>KZ308650.1:62858-165796 GCA_000376725.2 Ladona fulva
ATCTTAAGAAAGAAATGTTGTACTGCGAATTAATATATAACGAACTTTTCTCTAGACATAGTTAATTTTAACGTCAATTAAATGGCCTGTTATTCGACTTTGGGGTGGGAATAACCCCAAGCTAATTGTCTAAGGTATTTTTATTGCCACTAATTGAAGTACTTCGGCTATATCTAGCAGAGTAATAAATTTAAATTAACAAGCACAAAGAACTGCAATACACAGTTTCCAATTAAACAACAACATTAACAATATTGCAATTGAATTAGTGTACGTAAATGTGTATGCAATAACGCCTCGTTTATAACTGTCCGTTTTAAGCGGATGCGGAAATAAAAAGCAACTGGTAAAGTTAACATTATGCTAAACAATTTATATAGTAACTTTCGGTAAAATGACGTTAACGGCATTGGAATGCAAGTCCTCTCTTTGCCTCACTTAATTCAAATGAAATGAGTAATGTGATTATTCTCTTCCCCGGACTGTGAATTATATTGAGCCCGTATCTTTAATTGCCCCAAAATTGCCTACAAAAGTATTTTCGCCGAAGGTATGATACGGTGTTTTAACTTTATAAATGCGTTCCGATGTAAATTTCCCGTTATATATTTCATCTTTCGCGGTGTACCGATATATAGCTCCATGAGATATAATTATTTGTTCACCCAACATTAAGTGGTTTCGTTGTGTGGGGAAAACAGCTTTTTGATGCATAAGTGGTTGCTAAAAATGCAAAATATGCAGTATATGAATTTTAATCGAATCGATTTACTTTTTTTTTTTCATTTTTTGAAAAACATATATGAGCACATAAACAGGAATATTCAGGCGAAGCAACTTCGGCATGAAAATTAAAGGATAATTACTTTGTTATCTGAGCTAATTATTTGTCCCGCAGTCGTTGCATGGAAAATTATCCAACTTAATTGTTGCTCCCTGTATTGTGAATATTTGGCAACAATGATTTGATGGGTTTTATCATTAATACACCATTATAATATAACCATATATATACCATATAATAATGGACCAAATCACTTCGGACATTATTGTGCTAATTAGTATTATTAATTGGATCTTTAGCTAATCTTATCGCATTGTATACCAAAATTTTATAATTAATCAGATATTTTATCCCTGCCTACTTACATAATATGTACCATTTTCCAATTAACCATGGATCCCTGCCATATACACCTGATCAGTGGCGATGAAATGAACAGAAAATATTTAAGTTTATTTGTTAATTCAGAGATTCTGTCTAGAATTTAGCTGTGCTTTTCTTAAAATTATGCATTTAATACTGCAGACCAATAGCTAAAAGAAGCTCAAAGATGTGTATATCTTTAAATAGATCCCCGCTAAAACATGGAGCGTAGCAACAATCTTTTGTAATTCTTGCTCTGATATCTTAGAGGAAAGCAGAAGGGAATCTAGGAGGAAATTCTTGGAAAATTAGGATATAGTAGTACCTTCTATAACAATTTGAGAGAGGTTTAACAATCCCCTAGTAACTCTACCTTTCTTAAAGTAAATGTAAAGTTAGGGAAATCCTAGAGGTAAATTTAAAAACCCCTACGTTTCGCAAAGGATACCGAACAGTAATAAGGTAGTCAATAAAGTATATGCTTGAGCATATCCTCTGCGACCTTATAATGTCATCAGTATGGAAGGGATAATGAAGACACTCTAAGAACATTAGTTTCCATCCTATCTTTTAGGAATTCCTCAAGTCAGTGTTTCCAAAAATAGGGTCCGTGAGTGAAAATGTATTTTATAATCAATGTAATAATAATAAATCGACTTTATTTCAGGGCGAGATTGAGACTAGTAAGTCTCTTCTTACATCTAACCCTATGTCATAAAAGATGAAAAGAAATAGTTTATGGGGTTAAAATAAAAGAAAATTAACAAAGAGATGTGTTTGCGGGTTAAAAAAACCTAAGTTATTGCACTTAGGAAAAAATAGAACCCTGCAGGAAAACGCCCACAGGAAGGGGGGCGTGAAAAACCTGCGAAACCTACAGACAGTAGCATCTAAAATTTTAAAGAAGAGGGGGAAATTAGAAAATGAAAAGTGACTGCAACCTTACTGAAAAGAATAAAAAAAAGCATAATAAATGTACATTTATATGAAAGAAAGAGAAAAAAAAGAGGAAGGGGGAGAAAAAAGATGAGGACAGGAGATCGATTAGAAATACAAGAAAAGAAACATTGCAAAGATAATAAAAGAAGTGGGAAAAACACAATACATAGATATTTACAGTATCACCATTGGTTACGTCAATTTAGCAATAAAAGTAATAAAATGAAATGAAGCTATAAAAAGGAATAAATAATAAAAGCTACAGATTACCAAAAATAACAAAAGCCATGGAAATCACTATACATAGATATTTACAATATCGTCATTGGTTACGTCAATTTAGCTTTAAAAAGAAGAAAAATAAAATACAAAATTACATATTAACAAAAAATCACACTAATAAAATAACATAAATAATACAATGAATTCAGATTCAGGGTTCAATTTCAGGGTAGTTAGTTAAAAGAAAAAGATATACTCTAACTTTACTTAATGGTGGAGAACAGACGGACAGAATAGATCTTAAGAAAATGTAGTGTGCAACCTCGATATTTTCAGTACTTCACTTTTATTTGCCTCTTAAATAAATCTTTCAAACTATTTTAATACTATATTTTTCGTAATTAATTGGATTTACTCAATATTATATGTAACTTAAATAAAATCTCAGTATGGATGTGAAAGCACGAAGTTTTGGGGTCCGCTAAACAAATAAAAAATGACTGGGGGTCCGCAGCTTCCTAAACATTATGATCTGCTGCTTTACGTAACCCATACACATATACAATTTTTATACATCTATTCAAAGGCCAGGTAATACAATGTATACTTAAAATGGACTTTAACTAATATTCTTAGAGACATTAGGGGCCTATATTATAATAGTTTGCTAGAGTTAAAGAGAAGAATATAGGTAATACCCATGCTAATTCATCTTATATGTAGGAAATTAGTTATGATCTTCACTTTAACTCTAACAAACTATTAAAATATTAGGGCGTAAAGTGAACATTTGTTAAATTCCATTTTAAGTATACATTAAATGTTGCAGCTTCAGGATAGAAACAAACTCCTACATTCTATTCAGTTAAGCTCAGAATCTACGTTTCCTCTCCAAAGATACGTATTTAACTCACTTTATCTTCACGAAATAGATCGTAAAATTTGCAGAATCCCCCCCATGATTACTATTCAGCAAGTTACTCCCTGGTTACATCAACGGAAATTAGCATTATTTCTTATAAGTTTGTTCATAACAGTCGTGAACTTTCCCCTCGGTTTCCGGAGAAATGTAGTCGCTAAGTTCCTTTCTCCCGGTAAACTTTTCCCCTTAGCACTCGCGGTTTTGAGATTTCAAGGATGGTGAAGCGAAGGTCGAGAGCCCCTCTCATATACTGACCACTCCAACGGCTTCCAGAGCAAACAGTGTGGTGCCGATGAACAGCGGGAAGTGAGAAAGTTCACCTGGAAGACAAAAAGGGAATATCATTGAATATGCAGAAATTACAAACCCATACGCCCAGAGCTATGCCTCCTAACCAAACATGTGCATTCCTATAGCATACGGTACTGTGCCTATGAAAACACACGTTAGTATTTCATTGCTGAGTCAAAAATGAAATGCCGCCATAAACTTTTTACGTTTAAATTACCACATGGAACTTGAGAGAGTAGCAAGACGAATTAAATCATAGTTGAATGTCTTAAGCAATGGAGAAAAAAGGTAGATTTAATTTATCTTTGATTGTTGTAAGCAACGCAGGCAGAATTCCTTTCTTGCTTATTGTTATTCGTGTGATTGTAGGACGGAGAGTGTGCCTCATTATAGAAAAACCATACAAAAATAACAACACCAATGAATTAGATTAGAGTCAATGTAAATCAACAAAAAATTAATATCGGTTTGAATATTGAATTATGCCGTATTCGTCCGTCTGCATATCTTTAAAGCTGGACGGTTCCTTAACTTCTACACCACTAGATATCTACGCTATATAGAGGGAATGAGGCGGGTTGGCAAGATGAGGAGTGAGGTAATTTCCTTACTAAATCAGAACACCAATGAGTGGAACAAACCCATGTAGCTGGAACATAATGACCGTATGAATATCACTTATCATTGTATTCTATAAGGAGTGTTAAGGATCATTACTATATTTCATCAGCAGTCTATCCTCAGCAGCTTTAAAATCACGACAGCCATGAGCAAGACAGGGGTAAAATTAAATTCTCTTTATTATGATGGAAAACAATAGAAATTTGCAAATCTTAGTTGACGTTCCATTAAGCAAGATATGGTTGTAAGAAAGATGGTCGTTAGTATATGTAAACGTAAGCTAGGATTACTCTAGGTCTTAAGTACTCAATTCTATTCCGTGTATTTTGAGTGAATACTTTCACGGCACTTTGAAGGTAACGATGCATTTATGTGGGTATCGTTTTGACCCGGATCTTTCTTTTGTGGGGTCCGTTGCCTTCACAATAGAAGCGGTGATGGTAGGATCAAAGGCTGTTTTCAAAGCAAGGCACAGGGGCTCCGTCAACCAAACATGAAAGAGATTTCCAAAGGAGAAGATTTCCAAATCTCCCATTCCCGGAAAACCGTTCAATGAAACCCTGGCGATGGTTTCACTCAAGGTTCCAATTCTCATTCAGTTCAACCTTTAAAGTTGTATGTTATATATTTTGCGACCTTTCTGATTGCATACGTTACGTATTGCGTATTCGGTAATTGTGTTTTATACATTACATTAATACAACTCAAACGGTTTATGTAATTATTCACTCCTAAGACATCCGATACAGATGTCTCAAGGATTCGAAATACAATAGGGTATATTTGGAATGCTAGTCGAAATGTTGATGAGTTTTAATTCTTAGCGACGCAAATCGTTCATTTTTTTAGAAGTTTTAGAGAAACTGTACCACTGCGGCTATATGTCAGTGAATAGAATATTTTTGTCTTTTTAGGGCAGGAGAAAATGTTATCTTTTATTCGCTTTAGTCTCAGCTTTTTCGTTGCTGTTTTGATATAAAAGCTACCGAGGTGTGGGTACCAGCGATACCTCTGCTAACGAAGATAATTCCTTCCGCAATCACATTTGCCGGCCAAAATCTTCGTTAGCCGAAACATAATGCTATCAGGTGTCTCACGTCTCGCTGTCTTGAATAAAACAATTCATTTGGCTTGTGGTTATGATTTGATGTGGTCATCTCATTTTTTTGCCACATATACAGAGAAATAGGATAGGATACTAGAATGGTTCGACCATTCATGTTTAGTGCTTTTTGTTAGCCGAATCTATATTAGTGTTTTGAGTCAGAAAAATATAAAAAAACTTAGGTAGCCGGCAGGGTCACTCGTTAGTCGAGGTATCACTGTATAATTAATGCCACTTATTACGTCGGTCATTGGGTGCTATGGAAAGTGATATTCATAGAGCCAATGCAGTGCACTTAAATAAACGTTTTCCACTCTAGCATTCTGGGCCAGTGACTCAGCATAACTCATCTACATCTACATAAATACCCTATAAGCCGCCTTACGGCGTGTGGCAGGCGGTGAAAACACCGGGCGTTCGGACTATATTTTTAGCCTGTTATTATCACGTATAGTTCGCGGAAGGAATGAATTCTTAAAACGACTCGTCCTAGCATCCATTTCTCTTATTTTGCGCTCATTGTCGGATCGTCCAAGGTAGCAGGGGGGCCTCATAATATCTACTATATCTTCCGCAAATGTACTTTCCCTAAGTTTATCGAGCAATCGCAATTTAGTTTCTAGTCTCCTATCTTTCAAGGATTCCCAACCTGCATCTGACAGCATTTTGGTAACGCTTGCTTTTTTATCGTAACACTTCTTAACAAAACGTATCGCTTTCCGTTGTACTTTCTCGAGTTGTCGGATGCATGTTTCGTCTGCCGGATCCCATATACTTGATGCATATTCAAGACGAGGCCTAACCAACGCAAAATAACATCGTTCTCTAACTTTTTTGTAACATTTACCAACAATACGCCTGATGAAACCGAGTTTTCTAGTGGCTTTAGCATAAGTGTTACGGATATGCGTGCTTCAGTTCATGTTATTCGTAAGAGTGATTCCGAGATATTTTACCGAGTCCCCTACTTTAATTACCGACCCTCTAATACTGTACGATTTATTCTGCCGCAACTGTTTTATTTCGATAAAATTTACTACGGAGCATTTTCTTGTGTTTAGGTCGAGTTGCCTATTTTTCGCACCACTGTTGAGTACGAACTAAGTCGTTTGCTAGGGATTCCCGGTCTTCTCGCCTAGTAAACCTCATTCCTCTTCTATATCTATAAGTAGCTGATTCTGAATGGTCTGAGGTACAAACCGAGATCCTGAATAAATACTGCACAGACTATATATTTTTCCACTAAATTTTCCACGAGAGTTTTTCTTTTCAAAAATTTCAATTATTCCAGCAGCAATCTCTGCTCCAGTTCACATCCCTTCGGTTATATTCAGTATTGGAATATTTTTTGTTGAATAATCGGTGTAGTTCTTCCTCTTGCAACAAGAAAATGCTGAATCGACCCATATTCAGGGCAGTTTCTTTAATCTTTAGCCCTCACTAATTTAGTTGACTTGGCAATTTTCAGTATACGGAATATTTGGCTCACTATTTTTGTCGCTGTATTGTTTGATTTTTTTTCCACATTTAAATAATATCAACTTAACCTAAGGATGTTTAGATGCCCTTATTAGAAATACGTATGGTGTAATTTCGATATATCGAGTTCATAAATCGGAATTTCGACTAATCGTATTCGATCCAATATCGGGTAAAAAAGATAGAATCAAAGTGAATAAAGATATATAATGTTGATGTTGTAGTGATCATAATCATAATAATAAAATGTTATACAATTATAAAAGTTTAATGCTTTTTTACCCCAGGATTCATACAAATTAAAATTCCCCTTGAAAAAATGAAATTATATCGATCCCGCCTTTATGACTTCGTTACGTGCCTCAAATCTCTCGGAGGTTCATTGACCGTGGGATGAAGGAAAGATTCTTTTACTCACCTATGACATTCCTTTCCCCAATATGAGGTACTCCAGTGCCGAAGAGGTAGTAGAGCACAATGCCCAAACCGACGAATGTCATTACGTTTGCTGCGGTTGAGAATGGAGCGAGGAATTTGAGATTGGGGATGTAATTAAGGAGAATTAGGGGCGGCAGGAGCATTACCATGTACACTCGGACGTCCAAGTGGGTCCAGTACTCGTCTACCACCTGCATAGAGCGCAGAAGAGATTTGCAAAGTCGTCAGTTATGGAAGAGCAAAGGAGAGGAGATTAAAATATAATGCGAACACCGCGACAGTCTATTTCTAAAGCTGCATTACTAATATTTAATAAAACATGTCAGAAGAGGTCTTAGCACTACGTGAGGTTCTATCGTTTACCTGTTTAATGTTGGTGGCGACGAATACGATGTAAACACAACATATTCCCAATTGGTAGACTATGAGAAAGGCGTTGACTATATGCCTGTAATGAAATAAATTACGTTGCATTATTGCAGATTCCCTTACCGTAACAATAAGGGTAGTTATTATTGTTATGATTTCCAATTGTTGGATAAATATAGTTTTGTTTCTTGGTATCTATTATTAACAATACTACTCACTGAAAAATAGATTGTTGAAAGTATATACACTTTAGCTTATAACTTAAGTATATAACTTTTTCTTGAATTTTTCAGTGAGCCTGGTGGTTTACGCCAAATAAAGCGTTCTTGAAACTGTATTATTTGTAGCTTTTCATATTGTCTATTAGGGAATCTTAGAGCGAGAGGTTCAGAAATGATTTAAGCGTAGTTTGCTCATTTATAAGTTTGCTTCCTAGGTGTGCATTGTCTATGTATGTTAAATTTTGATCACGTTTATAAGTTATATAATGGATACAAACTTAAAACTAATCGAAGAGTACGTGGTTTAACTTTTTCCGATAAACCTGTTAAATTATTAACTGTCTAATATATTCTCCGAAATCTTTCGAAAATATCCGAAAATATCATCAATTTCCATACACTTTATCACCATAAAGTGTATTTTATTGGTAAAAACAAGGATATACACGTTAATAATTTTACGATATTCAATTTTTCCAGTAACGAACGAGAAAATAGGCAAACTCAAATTGAGCCCCAATAAGAGCAGGTTTCATCTGACGTTGTCGCTTTTTTCGAATTAAAACTCCTCGAGACTGTGTGGAGAACGACTTCATTTCGCGTAGAACCGGAATTCGCCGTAGTAAGGGATTATAACAGCAGCAACACACAATAGCCAACCGTTGAAACGTCAGATTAAATGGAGTAAATGAAACCCTCGGCAAACAAACGCTCCTACGAAAACTGGCGATTCGTCCGGGATATCCTCAAAGTCGCCACGGAACACATCGAATGCACACACTGCGCTTCGATTGCAGTGCGATTGAAGTTTGGAAAGCGTACACTAGGCTTTCGAATGGCCATCGCACTCATATTAGCAACTATTGATTCGAGGGAGGGATTCATGCATTGTTGATCCGCAACGTATCTAGCTTCCATGACAACTCCCTCGAACGCTGCACTCCAACAATGAGGAAGTTTTGATTTTAAATTATGAAAAGGCAAGGATCCATTTCCAAGCAGATGGACGGCAATGAAAGATTTATTTCCCGAAGGAATGAATTCGTTCCGCTGCAGTTGTTCCACATTTATCTATCTCCGACATAGATGCGATTTAAATTTTGTTTAGAGGATTTTGGATGTACTGAAGACATATTAAAATTATACCCATTTTACTTCGATAGAATAATGACTATATATGTATTTGTATCTATATATTCCTGTACCACGGTAAATATGTTCATTTTAGAGCTAGAAAATTTGGATTTAACAACAAGAAGTTTAGTTTTCGCAATAGAATTATTAATCCAAACGGATTGAAACTTCCTAAGTATTAGGCATTCTGAAATTCCCTCAAATTATTTCATGGTATGACAAGGTTTATTTTATGTTCGTAAAATACCTATACACTAATATCATTAGAAAAGGTCATCTTAAATGGATAAAAGCTTCCAAGAATTTTTCACTTGCGTCGATTCTCAGGAACCAGAAACTTGAACATCGGTATTTAGAAATACGTTATTCTTTTCTTTCTAGATGCAAGTGCATATTTTTCAGGGGATATCTAAGCTGCTAAGGAAAAAATTTGGGATATTATTCGTCTTTCAATATTCAAATCGAAAATAGTTCTCTCGCATTTATCTCGGCAGATTTTAAAATTACATCCATTTTCTTCCATATGCATGCAAACTCCTACGGTAAATTTCGATAATAAAAGCTCCGTTTTCCAAACTAAGTACTATTCCACTCTATAAGTACTTACCAGAAATTTTAGGTTCATCATAATCTTAAATCACCCAATGCTCCTTTTATTGAAATATAAAAAGGTCTATGACCAAAGTTATAGGAATCATCAGTACAATGAACTCTTTTGCTCTTTTACATCTCATTAAGGTAGACATTTTTAGTGGGAATACGAGAGGATAATAAAACTTTATAGGACAATGAAAGGAACAGTTTGGAGCCTCTCCTCAACGAGCTATTACCAACGTAAATGACACTGTGTGGAAACATAAATAGAGAACGGTGTCATTCGGAGAGAGTCCTCGGAACGTGAAGTAACTGGGCTCACCTAGAGGCGTTTTTAAACCTCCGCAGCCACTGCGGACCGATCTCTATCGCCTCCACCATTGTGTCTGGGTAGTTGAGGACAGGTACCCTCAGTCTGGAGCACAGAATGTACTGCGAGCGTATCTGAAAAAGAATAAAAACAAAAACGTAACGCACATCGCTTTAGGGATTCCGAAATTCAAAATGGCGGCGTCAAATTGGGAACTAGTTCCAGCGAAAGAGGTGACATCTACCCATTTAAAAAGTGCCAAATGGAGGTCCTCCTGAAACGTGCTCTTCTGGATCCAGGGCTCATTTTGAATAAAAGGCTCTGCTCCCCACGGCCGAAAAGCTTTCGGCGAGTTTTAAATATTGTGAGATCACGCTCTGTTTCTTTCAAAGATCGTTTTTCTCTCCCCCGAAAAGCAATCCATTTCCACGTCCTCACCGAGAGATTTTCGATATTTTTTTCGAAACTGAAATACTCGGTCTGCATACATTTACATGTGTATTTTCAGGACGAAAAAGGTGGCTGTTTCGTTTGGAACGCCAACGCAATGTACACCGAAATTTTACGCGGAAAAATCGTTATCATAAATAATTAACCTTATTACAGTGACGCGGCAGCGTTCGTTCTGTTGATTTTTGGATATAAAAAGTTACAAAACTCCTTGGCGATGAGAATTGTTTATCGTATAAATAATCTGTGTAAGCTTTGAAATCTGCAAATAGTGATAAACCTGTTTACTTAGGCGTATTTAAGGGTAGGGTGTATTTTAGCCATTATTATTTGATAGCTGTTCGTCGATTTATCGAAATTATGTATAAAATCAGACATTCCGCTTGAAATTAGTTACGTATTTATGCTCCCCGTCTGTTTATGATGAATTATAAACAAGTTTCCCTTAGTAAGGTACTAAGTCTTTTGTAGATTCGTTTGTTGTTGGTTTTTACTATTAAACTCTCACCATATCAACGTAACAAACAAATTTTATACCCAAACTAGTAAACACCCCCATCAAGGATGACGGAACTTAATTTAGTTTAAAAATGTATCTGTTATCGTCTATATCTGGTCCTCCTAAGCAAGAAACAGTCCGTCGTAAGATCATAATAACTCAATATATTTCTTACCATTACTTATAGTATTTATTCCAATTTTGTCACGTCGTGAAAGCATACTCTTCGTTCACGACTAAAATAAGAATCTATGATCAATTTCCTTTCTTTTGACACTCGTCTCAATTCCTTAGGACCATTAATTCTAATTTAATTGTGTAGAAGAAACAACCTCAGCAAGTCATGAAAACGTATTTTACGTTCATCTCTAATGGAAACGTATTATGGTCTCCTAAGTTCGAACCCTGACCTTTACAGAGATGAGAATAGTTTTCCATTGGGTTACAGCATCGTAGAAACAAAATGCAGTTTGTTTCAGATCTCCAAGGCAAGCCGTTTCTGAGATAAATAGGAGGACGGACGGACAGACATTTCCTTTATTTATATATGATAATTTATACGTAAATTTTGGCTTTATTTTGCTCTTTGCAGTCTAATTCATTTTGCGGATATTTTATTGAAGATTAGAACTAGACCAAAACGCAGCTATAATTAAAAGCTGCGATTTCAAATTCGTAAATTTAAAGTATTTAAATCAATGTTCGACCGATATCCCATTTATTTGTCGTGTGGCCAATGCTCTTAAACGGGTGAAAAATTCCTGAGAGGGGTTCAAAATAATTTTGCTCGGAAATACTTTTTTCTTCGTTCCTGCATTGTGAAGGGAATCCCACTGATGATCTCTAGGGAACATTAATTTAGCTCTCCGTCTTCTTCGTCTAAAACTTCGTTCAAGTGTATTTGCCGTCAGTGCCTGCGTCAAGGGTATTTCCTCGGCGGCTCCAAGTGCTTCATTTGGGAGGATAATAAGGTTGGCGGA
This sequence comes from Ladona fulva, assembly GCA_000376725.2. Classification (NCBI taxonomy): domain Eukaryota; kingdom Metazoa; phylum Arthropoda; class Insecta; order Odonata; family Libellulidae; genus Ladona; species Ladona fulva. The sequence continues at coordinate 74,580 of KZ308650.1, forward strand.
TAAAATCGAATTCATAGCAGAATAGTGAATAATAATTAATAAAAGGATTCCGCGCAGTGAATTAACCTCTGCTCGTCTGTGTTTGTCAGAAATTCTATGATGCATCTATTGGAGCTAATATCAATAAGCATAGTAGGCACGTGTAACTCATTATGAAATGCATATTCAGTGTAGAGGCGGAGAGGTCCTTGGTGACACAAGCTCTGCCGCTGGACCAGTCGGCAAACTTATCAATAAAACATAACCGTCATCCGGAATTTGAATGAATTTTCACAAATTTCGCCACCGCCAAGGTCTATATTTGGAGCGGCATTTTGGAGAATTTTCAGGAATTTTTCAGAGCAATAATTAAAAATATTCGTGCAAAATTATCAGTATTCATCGAGAAAAATTATACAAAAGCAATATTTTCTATCCTTAAAGATGATGTTTAGAGATTGAAACAGAATTGACCTCGGTGCATTATCCGAAAAATAGCTACATTATATTTTTTGGCCAAATTATTATCTCAACACAGAAATTAATCAGATGCGACATACATTTTACACGGCAGGTAAAAATAAAAATCACAATGTGAAAACTAAATTAATCACTCACTTAATATAATTATGATAACTCATAAACTCAGAAACCATAGATTTTATAATTTAAGCAAAATTGCAGCTGAGAGTAATTCTCATGTAGAAAAGGGCGTGGCCTTTCATCAAATGCAAACATCTTGATATGGATATTGCATTAATATTTTAGACTGGAAACGAAATGCATTAACATTTAAATTAATTTAAGTTTTACTAAAGAGTAAGATTAATTAAATGTGAGTTAAGAATTACTTTTCTATTGGAAAAAAGGTGAGTGGTATGATTACTATGAGGTTAGCATTATGATTAATACGATTAGTTGTGACGTGATTGTCATATATATTCGTGTTAGGTTTGGCTTTTCACGATTTTAAAATTAATGGTATCTTTTGGTTCATATTTAGGAGTACGCTTTCTTTCAGAGTTTTTTTGGCAGTATATTTATGTAGAACATTTAGGAGTATATTCCATGAATAGTTTATCCGAACTTCGAAATTTTCCATATGTACTCTAGTACGAATAATATCATGACATTTGAGTGATTTTATTGGAATTACATTTGCTTACTGTCTTTAAAAATTAAAGTGCAATAATATGTGGAAAGCTCATCATCAAATAATCGTGGGGGCATTTTCAAATAAATATCTTTCTGATCTATTAAAATTATAAATTATTTTATAAATGAACTATTTTATAAATTTATAATTTTTAAAGCTTATAATGAAGCTAATTTTTACAACTGTAGGAAAAAGAAAAAAAACTACAAAAATATCTCAATGACCACGTTATAAAAGGAAAAAAATTGAGTATCCTTCTAAAACAGTAGTAGTAGTTCTGAAAAGCTTTGCCGTTTTGCTTAAACAATTCATTTCAGAATTTAGAAATTCGAGAAAAATGGGTTGAATTTTTTTCTAATATAAGTGGTGAATGAAACAGTCGGGCCCTCCATGAGAGTGGAGAGTCGTGCGTAGAATTGTTTCCTGAATTAAGCGTGGGATTCGGCGACCTCACATCTTTCGAGAGCAAAAACGTTTCACCCCAAGCTCAAATCTGTTTTCATAAAGAAAGGGAGCTGCTGGATCTAATTTCAGAAAGTCGTGCGTTGTGATTGCATCCTGTTTGTATGTATAAATATGTAAATTCTCTTTAATGTAACGTGAATAAAAAGGTAAAAACGTACATATAAATCACACTTAATAGATAGTGAAGATAGCATGAAAGCAATACAGATGCAAATTCCACTGAAGTTAAATTGATAGTCATAATCGTAACCAGCTAAGGGTGGGATTCAAGATCAGTGTATTTTATCAACAGCAATATGAATCACCAACAAACTGTACCTGGATAAAAAGAGACACTTGGGAGCCATTCTGAGAGGAAATAAATTTGAGAGGAAGTAACATTATCAGTTAAAAGATGTTTCCCTTCGTGATAGAATACGAATTTTCCCATGGTAGCTTTCTCCCATTTTCGTTCTCCACCGACAGACAGATGAATTTTTTTTTAATACACGTAACATTATTAAAAAAGTTAATACATTCTAAATAATTCTAACGAATTTTTCAGGAAATTAATAATCTCACGAGGAATTGATGAATAAAACACGGTTTTGAACAATAAAGAAAAAATGCCTCCTCCTCCTGAATTGAATTTGACATATAATTTACTGTTTTAATGGCTTTTAAGCCTTATTAGATTATTTTTGAAGTTATTTTTTAATTTTTATTATTTATCCATTTTTAGCAGTATTTTCAAGTTATTTATTCTTAAAAGAATCATTTTCAATTGAAAATTCTTACTTATATTTTAATCCATTTAAATTTTTTGATGTTACTGCTCAAATGCTAACTCATAGTAATTTGTATGTTTTCTCTTATTAAATGTGATACATTGGGATGCATACAGCTATTGCAGTCATTTCATGCAATTTTCCTATTGACTTTATCTTTTGTTACAGCAATCCTCAAGTGATTTACATATACACATTTTCCTTCACATATTTCGGCTTGTATTATTAGCAGGTTTGAGCAATTTTTTTCCACACACCTTTGTGGGTGTTTTCCTGCTGTGGATATTTTTCCCAAATATATTACTTTTTAGATTTAGATTTTAGACTTTTTTACTTTAGATTTTTTTACATCCACAGCTCCTTCTTTATTTGTTTCCTCTATTTGCATTTATAAATTTATCTATGGTTTGATTTCGGTTAAATAAGAGACTTTTTAGTATCAATCTCGTCCTAATATATACCTAAAAAATAATAATAACTTAAAGTTAGCGTTACTTCAAAATATCATCCAGTAGGTTTCATCGTCGGGTACATTTTAAATGACCATCCATCCGATGCCAAAGTAATATTTCTACAAGACTCGGGATTATTATGTATTTTTAAATATTTCACCGAGCATAGTCCTTCAAATGTATTACACGAATATGGCGATTTATCGGCACTTCCTTTCATTTAAATAGGGCACAGTTATGGATAAACAGGATATTAGGTCCCATTAGAAAAGTGGCATATACTTACGAGAATGTGTAAACAATAGGTGCATAGAGCTCCTATGAATAAAGTGCCAAAGATCCCGAGGCCATATCCAGCGTTGTGGAATGCTTCTGGCATGGCTAGGATTCCAGTTCCTAAACTGCCTTTTAACATGTGAATGAGGGTATCAAAGTTACTGCAACGAAATATTTGGAATTAGCATTAGAATACGTGTCATTCTGCAGTATAAAATGCACACACGAAATTCGGAAATGACATTCATAGCATAGCATTCAGAGTTATAGGTGTGAGCATGGCTGCGCCTTGGGGTACTCAGGATATTGGTCTGTTTTAGCTACATTTTCACTTAATTATTATTTGGTTTGGAATTTGTTTCTCAAAATTACTACCGCAAACCCTTTACGGCTGCCTAAATTCATTTAAATAGTACTCAGAGATATAAAGTTCTTCTCCGAATAATTTTAATGATATTTAATCACCAAATAAGATTAAAGCGTGGAAGAAAAACAAAACCCACATCATGTGCATAGGGTATAAGTATTCTTTTTCGAATACTTTTTACTATAAGTTCTTCTAAGCCTTTAGCATGTAGTACTCAATCGTGTCATCAAATAATCTTTAGTAAGAATTTCGCGGAAATTTCAGAGATCTCGACTGGGAGCGGTGACAATATTTTCCACCATATTTCTAGGGACCATCACGCCAGATCCTGATAATTTAAAATAAATTATTTAATGTATTCATTCTCAACTTTGTATAAATATCTGGAAGTGTTCTATAAAGTTTGAGAGTATAAAGGGGTCCCGAGACAAAAATGTATGCGAAACACTGTATTAAAAAATCCTCTACATCAACCTTACATAAAGGAAGAAAACTTATTAATTTGGTATCCAGCTTTAAATTCCTGTCTACTTTATTTCACAAGAATTTATTCATATAGGGCATAAAATTAACGAATCACGCCGAAGTAAAATTAGAAAGCTTTCTTCGAAATTTGTTCATCAGCAAATTTTAATTTATATACACATTTATTTATTTCATTGAATATAAACAATATCTTTATTAATGTTCTGGCTTAACGATACTCAATTAAAGGAGAAATTGATGAGATAACGCTTTTGCGCCTGGATTGAAACCACACCCAACACTCCGCGCATAAAGAATGACTGTTAACAGTCATGTATGGCATCAGGCTATATGGATCCCGATCCCTCAACATTACGGACAAAAATGTTTGCACTGGGAATGGGGTAATTACGCAGGGTAAGGAGTGAGGTAGAACATCGAAACAAATTACGAAAAATTATAGTTGTTGAAATCAACATCCAATTTACTTTCTAGTGATTGTAACTTTTTATTGATAGTAAAATTTAGAAAAAAGAGACGATGATGATGAGGTTTTTCTAGCAAGTTAACGGTTGGAGATGGACAAAGGACAACAAAATAGTAAATAAAGAGATAAATGAATGCCAAGATAGAAGAAAATTGATTGAAATATTTTTTCAAAACATGAGAATATGGTAAATCGGTTCAGAGTGATAAATATTGCCCCTTTTGTCGAGTTTTAGTCGTTTTATGATGAAATTACTATTTGCGTTCCTGATTGTCGGCCATGGTTCAAATGACTCGAAAAAACTTGTCAATATTTTGTGCAAACGTTTACTTAAAAGTTAAGATCTGACTGTGGGTTAAATTACGTTGGTTCCAATTATAAAAATAAACAGAAAGCTAAAATCGTCCGATAGAGAAAACAACTCCAAGATTCTTCGTTAAGAGCTGAGTTACGATCGATTGCCAGATGCCATTTCTACGTTTCAACTTTCTCAAATCAACTGCGCAAACACAAATGGAATTCTGCGAATGCCCTGAATGATAAACATAAACATATATTTAGCAAAATTCCACAATAGATATGTTAAATCTTGACCAAAGATCAGATTGCCATAGAAACGGATGCTTGAAATTTTAGATGTTTATTTATTTTCAATGAAAACATTACTTATAGCTGTAATTCATTATCTTTCAATCCGTATAAGGACTTAAACTCTATACTAAAGCTTCCCAACAGTTTTGGTCCCTTTGACATCTGAGTATATTATCCCGGATCTCTAACCATCAAGATGAGAAATAAATTGTAAAGTTAAAAGCAGTAATTTATATAGAGTCAACATGGAATAACAGGAAATTTTTTCTCAAAATATTTCTTCTCTTATACATTAATAGCGTAATATATTCATTAACTTTAATATTCGCCGTACTCCTTGCACTAAACCCTTAAGAATTAAAACCCTTACTCTTAAGTAAAACTTGATGACAAAATATTTTAAATTAAATTTATATTTTGCATCACAATCAACGAATTATAAATTTTAATAAATGGAAATTTGGCATGGTTGTGGCCTGACGATAGCTATTATTAGCTGAGACCGGTCGCCAATAAATAGTTTCTGCGAAACTTAAACATTAAAGAAATTATTATATATACATGTAGTTAAAAATTATTTTCATCAATGGAAAAGCGTTTTTGCAATTTTAATTATACAATCCTCTTCATGTGTATTTCTGCAACGTAAAGCCAGCCACAATAGATTTTACTTGCTGTTATTTTAACCATCAATAAATAATACATTGAAATTTGTAACAATATCCGGCTCTGAATTTTGCAGTACTTGATACAATATGTGGAAAGGGCAAAATGGCTTATATTTTTAACATAAAAATAAATTGTGACGTAATAAATAAACTTACACATTAAATGAAAAAGTAGCCAGTTTGGGAGATCACTCTGAGAGCCTCAGTATCCGACAGCCAAAAATATTTTGAAGTTTCGTGAGCCATGTTCAAGTGCTCTTTGAAAATTGACATTGTACTATCGATATTTATCTCAGCATTGACATATGGCAGTCATAGGGACCATTATTCAGTTCCATCGGAAGTCTAATTAATTCATAGTCACGCCTTTCCGAAGGCGCGAGTATTTGTATTAATATCGCAGCGGTTAAAATTGCTAATTTCCCCTCAATTAAAAGGGAGGTCTTTCATTGCACTCACTTTGTTGGATGGTCCAATTTCCGGTGCTTGTGTGGATCGTAAATATCCGTGGGGTCTTCAGCCGCCCTAGGATCCACTTTCTCCTCCTTAACTTCGCCGCTCACTCTGCCCAGCACGTAAACCTCCGTGCTCTCCCCGCCCTCTTCCGGAGTGTACGCCACGTTGAGGTGACCAGGGGTACACGCTCGCCACACGTTGCTATGGAAATTAATAGCCCATTTTCATCATCGTTTGATTCATGCCCCTGGCGACAAGAAGCATCCCGAATTTGTGATTTACGCACGGAATTGCAGAAAAACAAGTGCTCCCTTCTGACTTTCGGATTCCGCAAAAGCGCGATAATGTTGATGAATGGCCGGGGGAGTCAAATGTCCCCCAGAAAGTAGATTGAATTCGAACTTTGGGTTTATTTTATCGCGGAATCTAATCCGTATGGGTTAAATGAGGTCGGCCGCAGTGAATTTAGAGTTTTCAAAATTAGCAGTGCAAATTAACTGACTGGAGAACGGAGGAATTTTGCTGGGAAATAGTACCGATAGTTAAAGATCAAATAGGATTAGGGTCTTATTGTCTCAGTGGTCGAGCTAAAATATTTATGAACTTAACAGACTAGTTAAGCTCGCTAAAATTAGACAGTCTCTCTTAAGAGCTGCAATTTCCTATTTTTACACAGCTAACATTTAGTGGATAGCTACATAAGAGAGCAAATCTCCTTATACGTTAATTAACATCTGAATATCTCAGTGAAAATAAGCATTCGAACGCGTTAAAGCCTATACGTATAGATGGATAGTATTTTTCTATTTATCTATACGGTACAAAAATACGAAAGAGTAAAAAACCAAAACGTATTTTCTAACCGAATGTCAAAACACAACCAACAGAAAATAAAATGCAAACATAAAGAGAATAAAATACCAGCAGAATACAAAAAGATAAAGTTAACACTGGATCAACATGAAACACAAACAATATGTACAATGAAAATATATACATAGGGAAGAAAGTTTGAATGCAGGCTTCAGACCTTTAAAAGTAATCAATTATACAACTTCACTTTAAAGTTATATTCATACTAGTTTTTAGTAAGCGTGGCAGGAAATTCCAACTAATTTTGGAGTAGATTATGAAATACTTATTGAAAGTTGTTGTTTTATGTGCTGGAAGACATATATTTGAGTGGTTATTTCTAGTTAGCATTGATGTAGTCGAGTGAGGAGATGAAAATAGTTGGAGTAAGTACCTTGGTTCCCCAATTTTATACTGGTATTTTTATACGGTTTTGATGTTTAACTATTGGAGTTCTTTTTCTGTATTGGATATACAGTAGCATACAGATAATACAGAGTACATAAACATTTTGTCAATACAAGAATAATTTATATAAAAACTGTGTAAGGAAATTCATATAATACACAAAAGTTATCAGAAGACAATTTTTTGATACCCAAATTTATTTATAAGCTTTAGTGTTGTTTGGTGGGATTAAACCGGATTCTGCCCCACGAGATTTAGGTTGGCAATCCTGGCACGATCAATAATAACAACTGTTGCTAATAGTTAACATTGCTATTGCAGGCGCAAATATTGTAGCACTTTCTTTGCCCTCTCAAGCAAAAGAAACATCTCTAATCCGTAAACGCTCATAGATTTTTCCCATCCACTGCTCTAAATGTTTAGAGGATAAATATTTAGTGACATAGTTCTGCTGAAAATGTCCATTCGAACAGCTAATTATCGTGTGTTTAATTAATCTGTAATTAGGGAACATGATGAAATGACTAGGTGTAAGCTGCTTATGACGAAATACTTTATATGGCGACCGATTTCAGGCTTCACAAGTTCATCTTCAGGCAAACTTCAAACTGGCCAAGCTTTAAACCGGTTGCCATAATAAAGTGTTTCTGCACGAGCAGCTTACATTTGGTAGTCATCATGGTTCCTAGTATGAATTAGATATTGAAGCTTCGTCAGTTTAATTGAACTGCGATTTTTCTACAATTATTCAAAATAATTTCCTAACACCCTCACCGATATCCTCTATAAAATCATTACTCGATGAAGTCATTTACATGCTCTTGAAATAAGGAACTCTCTTCAAAATAATATGCTCACTAGGGAAAGAAAGAAACGTTACTTTCTACATAAATGCATGCAACTAGCAAAATCCCCAAAGGGATGAAAGAACTCGTGAAAAGTTTAACGTGACTGGAGCTCGAACCGGCGTCTCCCAACTTCCATATGGCTGCATTTTTCGTCACAAAAGCTTAAAGAGCCAAGAGATATAGCTAAAGAGCTAAAGAGATGCTGAAAATGATCCTTAACGGAAATTCATGATCATCACTTTGTGAAAGTACTTTTGCCCTCGTCGAAATAATTTGGCCGTCCTCGCATTACCTATGAAAAGCAGACAATTATCACAACATCTCAAACATTCACATATCTGGAAAGTAAGTTGTTTGACTACCTTACGTAAATAATAGTGAATAGTACACTTGATGGATGGCCAAGGAGACTCTTGGAATCAAATAAGGAAAGAATACAGAGAAGATCTTTGATAGAGCATTTTGGCAAGGTAACTATGATGAGAAAAATGATTTTACTACGTGTTCCATAGATCATACATTATACTTGAGGATATGATAGGTAAGATTATCTGAAATGTAAATCTACGATACATGATTTTCAGTCAGCATTTGATTTTTGTATGCGTGGTTCAAAATCAGGTAAAACAATTGCAATAAAATTAATAAGTTCTGGAAATTGAGAATGAGTACGAATTGCTTTTGAGTTGCCTCGCTTTTTCCCGGGTTATGCGTGTATTTTTACTGTCTAAAACAGGTGAAACAATTTATATGGCTATAAAGTGATAGCACCTTAATGCTTACGGCCCATTTTTGGTGATTTCACATAGTATTTCATACTATTTTTCATACTTTCGCTCGTTTTACAAAAAATATAGTAAAAACGCATTGTGAATGAACATCGACTTTTTCTTTTCGTGCGGCATCTTTAAATCATTTCCGCAAAGAATTGTAGAGCCAATAACTTCTTGCCAAATTCTTCTTGCTGCTTTAGCGATGTGTGTTTTTCTAGCGAACGAGAATACGAAGAACGCAGTGAAAACGAAACAGGAAAGGGACCGAACTGAACAAACTAAAAGGAACTTATCGCGATGGCAGCGGCAGAATTTAGCAGAATCTCTTACGGGAAAAGACCGATCTTTCCTTTACAGTTCTTATAATAGATCATTAATAACCAGAAGAGGAAACCTTTCGCGGATATTCTTCCGTTTTATTAGCGCGATAAATTTAGGGATTGAAGAAGGCGCCAAAACCTCGTGCCAACGGTTAAGAAGACGTGCCTTGTGAAGGGAATAAAATAGGACTATAAACGGATGAAGCATTGGACCCTAAGAGGTTGAATAATTGAAGGGCCCTGGGTAATTACTCTCATCGACGATGATTTCGGACGCGGGCTGTGGAATATTAAATCGTTTGGGACATGGCGGCCGCAAAATGCGGACAATTCCCCGCCCGAGATATCGTCGCTGCGCTTGGACGCGCGCTTTTGTCTCTCGAAACGTCCCCAGAGACAGTCTAATCGGGCGCCCACTCCTTGCAGTTCCTTCCTCCCGTCTTTCACTCCCTCTATCTGCGTCATAAGCAGGAAGGGACGACTTTTCCTCTTTGAAGATGTTGAGAGATTAAACCAAATATTCCCCCGAACGACCATCGCTGTGATGGATGAAGAACTTTCTGCCGTAGTAATATCGTAAAGTGTGGTATCGTGGAATTATAGTGTCTCCGTATAGCTACATGTGTCTATTGCCTATTCCTGCCTATATTTTTTACCGCATTTCCCAATTCTGTTTAAGTCACTATCAGCTCTTAATCCATTCAAACTTTTCATATTAATTTTATCATTATAATTATCATAAAAGTTTATTTAGTGTTGAAAGAATAGGATTTTACAAAAGATTTGTGGTGACAAGACCACAAGCTTAAGGCAATATATACAGTTCGGTAGAAGTTATATTACATTTCTGGTTTTGCCAGTGACATATTGAGCACACATGAGCTCGCGCAACAATGCAAACAATTAAGACAGCAATATAAATGCTACCAAACTTTATATGTTGCCATACAACCGTGGCATTGTCATCACACATTATTTAAGATGTGCTGCGCCAGAAACAACGTACTAAACATGACGTAAGTAGATTCCGAGGCCTAGGGTCATCGTTAGGCTTAGGTGTGTGCGATGCAATATCTATTGCATGGTGCTTTTAACAGTAACTTTTAATGTTTACTATGGATTGCCATAAAGAGAAGATCGATACAGTATTCGGTCAGTTGACTATTTTAACTTCTTTACTAATTCATTTGCTTCCATTAATTACTTATCTTCCTTCTTTTCTTATGATGTTTCTCTGTAATTTCTTTTTGTTTTTTTACCTTACTTTCAATCCGAATTCACTTAGATACCATTTTAGAGGTAAGCGTTCGAGAATATCCTCCGAACAAGGAAACCGAATCACAACTAACAGTTGATTGCATTTGAACAGAGCAAACAGTTACAATTTGGTGCAATTAAGGGATATATACGGTTCCATATCCTGCAGAATGGAATAAAACGGATCTGTACTCCATCGATAAAAATATGGCCGCACGAGAAAGTTTTGAAAAGTACGACCATAAAATGAGAAAAGTTGGCAAAGAAAAATTTCCGGTGACGACAGTTAATTAAGGGCGTTTTTCAAGGGCGCATGACGAAGTACACTGTATTATTTTTCAATAAGAAACTATTTTTTTCCTAATGAGTATTTAAGTGTTAAAATCGTTGAAACGTTAAAAAAATGAAAGTATTTTGAAGATATATTACAATTTACCGTACATTCTAGTTGGTAACAAAAATACTGGAAAAATGGCGCTATATTTGATAACAATTACTAAAACGTAATTACACACCAACTATTGAAAACTTCATTCCGATATTATTAGATATGATCAAGACTTTAATAGCTTTCCAACTCCTAACCTACGTGCAAGAACCTTCTGCAAATATAAATAAAGTTAATAAAAAAATAAGATACAATACTTGGTTTTGACATCTGCCAGGCTAGCTCTATTCATCATATTTAGAATGATCAGTCGAATTCAACTGCTGACCTTAAGGAAACCTGATTTGATTATTTGAATCACTTTCTTCGCACGTACGATAAGTAATTCGTATTAAGTAACAGCGTAATACTGCGCTAGGCGTGGATTTATTGCTAACCTCAGCATGTTCTACCTTGAAATTCGTCTGACTGATTGATTGACAGCTAAGGTATAACAAAATTGCATTGCTCTTGTTTAGTTTGTATATCGTAGTATAATTTATCTAGCAACCACTACCTATTGAACACAGAATTGTTTTCTATTTCTATGAATTCTAAAAATGTCAAATACATGATAAAAGCAGTACTTATTCCATTGACAGCATTTAACTTTCCGTAAATACACAAGGTTCCTTTCCGTAATAAAATCGTAAAGATTTTATATCGGTAAAGATATGCCTGCAGTGAAGATTTTTTTGAATAACTTACCGCTAAGTAAACAAATGTAAAACTCGAAAATTTCCAAACCTTCTTTGCTCTTTGCAGAGGAATACTTCAAAGAATCGGTACTCAAGCCGTAAACCGAATTCGTAAATCTGCATTTTTTTAGTTTTTAAATTTCATTTTTTTTAATTTCTGAGAGAGCGTTATCAGTTCCGTTCCATTCCATTCAAAATCTCGCCTTCTGACTCTTACTCAATGGAAACAAATCCCTTTCTGTTTCGGGGGAGTGAAAAATAGAAACGGCTGGCTTTCCCTTCATTAGAACGTTTATTTTGGTTCCACTTTCGGTTCCAACTCGAAAGATAACACCTTTCTGTTTCCCCTCTGGTGAATATGGCAATTCGGCGAATTATCCGATATTTTATAATCCGCCGCCGTTGCCTAGCGACGGCCGGGAATAAGCCACAACTCAATCATCGTCATCCGGATTTGGATCGGTTACGTTTCGAAGAGATTTCCTCTGTACTCGTCTATTTCGGCCTTGAGGCCATGCCAAATTGAATGTCTCCTAAACTACCGACTCTCAGCGTCGTTATACCTTAGGCGACCATTCACAAAAGGTGTCTGTAAGGGGTTCGTTTGGAAGTTTTTCCGTTGCTAATTGGAGTCGTGGGCGGAACGAGGAAATACGGGAGGTTTTACTTGCCATCGGAGACGAATTTAAAAACCGCAGCAAACGACGTGATTAGCTGGAAGTCGTACAACAAACGCGATTAATGTCGACAGAGAACTAATACCAAATCTAGAGAGTTTTAAGAGTTACCCTTTATAACCTATGCTAGATATCTTACATTATCACTCAAGGTTTTTGATAATTTGAAGGAGGATGATGTTATTATTATTATTTTAATTGTTTCCGTTCTCACCACAAAGTTGACTGGGCGATGAGATGAGAAAGGACAGCAGTCAAGTTCCATGCAATTAAAATGATCACTTATCTTCATTTAAACACGGTCTAATTAAGGCAGGTATCCAGAACCGCTGACTTTTGCATTAAATATATGTTAACTCCAACGTTTAATATTTCCAAGTTGCTTGCCAGTGTTTTTGGTACCACCCCTGTTGTAGATATTACCATGGGAACGATGCGTACACTCTTTCATTTCTATTATGTTTTTATTTCTTTTGCTAACTCTGTGTACTTCGCTATTTGTTATTATTAATTATCTTTCATAGTTATTGCTTTTTTATTATTATTTTCCTATTACCATGAGGTTCAAATAGCCTTTCACCTAACCTCTGGTGGTGTTACATGTAGGTAATATTACACTATTAAACAAAAAACAAATGCCTACAAAAAACGTACATATAGAAAATAAACCAATGCATAGAAACAAACCGACCAACATCGATACAAGGCATTTGCTACAAACAAAAGATACAAACGAGGAAGTTTAGTTGAAAAATTAATTTACACTAAACAGTACATTCAATGTGCGAAGGCGTTCCTTCGCGGAAGGCCCTAATAATGGAAATAAAGCCTTCTCTGCCGCAGCAGAAATTTTTTACGACATGTTTCGCTACCGAGCTAGCGTAATGGCCTCGTGATGATAGCTTGCAAGCGAAACATGTCGCAAGAATAAGTTCAGTTGTGGAAGTGAATGAACGGTTTTATTTCCATCGTTATAAATACAAACTTATCGGTAAAAACTAGACATTGATATAATAAACACAAAGATTGGGATGAGGAGGAAAACTCCTCGACTGAAGGCTTATGGATAAAAAAAAAAGATACGCTACGGGAAAACGCCCACAGAAGAAGTGTGGGCGTTATCCCCACATATTGGGCGTAAGAAACTCACAAAATGGAAAAAAAGAGAACAAACACAGAGGTTATAAAAACAATATAACTAATGGGGAGATGTACGTTAGGATAGTACGTTTGCATTTCTCTTCCTTCTGTAATTGTAAAACTGTATGTAACGTTGGCTATTACGTTTACCTTCACAACCGTCGCTTGCAGCATACGTCGTTATATTTCTCTTTAATTTATTTCATGATTTTTGCCTTAAGCAATTTATTTATCCCGGTGATTAAAATTGATGGACAAGATGGAATGAAATTAATACATTATCTATGAATTAATTTTGCCCTCATGAGTATAAATTATGTCTGCATATATCTGTCATTTCCAGTTAGCAGTAACGATATGTGTAATTTCTCCCTTAAGGTCATAGTGCGGTTGTGTCGTAACTAACGAAATTGCAATTTCGATCTCGGTTATTTTGGCAAAGCCTTATCCTTTCACTTCGTTGTGGGCGTATCGATATTGCCGTATCAGCTTCAGACCAATTTCGCACATATGCAAAGTATTTATGTCTCGATATTGGCTGTATCTTACCAAATAGGGCTTATCATGACGTTAAAGGTAAAGAAGTCGCCAGAATATGCACCATCGTTGATTCATCTGTGAATTTATATGTTTGGACGTAAACATTTTCTAGCCAAACGTTTTGCTGTAAGCTGTATTCAGTTCTTTTGCGCCATTTTCTTCTTGTTCAACGAGCAAGAGATAAATAAATTGCTGAGTAATGTGTGCAACTTTATTAACAATTCCTTTCTTGCGTTCCAGTTTTTTGACTTTCTACTTAAGTGGCATTCCTAAAGACCTTCCGCTGGCCTTTATAATCTCATAGTACATTTACACTCGATCGGCAGAACTTTTCTTTGTACTATACTGTATGAACTGTACTTTTCCAGAAAAATAACTGAATCTGTTTCGTTCCAGGACAAATCCCATATCTTCCAAAAGCTCCTCTTATTCAGTTGTGTCTTATGGGTAACATGGCCTTTGATTTATTTGGTTTCTTTGGTTACAAAGTTATTAAATATTCGTTTCACCGTTGTCTTGGCAAAGGAACAAATTTGCTGTTCCAAAAATACGTATAAGGCAGAATGTGATTCCGATAGCATACCAATAATACCAAATTGCCACTATAATAGATACAGTATAACCAACATTTTGTTTATTTCTATCTAGTGTATGCCACCAACCACCAAAAGATACAACAAAGGGTGATGTGAGTATGCAACTCAATTACTGATTTTCTGATTTATGTTGAAATTAAGATTATTTGTAAATTCGGAAGTCTTCCTTTAAATGGGCAGAGAGACGTAAGCACTCTGTAGCTTGATAGGATGCTATTTTTTACAAGCTCTGCATATCGTAATTGTTGATTGGAGACGCAGCTGCATTTCAAATGGGGTAAAACAATCACTTCTTTATGCTGTGAAATGCAAGTCACGAGCCGTTAAACAATACATCAAGAGCGACGGTACGACGATCTATAAATGAAAGTGGCTGTTTTGACACAAAGAACACGCAAACAAATGAAAGTACTTCTGTTCCAATCAAACAGGAAACAACACGAACGATTCGCACACAAAAGAGGAAATAGTAATTTACACCTGTGTCGACGTACATTTGATTATTTTATCCTAATTTTAACCTTTGAATAGCTTGATAAGAAGGTAAATTGAACAGTACGTATTATTGATCCAGGTTCTTCCTATTTCAAGGAATGCCAATTAAATTTTCCCTGGCTTACTGTTCAGGTGAAGTAAAGAATCATAAGTAATTTTTACGAGTAAATATTAGGGCAAGTATGCTCGGATTACCTAATATCAAGTTAAGTGAGAGAGTGAGCGTAAAATAAATGTTTTGCAACATTTCAATTACAGGAGAGCAGAGATTGATTGAATAATCGCAAAAACTTTCCAAGAGGTGAAGAAAATAAATGATTTTTGCGCGATAAAAATCAAATTGAAGTTTTTTCTTAACTGCCTACTCAAAAACAATATTTTCCTCTACTTCATTCAACCACGCGTAAGCAATCAACACCTACGCAACATCGAGTATCATCACCTACGCAATAGTAATACGATAAAATCTATCTACGGATAAGAAATGGCTGAGATCAAACAAGAGTTTTAATAAAATACATATTTAAAAGTAAAAATTTATGATAGGGAGTATAGAAATGGTTTCTGTAATCAGTTGTTTCTTTTTAAAATTATAGGATAGATAGATGGAACAAAATAACTAGGTACCATTAAACCATAAAATAATCTCATAGCTTGAAATCTTCCTAGGAAAGGTCTCATTTCTAATGCGCTTAATGGAAATTAGCAACGAGGAAATTCATTAGCCGAATTTGTATTGTGAACAACATCTCAGAATGAGAGAATTAATTCGCTACATTCTGTTTATAATGAACAATATCATTAGTAATTTAAACAATTAAGCGCTCAGACGCAAATATCCCTTCAAACAGTTGACTAATCAAATCCAAAATGGTTGACATTTGCAAGTTGTTTACAAAATAAGCTCGCACCGTAAATTATAACATTTTTACATATGCTCACTGCCAGCAAAGATGCGCTGTTCCACTTCCCTTAATGAAATTTAACGGGCTTACTCTCTGTAAATTAATTATTAGTTTCTACTATAAAGGATGACGAAGAGCGTTGACTGGAAGGCATCCTTGTGGAGTTATATGCAATTTTGTATGAATAAATTATATTTAACACTTCCTACAATCATGTTGGTACCATTTAAATCAATTTCCAGCCATGATTAATACTGGACGTTATAAAATTCTTTAAAATTTTTGGAATGGCTTGTGGAAATTAATTAGCCTGAGATTCGGAGGGGGAACACAACAAGACAATGGGTTATTTCATTCCATAAAGAACATCATATGTTGTAAGTGTTAACATGTTAAAGTTAACGTGTTTTTGAAAGCTTTTACCAATTCCCAATTATGAGACGTGCAGTTGTACGATTGCAAAGAAAGAATTCCATAGAAAACAGGTTGCGGATGTTATATTTCCAATCGCTCTAATTGAGGTAACCAAGAAAGGCAGAAGAAAAAAAATATGAGTTGGAACAGGCGAAGCTAACACACAGAATAAAGCAAAGGAAATATCTGAATTATATGGTATGGCTTCGCAAAAGATAGAGTAAAAAAGACTTGGAGAGTTGACTTGATAAAAAGAGGAGAGGTAAGAGAGTGGGAGGCCATGTAAGGGATACGTTGGAGGATGGAATCTGAGGAAGTAGATTCGTTAAAGGAGATTGAGCAAGAACATAGAAACATGGAGAAATGTGGTTCGAGCACCTAAGCGAGAGTAGTTGGAAGAAATGAAGATGAAATAATGTGCAGAAACAAACTAATGAACCTATAAAAACACTGATCAAAAAAGCGTACTTCAACTTATAAGGAAATCTTAAGTAGACATTTTGTATGTGTGTATATTTGGTATGTGTGCATATGCAATTTTCATGACAAAGAATTTTATAAATTTACTTCCTCTTCGTCGATTAAGGGTTTCGGCTCTAGATTACGAGCACTTTGATAAGATATACGGGTTTTCATTGAAAAATTTCCATTTCGATCATCTATACTATTGAACTAATTTAAGATGAGAGATATTTGTTTCTCTTTTGTACAAATATGACTACTACATTTAATCTCTTTTTTCCCCGTTGAGAATCAACGGGCACTTCAGCTTGCACCCCATATAAGGAAGTTAGTGTGTCTCCATAGCGTGTGGGTAGCGCTTTATTGCCTCCCATTAAATAAAACTATACTATTTAAAATTCAAAAGATTTTTGTGAACAATTAACGGTTTAGTTTTGCTGTATTCATAAAAATGAAACACCTTTATTAATTATTGAGAAAACGTGCACACGCAAGTACTAATTTCTAACTTAAACATAGCCAAGTAGCTAGTACCATCCCACTCTCACTGCTTACTGAGGATATTAATCGCATAACTCCGGGGTTAATGCTGCACGAAGCATATCCAGCGGAATCCCGGCTAAAATCTTAGCCTTTTTCCAATTTGAGGACGGCGCGACCATGGTGGAAAGATTAGTACAGAAATCCAGGATTACAGAATCTCTAGCGACACTGCTTACTTAACATTAAAATAATTTATTCCGCGAAACTCAGAGTTAAGATGTGGAAATCCTGCTTTTTCTGCTTGGAATGCTTGTCTGCGGAAATTAATACTGAGCAGATCCACAGCGTAAGGATTTTAAGGAAAAGAATAACGTTTCTACTCTCCGAAACTCCACGAATTTAAAGGTCATGGGATGTTCCGCTTATTTTGCATAGCGTGGGTGTTTTTTCCGGTCGCTAGGCTTTATTTGTAAATAGCGACATGATGTTTATGCTAGAAACCTTTCCTGGAACAATATTTTTGGAGGAATATAAACTCTAGAAAAGATTCATATTTATTTATAATGTGCGGCTCATATCTTAAANATGACGTTAAAGGTAAAGAAGTCGCCAGAATATGCACCATCGTTGATTCATCTGTGAATTTATATGTTTGGACGTAAACATTTTCTAGCCAAACGTTTTGCTGTAAGCTGTATTCAGTTCTTTTGCGCCATTTTCTTCTTGTTCAACGAGCAAGAGATAAATAAATTGCTGAGTAATGTGTGCAACTTTATTAACAATTCCTTTCTTGCGTTCCAGTTTTTTGACTTTCTACTTAAGTGGCATTCCTAAAGACCTTCCGCTGGCCTTTATAATCTCATAGTACATTTACACTCGATCGGCAGAACTTTTCTTTGTACTATACTGTATGAACTGTACTTTTCCAGAAAAATAACTGAATCTGTTTCGTTCCAGGACTAATCCCATATCTTCCAAAAGCTCCTCTTATTCAGTTGTGTCTTATGGGTAACATGGCCTTTGATTTATTTGGTTTCTTTGGTTACAAAGTTATTAAATATTCGTTTCACCGTTGTCTTGGCAAAGGAACAAATTTGCTGTTCCAAAAATACGCATAAGGCAGAATGTGATTCCGATAGCATACCGATAATACCAAATTGTAATCGCAAAAACTTTCCAAGAGGTGAAGAAAATAAATGATTTTTGCGCGACAAAAATCAAATTGAAGTTTTTTCTTAACTGCCTACTCAAAAACAATATTTTCCTCTACTTCATTCAACCACGCGTAAGCAATCAACACCTACGCAACATCGAGTATCATCACCTACGCAATAGTAATACGATAAAATCTATCTACGGATAAGAAATGGCTGAGATCAAACAAGAGTTTTAATAAAATACATATTTAAAAGTAAAAATTTATGATAGGGAGTATAGAAATGGTTTCTGTAATCAGTTGTTTCTTTTTAAAATTATAGGATAGATAGATGGAACAAAATAACTAGGTACCATTAAGCCATAAAATAATCTCATAGCTTGAAATCTTCCTAGGAAAGGTCTCATTTCTAATGCGCTTAATGGAAATTAGCAACGAGGAAATTCATTAGCCGAATTTGTATTGTGAACAACATCTCAGAATGAGAGAATTAATTCGCTACATTCTGTTTATAATGAACAATATCATTAGTAATTTAAACAATTAAGCGCTCAGACGCAAATATCCCTTCAAACAGTTGACTAATCAAATCCAAAATGGTTGACATTTGCAAGTTGTTTACAAAATAAGCTCGCACCGTAAATTATAACATTTTTACATATGCTCACTGCCAGCAAAGATGCGCTGTTCCACTTCCCTTAATGAAATTTAACGGGCTTACTCTCTGTAAATTAATTATTAGTTTCTACTATAAAGGATGACGAAGAGCGTTGACTGGAAGGCATCCTTGTGGAGTTATATGCAATTTTGTATGAATAAATTATATTTAACACTTCCTACAATCATGTTGGTACCATTTACATCAATTTCCAGCCATGATTAATACTGGACGTTATAAAATTCTTTAAAATTTTTGGAATGGCTTGTGGAAATTAATTAGCCTGAGATTCGGAGGGGGAACACAACAAGACAATGGGTTATTTCATTCCATAAAGAACATCATATGTTGTAAGTGTTAACATGTTAAAGTTAACGTGTTTTTGAAAGCTTTTACCAATTCCCAATTATGAGACGTGCAGTTGTACGATTGCAAAGAAAGAATTCCATAGAAAACAGGTTGCGGATGTTATATTTCCAATCGCTCTAATTGAGGTAACCAAGAAAGGCAGAAGAAAAAAAATATGAGTTGGAACAGGCGAAGCTAACACACAGAATAAAGCAAAGGAAATATCTGAATTATATGGTATGGCTTCGCAAAAGATAGAGTAAAAAAGACTTGGAGAGTTGACTTGATAAAAAGAGGAGAGGTAAGAGAGTGGGAGGCCATGTAAGGGATACGTTGGAGGATGGAATCTGAGGAAGTAGATTCGTTAAAGGAGATTGAGCAAGAACATAGAAACATGGAGAAATGTGGTTCGAGCACCTAAGCGAGAGTAGTTGGAAGAAATGAAGATGAAATAATGTGCAGAAACAAACTAATGAACCTATAAAAACACTGATCAAAAAAGCGTACTTCAACTTATAAGGAAATCTTAAGTAGACATTTTGTATGTGTGTATATTTGGTATGTGTGCATATGCAATTTTCATGACAAAGAATTTTATAAATTTACTTCCTCTTCGTCGATTAAGGGTTTCGGCTCTAGATTACGAGCACTTTGATAAGATATACGGGTTTTCATTGAAAAATTTCCATTTCGATCATCTATACTATTGAACTAATTTAAGATGAGAGATATTTGTTTCTCTTTTGTACAAATATGACTACTACATTTAATCTCTTTTTTCCCCGTTGAGAATCAACGGGCACTTCAGCTTGCACCCCATATAAGGAAGTTAGTGTGTCTCCATAGCGTGTGGGTAGCGCTTTATTGCCTCCCATTAAATAAAACTATACTATTTAAAATTCAAAAGATTTTTGTGAACAATTAACGGTTTAGTTTTGCTGTATTCATAAAAATGAAACACCTTTATTAATTATTGAGAAAACGTGCACACGCAAGTACTAATTTCTAACTTAAACATAGCCAAGTAGCTAGTACCATCCCACTCTCACTGCTTACTGAGGATATTAATCGCATAACTCCGGGGTTAATGCTGCACGAAGCATATCCAGCGGAATCCCGGCTAAAATCTTAGCCTTTTTCCAATTTGAGGACGGCGCGACCATGGTGGAAAGATTAGTACAGAAATCCAGGATTACAGAATCTCTAGCGACACTGCTTACTTAACATTAAAATAATTTATTCCGCGAAACTCAGAGTTAAGATGTGGAAATCCTGCTTTTTCTGCTTGGAATGCTTGTCTGCGGAAATTAATACTGAGCAGATCCACAGCGTAAGGATTTTAAGGAAAAGAATAACGTTTCTACTCTCCGAAACTCCACGAATTTAAAGGTCATGGGATGTTCCGCTTATTTTGCATAGCGTGGGTGTTTTTTCCGGTCGCTAGGCTTTATTTGTAAATAGCGACATGATGTTTATGCTAGAAACCTTTCCTGGAACAATATTTTTGGAGGAATATAAACTCTAGAAAAGATTCATATTTATTTATAATGTGCGGCTCATATCTTAAATAAATTTGTCTGCAGCTACTTTTCTAGTATTTTCTATGTTTTGAGAAATGTAAATAAGAAGATAGTTTCATAATTGTTTGTTGTTACTCTCATCAAATACGCATCCGTGTGTATACCACGAATTTAATTTTCGTTTACGTGTGTGATCTTAGGCATTATTTTTCGCTTGATAGAGTCACGAACGAAATTTTTTGACTTGAAAAAAAACAAAACCAGTCCAGCTGTATCGAAGCTTCCATTTCATTTAATTTTAAATCCATTAATCGAAATCATCTATCACCATCTATCAGTTTCATTTGAATTCAATGGCATATTTATTCACTTAATATTCCAAAATTGACGCAGAAAAATGATGGAAAAATGATATCTCCTTCAAATGAAATTTTGGTTGAATCATTCAGACCTCATAGCCATCCATCCATCCATCTTTAATTTGGCAGAAGATGATGAAATGTGTCTGATGAACTTTGAGGACTGATGTGTTTCTACTCTTTGATGAAAACCACAATTTTCGAGCTGTTTTATTTCTAATGGTTGTGGAGAGCTGCTTACTAATGAGGTTCACTTCTAAATCTGTCTTTTTTGTAGATTCAAAGATTGGGAAGATTGATTTCGATTGTGAAGAAAGTTTTAAAATTTAAAAATAGAGAACATGTAAATTCATGCTCAAATTTCTTCATGTCTTTCTAAACCACGTAACTTGTCATTTCGCAAACCTTCCACACCCATTTAAATAACTAGGTACCATTAAGCCATAAAATAATCTCATAGCTTGAAATCTTCCTAGGAAAGGTCTCATTTCTAATGCGCTTAATGGAAATTAGCAACGAGGAAATTCATTAGCCGAATTTGTATTGTGAACAACATCTCAGAATGAGAGAATTAATTCGCTACATTCTGTTTATAATGAACAATATCATTAGTAATTTAAACAATTAAGCGCTCAGACGCAAATATCCCTTCAAACAGTTGACTAATCAAATCCAAAATGGTTGACATTTGCAAGTTGTTTACAAAATAAGCTCGCACCGTAAATTATAACATTTTTACATATGCTCACTGCCAGCAAAGATGCGCTGTTCCACTTCCCTTAATGAAATTTAACGGGCTTACTCTCTGTAAATTAATTATTAGTTTCTACTATAAAGGATGACGAAGAGCGTTGACTGGAAGGCATCCTTGTGGAGTTATATGCAATTTTGTATGAATAAATTATATTTAACACTTCCTACAATCATGTTGGTACCATTTAAATCAATTTCCAGCCATGATTAATACTGGACGTTATAAAATTCTTTAAAATTTTTGGAATGGCTTGTGGAAATTAATTAGCCTGAGATTCGGAGGGGGAACACAACAAGACAATGGGTTATTTCATTCCATAAAGAACATCATATGTTGTAAGTGTTAACATGTTAAAGTTAACGTGTTTTTGAAAGCTTTTACCAATTCCCAATTATGAGACGTGCAGTTGTACGATTGCAAAGAAAGAATTCCATAGAAAACAGGTTGCGGATGTTATATTTCCAATCGCTCTAATTGAGGTAACCAAGAAAGGCAGAAGAAAAAAAATATGAGTTGGAACAGGCGAAGCTAACACACAGAATAAAGCAAAGGAAATATCTGAATTATATGGTATGGCTTCGCAAAAGATAGAGTAAAAAAGACTTGGAGAGTTGACTTGATAAAAAGAGGAGAGGTAAGAGAGTGGGAGGCCATGTAAGGGATACGTTGGAGGATGGAATCTGAGGAAGTAGATTCGTTAAAGGAGATTGAGCAAGAACATAGAAACATGGAGAAATGTGGTTCGAGCACCTAAGCGAGAGTAGTTGGAAGAAATGAAGATGAAATAATGTGCAGAAACAAACTAATGAACCTATAAAAACACTGATCAAAAAAGCGTACTTCAACTTATAAGGAAATCTTAAGTAGACATTTTGTATGTGTGTATATTTGGTATGTGTGCATATGCAATTTTCATGACAAAGAATTTTATAAATTTACTTCCTCTTCGTCGATTAAGGGTTTCGGCTCTAGATTACGAGCACTTTGATAAGATATACGGGTTTTCATTGAAAAATTTCCATTTCGATCATCTATACTATTGAACTAATTTAAGATGAGAGATATTTGTTTCTCTTTTGTACAAATATGACTACTACATTTAATCTCTTTTTTCCCCGTTGAGAATCAACGGGCACTTCAGCTTGCACCCCATATAAGGAAGTTAGTGTGTCTCCATAGCGTGTGGGTAGCGCTTTATTGCCTCCCATTAAATAAAACTATACTATTTAAAATTCAAAAGATTTTTGTGAACAATTAACGGTTTAGTTTTGCTGTATTCATAAAAATGAAACACCTTTATTAATTATTGAGAAAACGTGCACACGCAAGTACTAATTTCTAACTTAAACATAGCCAAGTAGCTAGTACCATCCCACTCTCACTGCTTACTGAGGATATTAATCGCATAACTCCGGGGTTAATGCTGCACGAAGCATATCCAGCGGAATCCCGGCTAAAATCTTAGCCTTTTTCCAATTTGAGGACGGCGCGACCATGGTGGAAAGATTAGTACAGAAATCCAGGATTACAGAATCTCTAGCGACACTGCTTACTTAACATTAAAATAATTTATTCCGCGAAACTCAGAGTTAAGATGTGGAAATCCTGCTTTTTCTGCTTGGAATGCTTGTCTGCGGAAATTAATACTGAGCAGATCCACAGCGTAAGGATTTTAAGGAAAAGAATAACGTTTCTACTCTCCGAAACTCCACGAATTTAAAGGTCATGGGATGTTCCGCTTATTTTGCATAGCGTGGGTGTTTTTTCCGGTCGCTAGGCTTTATTTGTAAATAGCGACATGATGTTTATGCTAGAAACCTTTCCTGGAACAATATTTTTGGAGGAATATAAACTCTAGAAAAGATTCATATTTATTTATAATGTGCGGCTCATATCTTAAATAAATTTGTCTGCAGCTACTTTTCTAGTATTTTCTATGTTTTGAGAAATGTAAATAAGAAGATAGTTTCATAATTGTTTGTTGTTACTCTCATCAAATACGCATCCGTGTGTATACCACGAATTTAATTTTCGTTTACGTGTGTGATCTTAGGCATTATTTTTCGCTTGATAGAGTCACGAACGAAATTTTTTGACTTGAAAAAAAACAAAACCAGTCCAGCTGTATCGAAGCTTCCATTTCATTTAATTTTAAATCCATTAATCGAAATCATCTATCACCATCTATCAGTTTCATTTGAATTCAATGGCATATTTATTCACTTAATATTCCAAAATTGACGCAGAAAAATGATGGAAAAATGATATCTCCTTCAAATGAAATTTTGGTTGAATCATTCAGACCTCATAGCCATCCATCCATCCATCTTTAATTTGGCAGAAGATGATGAAATGTGTCTGATGAACTTTGAGGACTGATGTGTTTCTACTCTTTGATGAAAACCACAATTTTCGAGCTGTTTTATTTCTAATGGTTGTGGAGAGCTGCTTACTAATGAGGTTCACTTCTAAATCTGTCTTTTTTGTAGATTCAAAGATTGGGAAGATTGATTTCGATTGTGAAGAAAGTTTTAAAATTTAAAAATAGAGAACATGTAAATTCATGCTCAAATTTCTTCATGTCTTTCTAAACCACGTAACTTGTCATTTCGCAAACCTTCCACACCCATTTAAAATGTATGTCTCTCACAGTTCGTCCTATAAATATGTACATCTAATTAGCACTATTTTTACTTAGACCGAAAATTAAAAATAAATTCTAGAAAAAAATATTTGATATGAGGATTTTCAAAGGAGTAAGCGCTGTCGAATTCAGATACCGTTACAAACAAATATAATGACTTATATTATTTTCTGAACCTAAACGTTGTACCTACAGATTTAAGTGAAGGACTGTTTTAAAAATAAATAAACAAATATGTATTGAATGAGCAGGCCATTCTGTGTTATAGAACGGCTCTTTAGTAGGTCGGTAAAAATGGAAAGAAAAATTATGGTTTTTCTTCAAATTGCAGAAGAGCTGTCATTATTAATAAATGGTTTTTTATCACATAAAATTGTTCATCTGCGTTACCCAGCAACATATAGAAGACGACGCTGCATTTGTATATTATTTGGTAATTTGAACCGTACATTCACGAGTATAAGTATCTATGATTATCGAGAATATCATAGCTCTTTTTACATTAGATTCTGAATATTTCATATCGATGTGTTTTTAAATAAAATTTAAGAAAATATTCCGTCAGATACACTCTGATTAAAAGAACCTAAGAAACATTCAAGAAATATTGTACCCGTTATGTTTGAGATGCCATCTAGCGAAATGTTGGCGCCAAATCTTTGTTGGGATCTCAAAAAATATCCGATAGTTATGAGTAATATCCGTATTTTTGAGTAATGAATTGTATTTGTTTCTAGCGTGTTAAATAATTATTACCATATCATTAACATTTGAAACCGCTTATGAACCGATTGCCTACATAAACTGACCACAACAAATCAAATACATTTAATCAATCTGTAATAATGTTTAAAGAAAAAAAATTGAATCACGCATTTAATCTTTATCGAAAGAATTAAACAATTTATTAAATGGGAAATTTGACTAACCCAACAGTATCAGTTTTGTCACAACTATACATAGTGTCATTTCCCGAAGTCGAATATATAATTATCGTTTAGTAAAGTTAGAAAGGGTTAGAGGGAGCGTTCCCTCCTTTTCGAAACAAATTACGGCACATAAATTCAACAAAATACCAAGAAAGCAAGGCTTTGCTGGTATCAAACGTAGTTTCCTGTTTGCTTTGACCATAAGATTATCAATGTTTTGTGTGTAATAATCCTCTGAATCCACAAAATCATCCTTGTAATTCACAACAGAATGAGTGCAACGTAAATGCGTGATTTGGGGTAATTAACTCAAGGGTATCTGCGAGGAAATCTTCCAGTCAAATTATAATTCCTCAGATAAAAGGAGCAACTTTATGACAAAATCTCATTGCTCAGTCACAGTCGCACCACGCTAACTGATATCACCACATAACTGATAACTCTATCAAAATAAACTAATTATTTTGATAGAGTTTTAGGTATCCTTGAAGTCATTTGCGTAATTAATATAATTCACGAAATAATCATAACAATAAAAGCGCTGTTTTTAACTCACTAAAACTGCATTTTCTCTGTGGGACAGTTTTCCACTCGAAATATAGTTGCCTTACCACGAGTTTAGTTTAACGCGCTAACATACAATAGCGTTCCCATAGGAATAATTTACCACGCTAAAATATGGCATTAACATATTTTTAACGATTAAGGCACGACGTGAAGTTTTAAGTGGACTTTTTATAATCTGAACCTGTTAACATCTGTAATTTATAGTTAAGCTGCAGATAACTACATACCAATTGATGAAATTCATTCAGTCGAAAACAAACTGTTACTAAGAGCGCTGATATCCAACAAAATGTCACAATAAATTAATAATAATAAAATCGTTACATTGTAATATTTAGTAAAAGAAGTCCTAAATGGAATAATATTTATTTTTAATTTGTTTATGTGAATATTTTCCGAATTCGAATGGTCATCGTAATTGCCTTTACAACTCTTCCCTCAATCGTTAGCCCGCTCTTTGAATCAACAAAAAAGATACAAAGGCAACTTTAGATAGGCTTTGAGGTGAATGGTGCACTAAAATAATTGTCAAATAATAATAAAAAGTATGCGATTCAATGAAATAATTATTGCATATTTTTATGAATGGAATCAATACCAGACGTTCAGCACAGAAAAAAACTCGTCCCTCCAACCCAACCCAATTGATACCCATATAGGCGATTTCTATTAAAGTGGATCACTAAATTGAGAGTTTTCATCATGAATTCCATTTCTGATTTCCGAGGGTAATTTATTCCAGAAATTAATTACATTTTTCTATCTCAGTTTCCAAAAAAATGACGTCTCGATCCCATTTACAGCTCGTCCTCGGCTCTTAAGACCCGTGGTCTGGAAGTTCAACATCATCTCCAGGAATTTCCCGCAAAATGTCGTTTGATACGCCATAAATTTGTCTAAATGGGTAATTAAGACTCCCCAGAACATTAATTGCAGGTATTCAAACTTTATGAAGTGCTAGATATCGATTTCGAACCCGTCACTTCGTCGCTTTGCCAAATGAGTTGGCGATGAAATTGCCATATCTGAAATCATGGATATGCGTTCGTTCATGTGACCGCAGAGTAAATTTCGTTTTCGTTAATTCCGCGCTTGCTTGAATTTTCGTGGTTTGGATGCGCTATTCACCCTTTATTTGTGACCGACGTTATCGTGATGTTGTCAGAGGCGAAATGTAGCATTATGGAACAATTTGAACGTTGGAATGCGGATAACTTTCAATTTTGGCACGCATGATCCTTGATTTATCGCATGGGGCTACTATGAGCCCAGAATTTCTTTTCTTTGGAATATAGTGCAAAGAGCGTCATATTTGGCATTTTTATGTGTCTGCCCCCGAAATCCTTATGAATATAATGATGAGAGTAAGATTAGTTGTACTTTTTCCACAACATATTTATTTAATAAAAACAAACAATAAAAACTCACAACTAGTTTCGGCGAATGATCGCCATCATCAACTACAACTATTTTCACTCTCGTCATGATGCATTTCCACAAAACATCGCCTGCAACTGTGAATTTTATTCTTATGAATACAATTTAGCGGCGTTCGAGATTTTAGAGACAATATTCTTTGTCATCGAAGCAAGCTGAAAATAATCAAAAAATAATCCATTATTTCTGAAAAATTATTCTCTCAGAGTGTATTATAATATAGGAGTAATGTGTGACCAGGGCGGGCGGAAGAACGGATTTATTATAAGGCGCTGTAGGCGCAAGCTGAGGGCTTCATCCATATCGGACCTCAATCAGACTGTCCTATCGAACTCTTAGTATCGTACCACACATTGATCTTGATTTTCGCTTCAGGAAAGTATTTCACATATGTTTTGGTCTATGTAATATTTTCATTGAATATAATTCATTGTTTATATCTCAATTTAGTCACAAAGAAAAACCGAATTACCACAAAGCATTAAAGGGTCTGACAGGATCAGGACTTACCGGGCGGATGCTTTAACCAATTAAGTCCTCGACCCAGAACATATTCTCAAGCCATTTTGAGAGACTATTTTCCTAGGCGCGCGCATTCATGTGCAAAGTTTCCATTACCCTTTTCCAAGTGCCACTCTACAATATAAGGTCTATCCATCATTTTAACTTATTTTAACTCATTTTAACTTATCGTAACACTATGTATTCTAATTCAATTCTTGTTTATTCATTCTTGCCGTAGTTAAGTGACTGAGATATCTATGGGATATTTGTGTATATTTTGAAAAATTCGAAATATCACTCATATTTTTGATCTGGTATTTCCACCTAGGGCCTCTGAAAGCTTAAATCTGCCCCTGGGTGTTACCCAACACCGAAACCATGGCCGTTTGAATAAATATCATAAGGACAGTATATCTTCATTTCTTTTTGAAATCATCTTATTAATTTTGTCGCAATTAATCTTAGCCCACCTATATAGATGTTTCTCATCAATCTCTATTGCGGCACATTATAGAGTCATCACCTCAATTAGGGTACACTATTAATTGATTAATGGGGTCCAAAAAGCGGGAAATTTGATACGAATCCTCGCCTTCTCTTCTTAGACCCACGTCCCAACGCAAGTTTTAATTTAATCGCATGGTTAGGGAAAAAGAGAATGTTAGCCTTACTTGACAGGGTCGTACTTCTTGGAGTCTTGAAACATCGCATATCCGCCTCCAGGTGGCATCAGGCGGTTGTTGCTTGGTGCGCTCTCTGGCGACACTGATCCCGAACTCAAAGGCATAGCGGGAGATGCTGGCCTACGCCAGTTCCTCTAGAATTAAGTCTGTAATTAAACAGAGAGATGTATAATTAGTTTTGGTAGTACTTCCGGACCAAGTCCCAGCGCCTTACATTTAAAGCAGTCCTCCGACGGAAATTGGGAAGGTTACCACTTCAAATTCTAAACTTTTATGTCGTACCCTTCAATGAAATGGAAGTTTGGTTCCTCATTATAATTTAATTTGAAACTGCACGTTAAACTTGAGTTTAGGACAGGCCATTTACCAAAGGGGGCCCGGGTAAAAATTTCCATGTGGCCCACTCTCTGTGTAGTCCGTCCATTTCATAAGAAATAGTTAATAAATAAAGGATGATCATCGAATTTGACAATAACTCAATCTGGTAGTTAAGATAACTAGTACTTTAACTACCAGCTAAGGCTTAACCATCGATTGTAATACGGATTTTCGAGTTAACCTGGAGGTTAACTTTAACCTCCAGGTTAACTATCGATATTGTAATACCGGACCTTAGAGTTCCATGCTAAGCTTTCAAAACATTCCGTAAGCTGTACATCGGCAGATGGAACTCGCATCTGCAGGCAAAGAGAAGTTCGGAATTACCTATTTCTAGGAATTACGCTTAAGGAGTGTTTTGAAACATCTAATTTAATTACAGCCGAGTTTCAATTTTCTTTTCTAAGAGTGCGATAAGTGAAATAAGACTACGAGTACAACACAATTCATTATTAAAATACCATATGAATAACACTTTTCATCGCATTCACAGAGTAGTGACCTGGGTAAAGGCCATTCCTGAGCGTTCTCATACCTCAGCAGCTTTCATATTCATGTCCGAGGAAAACACCAATATAATACACATTTCTCTATCCTGTACCGAAAGACAATTTTAAAAGATTTTTATTCGCAAGAAGTAATTCCAATGGAGATACTATTTCCACCCTTGCCTTTGTATCGGTGATGTGTGACATTTTCCTAAACTCTCACCTATTTCCTTAGAACGTTTTCCTCATTGGCAAATGTTCTAAACTTGTGCCTAGTTCCATCTACCAGAGAATTCGCTTGCAGAAGTTACCAACTATGTTGACAAAATAATTCCCTTTATCTGTACAGAGCAATAAGGGTTTCTTGATGCATTACGGGACGTTATCGAGCGCTCTTGTCTAACACAGTTTGTTTCTTCAAACTTCAAAACTGAATTCCGATAATTAACGTTAACAATTTTGGGAGTTCCAGTAAATTTTGGAATATCTTCAAAGTTTTCTCTCTTACGTTTAACGCTCAGCAGCACTAACAGTAGAGTGCCGATTAAATTCAAATGTTAAACTTCGGCTCTGGAATTTATTGGAACATCCCTTCGTTTAAACTTAGCCAGCGTTCTCCTTAAGTATTCGCCTTAGAAATATTCCAGACCACCATAATCTTTTGTGAAAAGTTTGTTGTTCACATTCATCCAGAATGTGAACAATTGAGTGAATGTGTGCAATTCCAGATATTTTCCTTCTCAGTTGAACTTAAAATTTCTACGACTTTAAAAATTCTGACTTTATAAACTTGGATAGTGGTTCTAGTCGAAAGTAATCAAAAAGTTACCATAATATTTTTTATGTTATAAGTTCTAAAAGTAATTTATCATATTAATTAAAACTGAAAAAATAAAACTGTAAAAACATTCATTAAAAGTGGAGCAGTACATCCCAGGAATGAATTGTTTTATAGGAAAAATAGTCATTAGTTAAACATTAGGGAAAGTTTTAACTCTCAATTAGTACTAGATATCTAGGAAGTATTTTGCGTATTTTAAAAGACGTTATAGAATTTCATGAATCATTAGAGTGAAAGTTTCACATCTGCTAGCATTTTGGTTAACCTCACCACAAGCTAAACGAACTCTACCGAAGAATTTAAGATTATTTCATTCCTATAGAAAATCCCTATTTTCTCAAGCAAAATTCTTCAAATTCTACTGAAAACATTCAAGCTAAATTTTATTTTTAAAAGAGGTTATCAATAAAAGATCAGTGTTATCTACGGATTAACAATTCCTGAATTATATAATCTAAATACGGACAATTTAAATATTTTCACGAGGATAAATATGATGCTGCTTAATTTTACCACGAAGGGAACGCATGCATGACATTGCTCATAGAGAACAACGAATTCCACTTATGTGGAAAACTTTATTTCGACTTTAGTCTAATGTAAAGCTACGCTGAATAATTCAGGAGCTGGAAAAGCTCAATGACTAGGTGGAAATCTAAAGTAAATTCCTGCTCTTCCGCAGTTCACCGTCAGCTTCTGATCTCCGTTCCTCCCCCTCAATGGCTCTAACAGCTCCCAAGGGGTACGCCCACTCTGGGAACTACTTGTATAAAGGATGTGCGGCTTCTGCTCCTGGAATCCACGCCACCCGCACTCCCTGACTTTTTTCCTCTCTCCGCATGCTAATCAGAGTGTACACCCAAACTAAGAACTCGCCCTAATTTGGGGTCCCCGAAAAAGGCTTCTAAACATGAAAAATAGGTTTTCTAGCGCTAAAAATAAAGAGAATTGAGTAATAATTGAAGTAGATGTAAGCCTCTAGATGAAGGAAAATTAATGCATTCCTTTAAGGTATTCAGTGTACGCAGTATCCAGAAATAATGAGAATTATTTCACAGAATAAAGTATATTTGTGGAACTAACAATTTATTTATTCATTAACAATGATCATCATCAAGTGATAACCATCTCATGATGACGCAGTACACCAAAACTCGGGTCGTGGTTGTGTGTATTGTGGATTTTATAAATTAAGCTTTTTGTTACACTAATTTAATTTATACTGTTATGGCATACTACCAGCTGAAGGCCGAGACCATCTACGTAAATAAGTTTGCACATCAATCATAGGAACTGTAAGATATTTTGTACTTTCTTGCACTTATTCAAGAGCCTCTTTATTCGATTAAAGGCGATTCACTTATAGGTTTGACTTACATACGGATATATCACTTCTGAAGTCCAGACGTACTTCATTTCTGAATGCAGTACACCTTTTGGTGAATCAAGTTTATAAAACACCCCTTTGTAGAACTTTGATTGAGGAAAGAACGATACCCTTCAGTGTTTCCCAATTCCCAATGAAACATGGACTTGAAAAAAGTCTGACGGGACCGGGAATCGAACCCGGGTCTCCCAATAGACCTTCTGCTAGAACATTCTTACCCCTCTTCTATGCATTTTTATCCCAAGGAAAAGTGGACGTGAAAAAGTCTGACAGGAGCATGACTCGAACCTGGAGTCTTGCGCTATCCGGGCAGATGCTTTATACAACTAAGCAGTCGATCCAGAACATATCCTCAAGCCTTTTTGGGAGACTTTGTAGACTAAGGCTGTTTTTTCGAGTACATTTTTCCTTGGGATTTTTCCCATGTGCACGACTTAACGTGCAAAGTTACCTTTACCTTTTTCATTGTATGCATGTTTATATTTTTATTCTGATTAGACATATATTTAATATTGCCTTCAATTTGAATGACTGCAAGTAAGCTAAAAACAAACGAAGCAACACAATATCTGTTTGAGTGAGAGGTTTATTCATTAAAATTTATGTGAAATGCACTCTTAACGATTCGAAGAACGATGCTGAATTCTACTGGTATAGATTGTTATAGAATAGTGCTAATATAATTACTTTGTGATGTGCGGCTAGTAATAAATACTTGAAATCTTTGCCATGTGTAACCTTACAATTTCCTGTAACATCCACGTCCGATACCAATTGAAATCAATTTTTTAAATCTGTTACTCTCTTCTCTGATAATAAGACGAGTAGACCAAACTATAAAGCAAACCTCAAAGAAAAATATTCCGAAGATCACTTAGTATTTATTGCATTCATCGTATAGGAGTACTATCTTTAATGGTTAATGCTAGAGAAACCATCACTGAGATTGTTACCATACGATGAAGATACAAGGAAGTGCTTCTAATTAGCCCTTCTACTTGGCAAAGATCTAGATCCACCCCTGGGGAGGAATCTCTGTCATTTGGTTTTTGGCCAGTAATTGTCTGACACCAAACGCTGTACGTGCATTTACGTTGTCATGGCACTGAATCCGCGCATTCGAGGCTGTCTTCTTCTCACTATCTTACGCAATCGTTAAAGAAATCTTCCCATAGTACATCATAGAGTAAGAATAAGCTTACAATATGTAGGACACAAGTACGTTGGCTCCTTAAATATTTCTCTTGTGTGTGATGGTTAACTGTTGGTCAATAGGGAAATAGCGACCAACCACCCCAAATAGACGAATCGTCATTAGTTTCGATATCTTCCGATTTTTATCTCTGCACAATTATTGTTAAATTTCTTGAAATGTTAGTAATTAATCACTTTGAAAATACTACCTTGGAATTTGGTATCGACGAAATCTTCTTTGACAGGCTACCTGCCTCAACGAAGCAGTTTCATCATCAGAATTTTAAAGCTGGTAGTCTCATACGTTGTTATTAAATGCCCAGAGGCTTATATTTCATTTCAAAGATGGGTAGCATATGTAGGTTTTACGAACAGGATCCTGGATTGATGGATTGTACTTTCATCGAAGATTTAACATAAGCCGTTATCGGCTAATGTATGGTTATACTCAAATGCGGGGTTGGCGAACTTATGACACGCACGGCAAAAGTGAGGGGCAAGGCAGGTTGTTGATTCGCGGAACGCTGAAGAAGTTACCATCCATCTTTGTTCAATTCGGAAACTCATCTTTGCTCTTAGGATGATTTGGAAAGTTGATCTCGTAATCGTAATTGAGAACTTCGCAATCTAGAATGCAATTATTCCGACGGAAATAGGTTTGAACGGAATATTTTACGCAAGAAAGAATCACTGTTTCCAACCGGAATAATAATCATCTTAAAATACACCAGCCTGTACAATTTTCAGTATCAGAAACATTTTTGGAATTCGCGCTCCAAATAAAGTGATGGCTTCTACGTTTGCACAGCTATTAAATAAACACACACATATATATATAAACATTCACAAATACCAGCCTTGGATAATAACCTGCCACCTGTTGAGCGAATCAGCTGTTTCCCTGAAGCTGCAAATTATACGTGGAATTGCTTTGTATTTCACCAATTAATTTTCGTCGCTCGATGATGGTCATGAAAGAGTTTCGTGTATTTTTTTTTTATTCTCAGAATTAACTGTCAAGTTCATTAAAAATGTGTTTGCGATTTTGGTCATATGTGCAATTGTCATATTTCTCCTACCCCAAAATGTAACCGCAGGAAGAAGATTATAAATCCAAAAGCTTTTAATAAGTTGGGGTATGCTGGTCGAATTACAAAAATTATGTTAAGGTTCCTTTGGTCATTGAAAAATAGCCAGAAAATTGCGGTAAATTGGAAATGAACGGATGTTAATCAGATGCGCCACTTTACGCGCAGTGAAATGTTTATAAAATCGTTCCAATTATTATCAACCAAAAAATGATTATCCATCGATAATACGTAAAATTGTATTGCTGATGTCAAGATCCCTTCAAATATTTTGAACTAATAGATTAACTCGCATAGATTGATTAGCAAATTGTAAAGTTGAGAAATATGAGTGGTAGTTTCTATTGGAAATGTTAATCCTCATTTTTAATTTTGTATTTCCAAAGAAAATAACGCCTATTCAGTATAGTTTACTTTTTAAACGGTAGTACAGGTGTGCTTTAACTAATATAAATATAAATTATAGACACTAAAATAATTCTATAATGTGAAAGAAAAGTCACAATTTTGACCCCAGAATGTTGTTTTTTTGTCGATGTTTTAATACAAAACAAATACAATCAATTTTANCTAATGAGTCTACAGAATCCTAAGGGCTGTTATATCTGTTTCTAAAAAGTGCTCCTGTTTCATTAAAAAATTAGTGTAAACATTTTCAAGTAAAATTCACAAAAAATAATTTTTCAACATTAAATTAATTTAATA
The DNA here is from genome assembly GCA_000376725.2 of Ladona fulva. NCBI lineage: Eukaryota > Metazoa > Arthropoda > Insecta > Odonata > Libellulidae > Ladona > Ladona fulva. The sequence goes on from KZ308650.1 coordinate 109,644, forward strand.
AATAGATTAACGTCATTGTATTATCAACTAAAGGCAGACAGAATGATAGGAAATGAGTTGCACTGATTCTAATTTTTACAATTTAATCATTTTGTGATTCCCAAGCACTTTTAAGGAAAATAAGTAGTTGAGGTAAGAATTAAACTTTTTCTATATTATTACTCTTAACTATTAAAGACTTTAATAACTCATTTAGCGTACATAGTTCAGATTAGCAATCCACTGTCGCATTAATTTAGTGGGTTTAAAATTTTCACTTATCAATAAGATTAAATTATTATCATTTGTAAATGTGGTAGAAATTAATCTCATTGAATTTAAAATTTCATGATTTACTTTTAAATTTCACTTAATATATTCATAGTTTGTAATTTCAGTTCATTGGTATATTTAGTATAATATTTTAAGGAATAACCAGCTTGCCGTGCTCACGAAAGCATTCCCTTAACAGTGTAGAAGAGACGCGGCATAGTATTTCAGTGGATAGAATACCTGCCTGGAAAGTGGAAGACCTGGAATCGAGTCCCAGTCATGTCGCTATTTTTCACACTTGTTATTCCTTAGGATTTAGCCGCACAACTTCAATGTGCAAAACACCTTTACCTCAATCCTTCCGAAAGAAATGTTAATATTGGCAAGTACACGCAAGAAGTTCTTGCAATATTTACACAGAATGGTTTCCGATATTTTGGAATAGTATACCAATCTTCCACTTTGATAAATTACTGTCTGTCTTCAGAGAAAATTAATCTCCTCCTCAATATTTTTTTAGCCTTTCATACGAGAAAGCCCTACTATATAAGTGTTGCTTTTTGTCGTAGCTCATCCAGGTAATTTGAGGTATTTCTCCATATTTAAAGAGAAAATTGTTCCAATTTTTAATCATTTATATAATTATCATAGAAATTAAACAGAACTTCTAGTGCAGGCTCTATCTTTAGATTGTACCAATTGCGTAGACAAGTTCTCATAGTTTGGAAATAAAAAAACGGCCAGTAGAATCAAAACTGAAAAACTACCGAATTGTTCCATCACACTGGAAATTTATAAATTAATGTCAAAGGAATTCTTGACAAGAATATTACGATAAATAGACAAATCAATGATACTACTTTATAGAAACCGTTGCCACTCACATCTATTTAAATGTGTTAATAGTGTATTTGTATGTTGAAAATATATCTTACGCACGTAACACTTGCCTTGTGAAAATGGAAACCACCTGGCAAGCTTTTATTGGTTAGTAGGGCCAAACAGAATATTGTATATGCATGTTGTATGCTTAACTGGTTTTACTAGTGATGATGCGATGCCAAATTTGTTTTTACAAATTCCGATACAATTCCCGATACTTCTCTAAGATTCCGATTCAAATAAGATTCCAATACAAAATTTCAGCAGTGATAAAAAATCATTATTTTTAGCTACTGTTGGTTTGGAAAACGGATATTAAATGCGCAAAGTGTATGCATTAATAAAATATGCAGTAGAATAATTAACGCAGTAGTAGTATTAGTAGTAGTTTTTTTGTTAAAAGTGCTTCGACAACTGAGGTCATTTCGCACGTGAGCCCCCACCGGGAATCGAACCCGGAATCGCTTTCACCGAAATCGAACGAGTTGCCCACTTGACTACGTGGGAGCCAGTAGTATTAGGATAGTGCTTCGACAGCAAAGGTCATTTCGCACTTGAACCCCCGCCGGGAATCAAACCAGGAACCATTTTCCCCGGAGTCGAACGCGTTACCCTCATGGCTAACCTGAGGCCCCAAATTAATGCCGAAGCTTATAACATAGAGAAGGATACCATTTTTATAAAAAATCTTGGTTTGGATTTTACACAATAAATAAGGAAATGCCTTATTTTTTTGATTACGTAAGAACTTAGATATTCGTATTCATTCCTTAATTTCTTAATTTATAAGCCGTAGCGCAACATCCCTTTGAGGCATAGGGCGGCGACATTTACAGTGGGTTACACGTGATCAGCGCATCTACTCCCACGCATGCATGCGCATATTTGGCATAAACGGAAGCGGATCCGGTACCTCTTTATTCATGTTCCCCTTGTTCACGCGATGCTGGGTAAAAACCGATATATGTTGGTCCCCACCGGGAATCAAACCCGGAACCGATTTCATCAGAAGCGAACTCCCTTCCCACATATATATCCGAGGCCCAAATTTCCTAAATCATTACGTAAAATAGTATAATCCGACTTCTTTTTGATAATTTAATATTAACTCCAACATTTAATAATAATTTCCTTCTAACCGACCAAAGGTGTTACCGATAGAAATTTCCTGGATAAAAAACACCGCCGAAAGAGATTTTCGCCTTTCGTTATTTTTTGTGGTGCAATATATTTTGCCGTTTCAATGCATAAAAATTTATTTTACTAGTTTTATTCTTTTCTTAATCTTGTATTCTTGTAGGCATATCTCCTTTTTTCAACGCCTCTTTTCTATTTTCCTTTCGTTCTATGAGGCACTTTGCAAACTGAAGTTTAGGTCTTTAGATCACTTTTCCCTACAGAAGGACTCGTCCTACTCCATGCCTTGTAATACATTTGGTGAGGCGTCTGTGTTTCTGCGAGTTAAATGAAAATTCCAATGAAAGGTTTATGGAGTCGAAATTTAGGACAAGTATTCACCGATTCCGATACCCAAAATAGTTCTGGTGTTTCCGATTCCCGAATCTGATTAATCGTCTCATCCTTAATTTCTCCGTACTATATAGGTTTTCCGCACTCTTTTACGTTTTTATAACTTAAGTGATAACGGTGTGAATGATACGGAATATTCTTAAGTTCCCATATAAACATATATTATTCTCTGATACTTTGTTCTCATAAAAATTGAGATAAAATTCCTGCGGGTAAATAAATCGATGAAAATCAAATCAGAGCAATTTTTAAATACGTTTAGGAATAAATATTTTGTGAACATAATTGTTTCTATGGACATCTAGTTCAAAATTTCCATGACAACTTCATTGAAAGCGTCGTATTTTCGGGCCAACGCATTATATCCTCATGTGCAGGTATTCGCAAGTACTGAACTCGTCGTTGTTTGAGGTAACTGTGTACCGACGAACTCACCTTTCCACACAACCTCAACGTTTCATAATTCCTTTTGTAGCGTAACGGAATTTCCACGCACTAATTGACGTAAGCTGAGGTAAGGGCGGAAGGATCACAAAAGATGAAGATAGTTCATCCCCCTTGGCGAAAAAGTTACGTGTGTAACATCGCACGTCAAACGAAAAAAGACCCCTATGTTATAAGGGCATTATACGAGCTAAAAATGAACTGTTCCGCGCGGAATTTTTGAATGTGCATCGCATTAGACCTGTTTGAAGCTCCTACAAAGGATCAAAGGAAGGGAGAGCACATCTTTGCGGCTTTATCTTAGGCTGAGGAATGAATAGCTGTGCCAGCGGTATGAAGAGGGGTCGGCAACCTTTTGCATGCATTTTGATAAGCTACCCGTGACCCATGGTGAAAAAAATAGTCTAAGCATAAAATACAGTCTGATAAAAATATTGCATGAAATTTCTTTCAGTGATATTGACAGGAATTCACTTGTTATCAAAGGAAATTTTCCTTTAATTTATCAGCGGATTCTGTAATAACTATTTTTATCGTAGTATATTTCTCCATCCATGAGTCTTTCACAAGTATAATTAATGTAATACCTTGGCTTAGGAATTCGTGTTGGTCGGATTATCTTATAGCTGATTTCAAAAGTTACCCAGGTGATCTAACACGGCTACATTTATCGCAATACATTTTGGTCCTGCTTTTACTGAAAATTCAATTCCTTTAATTTATAAAATTAATTAAATATGATGTACATTAAATCATTCAATAACCAATGAAATATCAATAATATGGTTAATATTAAATTGAGTTAAAAAAACGTGACATCTTTTTTTATATCATTAGTTATTCAATATTTAAATCGATAATATTAGCAAATATCTTTCTCTTAGTTTTCATCTTTTTTTGGGAGTATATAGTATCAATTTAGTAACTTACTACTAGATATCTCCAATTCTTCTATCTTCCTTTCTCCATTTTTAGTAAGTTTTTGAACATTCTTCTTTCAGTTTCGGCATTTTCACCCCATTTATACGTTCTTGGAGTGTGAACACGTTTATTTATATATTTCTTTTGATTTTTTTTTCTCTGCTGTGTTTCCGCGGTTTTTCTCAGCCCTCTTTTCTGTGGGCGTTTTCCCGAAACGTGGGTTTTTTTATAGACCTTTATTTACAAAGATTTTTTCCCACACTCTGCTCTTTATTTTTGTTTATAATTAATCTATTATATAATTAATCTAATGTAAAAAATAATCCATTTATATTATTATGACATAAGAGGTTAGCTGGAAAAGAGGCCAAATAAGGCTTAACTTTGCTGATTTAATGTTCATCTATCCATCCCCGACCGTGTCTTTTTCTCAAATCTCCTTTCAAAATCTCCTCAGATTTTATCCGGCCATATTCACCTTTCATGGCCTCAGTTACCTAAATTATTACCTGGGCCTTCTTTTGATCTATGGAAAGCTTTCTGCCTCCATCCTTTCTAAACCTACATTAATACCCTGCAAGCATCTTTTCGGCGTATGGAAGATGTCGTCTCCACAGAGCGTTCGTAATACTTCTTTAGCTTATTTTTATCGCGTATCGTTCGCGGAAAGAATAAGTCCCTAAAACAACTTGTCCTCGCATCCATTTCTCTTATTTTACGCTCATTGTCGGATCTGGCGAAGTAGCAGGGGATGTCGCATAATACCGATTACAACTTTCGCAAATGTATTTTCTCTGAATTTATCAGGCAACCGCAACCTAGGTTCTAATATCCTTTTTTACAGGGATTCCCAACCTGTGTCTGAGATCATTTTCGTAAAATATACGCCAATGTAATGCGCAATTAATCCCTGAACAGTTTTTCTTTAGTGCTGATAGTTAATATTTAAAAAATACTTCATTAGATTTTCGCAAAATCCGTATCTTATTTTTTCCGTCATTCCTAAAGTCATTTTGGCAAAATGGTGCATGTAACGAAGTTTAAAAATTAACAGTAAGTTGTCCATTTTCTTAGCTTTCCCACATATGTTACTTTTTTTGAATATGTTAATTCGTTATAAAGATAAAAATATTTTTATCTTAGTGGAACACAAATTATTTAGTTTACGTCGTGAAAAAAGTAGTCGCTGTCTAAATTACGTTCTGCTATAGTTATCACCACAAAATTAATGTATGCTGTGTAAGTAAGTATGAAATAAGTTTTTAGTGAAAGTTTTATCCCGATATCTTATTTGTGACTCCAGTTACGATTGTTTATAGAAACTTCAAATGCGCGCTGAGTCCAAATCGCGGGTATTCTGCGTCGGAATACTCATTTTGCCATAGTATTTTTGGATATTGAGATAAATATTTTAAATTAAACTAATATTTACCAGTTGGCAATACATTACTGTTTAAATATATTTTTATCTGTGAATCCAGCGCCTTAACAGCAATAGTAAGGCACATTACAATCATTAAATTTAGTTCATGTAATCATGTTGACCGAAAAAATAACATACATAGTGTTTTTGTTTTGCATTTAAATAAAATATCGAATGAGTCATATAAGAAAAATATTAACTATGAATAGTTGCGGAAAATTAACCTTCCTAACCAATCGTATCGCCTTGCGCTGCACTTTCTCGAGTTCTCGGTTACACGTTTCATTCGCCAGATTCCACATACTTGTTGAGTTTTTTAGTAGCTTTACCGCATATTTTTCGAATATGTGTGCTCCAGTTTAAGTTACACACTTTAAATTTCACACGTGTCCATACCACAGAAATTGCCCCTTTCAATACTTGTTCTTATGCTTTCTACTCCTAATCCATTTCTCGTTCTTTTGTTTCTCTATGACCCTCTTGGCTACCTCACTCCGATATCTCCTTTCCGCAGCCTGCATTCTATCGAATTCATTCTTTTCAATCGTCCACTTACACGCACCATTGGAAAAGAATTGGTCTGAAACTGCGGTTATAAATTATTTTCCTATATTTTTGCGGCCCTTCTATACTATACGGTTGTGTTCTTTCCTGACTCAAATCATATTTCGGTTTGTTGTATTCATTCTCAGATTTCTTTCCTATATCTTTTCTAGCAGTAATTTCGCTTCCTATTAGTTTACAGTATTCTCCGGTTCCATTTATTTATCCTTTATTACTGGGTTGCTTAAGTATCTCTTTCTCCGCTTTGAAATTACAGCTGTGATAAGCCATTACTTTAATCATAGATGATTTTTAATTTTAACATTATTCGACCATTTCTACCTTTTCTATCGCTCAAATGAAGTTTGATTTTATACAGGGTTAAGGTGATAATCATATATGCTTAATTTAAGCTGGATCGGTATATTACATATCTGTGTTTTAATAAATTAATGAAATCGGTTTTAATTATAAAATACGTTTCACAANCGAACAATTGGTCCAAAAATTTCGGGAAGGGGCCAAGTGGTTCATCCTTGTTAATCACTTGGCGCATTTACGCAAATTCCGTGATTCATCGGTCTGGTGGTACGTCTGGCAGTTGCGTTGGAGGCCTTTCGGTTAACTCTAACTAGTGAGGGTAGGTTAAATTAGAGGTGATTGACAAGGATTTTAGCTAAAATATGTATCTTAATGGTATTGATTATTACGTTAATTATAATGACCCACCAAAATTCTATTGATATTATAAAATTGTTATTTAAATACGCAAAAATAAACTGAATCGGTCATGTGGCTCACCATTATAATCATATCAAGCATCGATCATTAAAATTAACGATCTTATTTTGAATTACGATCTTATTTTTATCTGAATCTATCCAATAAAATGCAAATCTAGTGCGTGAGTGAAAAAATTAGTTTCTTCTCCAAATCATTTTTATATACTTATTCTATTAACTATTATATCATGATAGATTCAATTAGCATCGCTCCACATTTACTAATGTGGAAGACTACAGTTAAAATGTTTTCCATTATTAATTACTTAAGTGGTACTCATCTAATACGTTTCCTACCGCAAACATTTCTTTCCCATATGTGATATACCTCCCGCAACCCTATAGAAGAGGATCAGAGCACTGTTTTTTGTATTTTTGTGTACTATAATTTGTTTGTTTTTAGTTTATTAACATAAACAACCATATCTAGCTCATAATATGATGGTAGATCATTCCTTGGTAGCTGCAAATAGAATTATTGCTGTATATCATATACTACCCGTTAAGTTATTAATTTTGAAGATAACCAAAATAATTATAGTAGTAAAATAGGCTATAATCAATTATAGAATTTTATAGTAAACGACAAATCAATAATAGAATTTTATAGTTCGACACTTTAAGAAATTGCTATTAGAAATTTCTCCCATCCCATAGACATCTGAAAGTATTCCAAAGTTAATCTAGCGAAAAGTTTATTCATTATGGAATGGCATTAAAAAGAAATGGAACAAAGATTAAAGTAACTTTCTACAGGGATTTGAATTGAGCAATATTTTAAGAGCTTATCAAACAACGATGTTCACATTTACCATTCGCGAACTTTCCTCACAGCTGAATCAACAGCTTACTCAAAGATAAGATTCAATCAATCGAATTCTTAATTTCCTTTCACAGCGTCTTCCGCACTAAAATCGATATTCCGCCAACGGCGATTTACGTACACTCACGCTTGATAAATTTTCCTTCGCCATGTTTGTAGGACTGTGACCATAGAGACGAGTAAATAAAGGGAAGGTAAATATTTATTCAACAGCTCGTTTACTTACTTCGCGCCATTAATGCAGACGCTGCGATAAGTGTGTTATATCAATTGGAATTTGATGAAATCCGGAAATGCTTGAATAAATGGATGACTGAGCACCGATATGTTATTTCAAACTGGGTTGCTGAGAAGATGATGTGCATTATGCTTGAAATTTAAAATTTTGCTCACCGAAAATATTTGTTCAAAATTAAATGAAGACAGCTAGAAACTGAATTTCATTGGATAAAATTTGAGTAAAGATATAATTTTTTATTATTCTGAACTTTTAATGGATGTAGCACGATATTTAGTACAAATTATTTTTAGAAATGAAATTTGGCCGAAACATTCTTTTTCTAGAATTCTCTGTATTTCGTATGATGATGACAATCAAGGCATTTCAATGTTTAAATTGAAGTTTATTAGTGAATATTTTGAATATTAATCTTAGAAATTATTCTATGATATTATTATCACGTTACTCATCAAATTCAATTATTTAGTAGAATAGAGGAATATATTAGTATATTTTGTTTCTGTTTCTGGGTTAGTACCCCACCAAGTGACAGCTTCAACACTTGATTATATGGCATAATAGAAGTTCAAAAACACGGTAGTAAATCGTATTCTAGATAGTTATGGAAATACTATGCTTAGCATTACGGCGTTATTACAAATCAACTTGATGCAACTCAAACACACCTTACTGAGAATCATTCCCCTCTGTCACCTCGCAAAAAGCACTCTAAACCGTATCTCCCGCAATCTGAAGTAACGTAACCAAACTACATCTCATCAGCCATAACGTAACTGCTGATGTGAATTTGATGAGCTCTCACACACGGTACACTTAGCACTGAATGAAAAGCTTAAATAGATGGCTAATATCACGGGAAAAAGAAGCGTGGAGTCTCCTTTGTATATCACGCGACAGGATATAGTTTTCCGTGATTGGTTAGACGTCGACTTTTATAATAGAGGACATGCGGCATGAAAATAGAAAGAAATTCATTATTTTCCCTAAGTAATGTAAACAAGTAAACGGAAGCGATTTAATAACTAAGACATAACCTTACATCTTTAAGCATCAATAAAGAAAATGGAAGAAACTTAGCAAGGGTTAAACTTCGATAGAATAATATTTCCATCAGAGGTTACAAGACTTGGTGTAAAACATATGATCGTAGAATATTACATACTTTATTATCAAAACTTGTTTATTTACTTAATATTAGAGCTAGAAAATGTCGATTTATGATACAATTACAATTAATGCTATACTTCCGCCATACCGCTTAGTTATTATAACTATTAAATCTAACAGTAGAGTTAGGATATTCATTTTTTTAATGACAGATAAGATCTCATTACTATGAGAATGGCACAATCTATCAGCAGTTTCTCTTATAATCCTATATCAAGTAACATAAACAAATAAGAAATGTCGATTTCTTTTTTCTTTTTCTTTCTCTAGGGCAAATCTCATTTCCTAAATTAAATCTTTAATTTCTTAAAGAAGATCGAATTTTTCATTGTAAATCATGCAATGGATTTTCAAAAATTCTAATAATATATCGATTACACCTGATTTCATCATATTTAGTGCAAAAATAACGTTACTCGTGAATACCAATAGAAACGATTAACTTAGAAACAGCTAGAGTTGTTTATAAAGATAACTATGAGAAGTCGGATTGAGACTTGGCAAGTATCATCTCGAGGCATAACTCCTCCGCGGAAGGTCTATAAGAGTCCCATTTTTCTGATTCCTGCAATTCCCCATACGATTTTAGCACAAAAGTTTAAGGAATTAATGTAGCTGTAGAATACATCCTTTCAAGGATTAGAATTTGAAGATACTGGAGATATAAAGCATTTGAAAAAGTTTCACTGCTTGTAAAAGTTACAGAAAAAGCGCCTATTCACGCAGGGAAAGGCTTAATTAAAACCACAGATTACAGTTTCCAAGAGTTCGAATGACGCTCTTTTTCAAATCGCTAGAGAATAAACCGAATCAGATAATTCCTCGCCAAAGTTTCTGAAGATTTAGGTAGGAGTGTACCCGCTTTTAGGATGGACTAACCCTTGGGGGATTTTCGGCGCAAATTCCGCCACAGTTTTCGAGAAATTCAAATTCCCCTTTGCCTAATTCTTTTGAATAGCAGGGTTTGGAAAACTTACTTTTTGCTTATCCCGGTTCGGGCAGACGCTGCCTCGGGATTCTCTCTCGCCTATGCGGAGCGATAAAAGTCTCTCTCAATTACAACCACTTTCAATGCCTAGGAATAAATGTTCCCTCTCGTTGCTAGCTCCTAATAAGTGGCAACTCTTACGGCTCGTGCCTTGTGTGCTGAACGGTCGGCGCAGTCGCAGAACCACGTCACGCGCGTGCGTCCACATTCAACAAAGAGTCCGTTGCTCCTTTATAAACACGCATTACGCTGAACGCCTTTCCTTTGTCCTTGCCGAGAGGAGAAATTCGGATAATTGGGTATTTCTCGAACAATTGGTCCAAAAATTTCGGAAAGGGGCCAAGTGGTTCATCCTTGTTAATCACTTGGCGCATTTACGCAAATTCCGTGATTCATCGGTCTGGTGGTACGTCTGGCAGTTGCGTTGGAGGCCTTTCGGTTAACTCTAACTAGTGAGGGTAGGTTAAATTAGAGGTGATTGACAAGGATTTTAGCTAAAATATGTATCTTAATGGTATTGATCATTACGTTAATTATAATGACCCACCAAAATTCTATTGATATTATAAAATTGTTATTTAAATACGCAAAAATAAACTGAATCGGTCATGTGGCTCACCATTATAATCATATCAAGCATCGATCATTATAATCATTAATATTATTTATCATTTTTTAATGGCTCAGTATAGATGGTGTTTAGGCAGTTAATAAATCTACGTCTGTACTCTGCTAGCAGCCTAGCGTTGAGTGGCTGAGGATCTGACCAGACAGTAGGATCGGTTATAAATTCGTCGAGAGTTGACCAGCTAGGGAGTGTTTGTTTCTTGGGTCACGTATTGAGATATTGAAGGGCGCTTAAAGTAGTTTTAGGGGAAATGTATAAGGAAAAAGGAAGAGGACGACCGAGGAGATGGTCATCCAGGCAAAAATAAGAGTGCATTCATACCATGATCTATGAAAACGGCAGAAGATAGGATCTTCTCGCCGCAGCGGCAAGGCTTTCGCTTTAGAGAATGATGATGAAGAATCCAAACAATTATTTCACTGATTTTTTCGCAGCACCAGTTCGGTCAAAACTGCAGGATGAGCGAATGAAAACTGTTTCGCTTTTTGATGGCTACATCTGAATTTAACTAATTTCACCTAAGGTTTTATCTTCCCTCTTCGCCTTTTAATCAATTAAAGGAGAACGTGTGATTGCTCAAAATTTTATTTGCATCCCTGTCTATTCTTGCTGTGATATAACAACTGCTCCCTGTACTTTCTTGAGCACTTTGTGTTGCATCATTGATAAATCATGCTGAAGTAACTGACAGGAAGTTTAAAATTACCTAATAAACTTTGTTTGCAATAGGGATTGAGTTTCTACACCAATACACTTCTTAAGCATAGATGCCAATTCCTGCGTAAATTTTGATTGGCTTGGGGGAAAAAACAGAAAAGGGGTTAACATATGTAATTCCTATGATATAACCTCTCTAATCAATTGGTATGATTGGTGTTAGTACCATATGGTTTTATATCAATAAATACAAACAGCATTAAGGAGAACATACATCGATGTCTCAAACTGGAGACACACTTTAGCCTTTTTAACGCCATTTTAAAATTTTTCTTCGTTATTTACATATCTATGCTCTATTCTAAGATATTCGAATTCGATTTAGTCAGTGCTAATGCACATAATAATATTAAATAACTGATAAAGAGCATTATTAGAAGGCCTCGATCATGTATAATCTTAATAATAGTTAATTAATGCCACGAGATTTGTTTTCCTAAAAAACAAATCTCGTGGCATTTTGGGTTCCGAAAATGAATTCAAAATGTTGTTTTGAACACGATCAATCCATTAATTCCCAAAATTTAATTTTGAGATTTTTTAGTTGCAAAGTTGTATCCTCATTAGCGTAATGTTGATTTTCATATATTCATGCTTCGTTAATTTTGACATTTTTAGCTTCTTTCAGCAAAGCAATTGTGTTGGATCAATCAAGAAAAAATATCATAAATTCTTTTATATGCAAACAGGAAGTATTTACCCGAAATATATTTTCGTATTATACCGCCTTCAGCTGCTGTAAAAAATATCGAAGTTATAAGAGAATTTTTTTTAATGGTGGTAGTAAATTAAAAAGTGCTTTGACAGCTAAGGTAATTTCGCGGGTGAGGCCCCAGGGAATCGAACTCGGGACCGCTTTCACTAAAGTCTAACTCGTTAACCACATGGCTATCGGGTGGCGTTAAAAAAATTATTTATGGTAGTTTTTAAAAATTATTTATAGTTTATATCGTAGTATTTCCTCATTTGCCTCAGTCTTCCGATTTTCATTATAATTTTTCTCTTTTATTAGCCATTTCACCTAACTTCAATAGCATTCACAATCACTTATTATGAAAAGTATCTACAGAAAATACCAATCGATCATTCCCATAAAATGAGAAATGATGTTACCGCATAATAGATAAAGAAATGCTACGGAAGAGGTTCGGTATCGTCGATAAATATTTATTTGTTATTACTAAATTACGTACTTCCTTAACGTCCTCTCTCTTAAATTATATTTTCCAGGAGTGATATAATTATGTACCTATATTGTGGAATATATGTATGTTTTCACATTTTTAAACAAGCAAAGCAGAAATTACGTTGATAGTAGATTAATTGTTTTGATGCAGATGCCCCGTCGTAATTATATCAAACGTCTGGCTGGATGCATCACGCCGAGGAATTTCCTAAAAGTTTATTGACTGAAAACCCATCAACAAACGGGGGTGAGGAGCGGGGAAGCGCCCTTTAAAAAGTAGGTTAAATGGATAATGAAATAAACGATAGCGCGTCTCAGCGAGGCGAAGAAGGAAATCATTTTAGTCTGGAGATGGATGTGCCGCAATGACGGATATCTTTGAGAGGAATTGTGGGAGCAGTGTGTACGAGAAAAATCCAACCTCGAGACAAAAGATAAATTGCAGCAATCAACGCGAGGAAAGATTGAGGGATAAAATATTTGCGAGATAAATAGATCTGTCAAATATTTTCTAGTTTTTTTCCAGCAGAATCCATCCTCTATTTTCTAGCGCAGTTTTAACAAGGATATTAGGTGTCGACGCGGTTTCCTGTGTTCCTCAGAATAAATGTTATATAATTTATCTAATATATTTTTCTGAGAACATAGGTGTGTGCAGGTTTACTATAATTATACATAAATACGTAAAACATCCCATGCAAACCATGTAATTCTTGATCTTTGACTACTCACAAAATTGTAGTAGCTCTTATTTATCTCTTAGTTTTCTGTTAATCATTAAATCAATCCACTAAAAGTTGAGTTATTCTGAAGTATACGACGATAATTCCTCATTATCGAGATACCCATGAATCAGCAAATGCCAGTCTTCGCACAATTCATAATGCTATTAAAATTCTTGTACATACAATGTTAATCTATCTTCCCTGATAACCCAAGAAAGTTTTCGCCACACAGTAAGTCTTATTATTCATTACGTGATCTGACCATAGAATTAATATATTTTTTGAATAAACTAGATTTGATATCTTCTGAAGATTTGATCTTCTGATTAAAATATTCTGAGAAATATTACAAGATTTTCAAATAGAGTATTTTTAGTCATTGAATTGCGGTGCCATTACCTGATACAGGCAAATCAGACAATTGGTCCAAAAATTTCGGGAAGGGGCCAAGTGGTTCATCCTTGTTAATCACTTGGCGCATTTACGCAAATTCCGTGATTCATCGGTCTGGTAAATCTCAAAATCGTCATTTCAATAAAATGTTTTCCCGAATTACTATTAAAAAGACGAAATACAGTTATTCAAAAGTAATCAACGTACTTTGACGTATATCATTTATTTATTCAAAGAGTGCATGTGGGATTTTTCTCGTGATGGAATCGCATTTGTAAATTAAAACCTATCGATTTTGAAATTAATATTTTGATTCGATATGGCATGGATTAGAGGGATTAATTCGTTTTTAAGCATTCAAATAAAAGCTCTAGTTATTTTTTCTTTTGGCGGTAATCACGCGTGATCAATCGCATCCTCAAATATTGCCTCCCGCAAATCCTGAATTGAGAGCTAAATCTGTTGTGCTCAAACTTGATTTTTGTTGTGTCTATTTTATTCATTGTGTTTTTTTCATATTTCTGGGAACATCGTGTAATTTGACATTTCGTGGTCTTCATTTCGCTTTACAAGCAACTTTTCCTTGAACCCTTTTTATTATTTTTTGCTATTAATCTTCCACTTGATAAATTTGTCAGACTTGAACGCAGTAGTAACATTTGACGACTAGCGATAATCCACAAAAATTATTTCTAGACTCAATGGCATTTAATCACTGTAACACTATTTCCTAAAGTGCTTTATAAAGTGAGGTAATTCGTAAAAATGAACACTCACCGGGAATCGAACCTGAGAAATAAACAAACGTGAACGCGCTACATATTTGGCTATCCAGGAGAATTAGTATTGAATTTAATGTGAGAAAAAGGCATGGGAATCCCTCGAAATTAACCGCTTTTACGATTTTAGAAGATTTTTATCTATAATCTTTTTATAAATACTCGATCTTATGAAAATTATGAGTGTATTTCAAGATAAAATGCTTAATCTATAAAGCAATATTTCTTAATTTAAATTTAATATTGAGTTAACACAATGACTGCGTTTTCTTATAAAAGTTACACAGCAATATTCAGTAATTTTAAGGTTCCAGAGGGACTAGAATGATGGCATGCTTATCCATATCTCCATTTATTGCGAAACTATTCTTTTGAAACGTAATGAATGTAAAAAATTGTCCTGCATATGATAATCAGGTACCCAATAATTCTAGACTCAGACAATTTATAGAAGTTAATCAAATTATCGCGCAGTATCGATAGAAATCGCTTACAAAATGCGATTGAAGGACTCATAAAGTAGTGGACACGCTACCTACTTGCTATCTAGAAGCCCAGGGTGCCCAAAGCTTTCATATTTAATCGTTGGAAGCCATTGAACTAGAATGGTTGTTTCGTTGACCAAAGGGGTAGAAAGTAAAAGTAGAAAGGTTTTCTGTAATAAACTCCTTTTATTTATGACCATTCATTTAATACCCACTCATACCCTTCTCCTAGTCTCACCTATTATTCTACATATATTTCTCATGTAGCCAAACAAAAAGCACGTACCGATTACTCATATACTCATTACCCTAAACACACACAACTTAAGCTCTCAAGTAACAAAGCGGTAGCAAAAATACCTTTTACACGGCCGGTTTTTCCTTTGCCGATACTTCCTCATGTCTGATCACTACCCACATGCATTCACATTCCTTTTCATTTAGTTTTCCTGTTTTAGAAATAATTCTACCGATGTATTAAAAATCGTCCCAAATTTTCACATTGTAACCACATAGGTATGTTCAGACCAGAACTATTCGATTTGCTCAAATGATCTAAATTAACAACTTTTTTCGTTGTAACTTTTATCATTATAACCTATTAAACTCCTATTAAATATATAAGGGACGATTTTGTATTTTATTTACTTGCAAGGGAAAAACATTAATAATTATGTATGTTGTTTTTTAATCTGATGATAACAAATCATCACAGGAAATTGTCACGAATACTAATGTTAAAAATTACAGACCCTATATTTTGGATGTAATTTATAAACTATTTAGTAATATTTTTGATAAATTAATTAAATACACTCAACTTTTAACTTCAAACTCAAATTCAAGGAAGAATCTTTTTTCCTCTCATGGGATTTGCAATAGAAAACCTTTTCCAGAAACGATCGTTATAAAAAAATCTTAAATAAACAAAATGGCGAAGCGTTCATTGCAAATGTGATTAATACCAATAAAATACATCTTTCCGCTCCCCTCCATTGATATTTATTGCGTCGCTCACTCAGCAGCGCCGTGCTGTGAATATGAAGATATTTTGTTCAGATGGACATTTATGGTAACATACCAAAAATATCCATATTCATAAAGTTGCTTGTTTACTTTTTGCGTATTCTTCGGCGGTCTTATTTTATATAACCCTCGCGTTGAAAATTTCAGTTTTCACGCACTGATGGAAGCAAATCTAATACATTTCCGCCATCAAAGTTACGCGCGATTCCCAGAGGCTTTACGATAGAGCGTAATGGGTCGAAAGAATTATTTTTATTTTTTATTTATTGCAAACGCACTCGGGGAGAAGCTACCCTTTTTACCCAACTCCGAAACAAAAAAATAATAATCCTAATACAAGGCGAATTGAAAAGTGAACCAATTTCCTAGATGAAAATGTAATCGTATCAGTAACCACTCAATTGTGCCGCAAAAGAAATTTTAATATTCGATTTTTGTATATTCATTTCAAAAAACGAAAGTAAATTTTCGACGATAGTTAAGTTTTGAAAACTGGGTAAAATATTTACCATGGGATTACTTAAGCCATCATTCCGTCAAATTTTCCCAAAAATTTCTCAAATAGAAACTTTATTTTCCTAGCAATTAATTCCCTATTTTTGGAAGAATTACAAAAAGACCTGAATTTAGCTTACAGAAGAATGTATTTCAGTAATTGAAATATTATTTCTTTAAAGTAATATCTAAATTCTGAATCGAAACTATCAAACATTTGTAGTGCTTTCCAAAACATTATCTTTTCCTGCTTCTAATGTATAATATTTCAACTTTACATAATTAAGGGAACTTAAACGTTAATTTGATCCGTTATCAATCATTCACTGAATCGATAACATTTCCTGTACTTATATTCATAAGGAAAATTGTGAAGGTAACCATTTGAATATTAATCTATAAGAATCCTGAGCCCACAGGGTTAAGGGCCCCATTAACAGAATTTACTTGTTCAAATGTTCATGCATCTGAATAATCTTGTTATTTAGCTTCGGAATGCTTACGAAATGGGAATATAAAGTTCCGAAATAGATTGCAATGATATAGGAAGTATATGGTACTGGTTTATTTTATATATTTCTTTATGGATATACATAATAGTATTCCATGACTTTCTTATTTAAAGCCTGCGGTTATATCTTGTTAATTTCGCAGCAATCATCTTAGTGTAAATATAGACAAAATCAATGCTAGGGATCGCATTAATAGTTATTCATCGTCTAAATAATGATACAACAGTAACAAGTTATTGATAAGTTTTAAATGCAATAATTTTTGTGAGTTCGTTTGTTCACTTCACACCCATTCCACTTATTTACAGGGTAAACTAGGACTAATGCCCGGGGTTAATCAACAAATCAATCCATTACCGCCTAACCTGGTCACAAGATCGGACGGCGATGTTATAATTAAACCTTATGAGTCATGGATTAAGGAAAGGTTCGATTACTTTGCAGGATAAAGTCCTGCGGCTGATCCCGAAGGAATAACAAGTGTGAAAAATAGCGAGTCGCGTCCCAGTCATGTGGCTATTTTTCACACTTGAGTGTGAATTTCTCATGAGTCATTTTATCTCTGAGATGATCAATAATTTCGATGTACTACCTGGCAAGACACCATAGTAAATAGGAATTTTAATGTTCGTTGAACCCTACATTTTTACGAAATGATTATTTTAATTTTAGCCCTCAATTTCGAGTAGGAAAATATATTGTATGAAGGGGTCTGTATTATTAATTCTGTGCGAAGCCTTCATGCCAATTATCTGGATTTACGTTAAATATATATGGTTAAAAGCAGATTTTTACCAACTGAGCAATTGAGGGTAAAGCGTCTAAATTCCATTTCTTCCTGCTATTTATTAAGCTTTGGCAACGCCGACGTCGTAACAGCGTGGAAGCGAGAGTACGCTAAGGTCGATGATTCGGATCTCGGTTGGGACATAAATGTTTTCTTTCGTCTGCTTCTGCTAGTTTACAATTCTTATAGTCCTCAAAGAACTGTATCTAATGCACTGGCAACCAAATATCCAAATGAATACATTAATGACGTAGATAGCTTCTTTTTCTTGCTGACGATGCTTTATCAATTGGAACATCGCCAAAACAAGCGATAACAGAATTTGAGTCCGTAGTAGTAACTAAAAATATCTGATGCTAACCGTATACTCAACACTGACTCTTTCATTCGGTAGAATAAATATATCGAATTATTTTCAGTTATCTTTTAAATGATGGAACATTGAAGTTTTGAACGATGTATGCACTTTGTTATAACGGTGTTTTGAGAGTTGAAGAATGTATGGAGAGATAGCAAATCGCGTGAATACAGGTAGAATAGTGGTGTGGAGTATGAGGTCAGTGATAAAACATGAGGAACTGTCGAAAGAGACGGAAATGGCCGTACGTAACAGTGTGCTTACACCTTATTGAATGGTGGCGAAAGTTGGGTGTGACAGAACAAGCACATCAGTAAGCTGAATGGTTAATGGTTAGCTGAATAAACAGGACGGGATCGCATTGGGAGCAAATGCGACAAAAACAGGAGAGCCAGTTGCGCTTGGGAATTGAATAGAAGTGGACGAAAAGAAAGGCCAATACAAAAGGGAAGTTTACGTTGATTTGAACGTTATGGAAGAATTGACGCATACAGAATGACTAAGTTGATAATAATAATCTTTTCTTTATCATGAGAATGTAAGTGTTATGAGGCCAGTCTCATACCTAATCCTCCTTTATAACTAGCAAAGCCAACAATGCTCCAATCAGGATTCAAACTCGGAACCTCAGTGTCGCTAGCCTGGAACTCTAACCCTCCACCCCAAAGGTTCATGAGTTTGAAGGTTTGAATTGAATCTAAAGGAAGACTGGGAAAAAGCTGGTGATCGTCGTGAATAAGATGGTTGACGTAGCTAAAGAAATTGAAAGAGATTTTATGAAAACAAGATGGATGCGTCAGAAACGAAAACTTTTGAATTATAAGAAAAATGTATATTGTAAACCACCGTGGCAGATAAAGTGTTTCACCAAAATAACGTAAAATATATTTATGTACGTGCGCTTAACCTGAATGGGAATGAATAAATTTATTTATGTAACATACATCTACCTCTATATATGTACCCTGCAAGCAGCATTTTGACGTGTGGCAGGGGGTGCATGCACCATCACTTTACTTCCCTAATCAATTACTTTCGCGTTTTGTTCGCGGAAAAAATGAACTCTCGGAGCGAGTAGTCACGGCATCTAATCATCCGACTTTCACAATATCGGAACAGTGTAGAATATCGGCTACATCTTCTAAGAACGTTGTTTCTCTGAATTATTATGCAAATTTAGCCTTTGTTTAAACCTTCTATCTTCCGGAGATTCTCATGCTGTGTCCTGAAACCTCTGAGTAATGCTCACTAATTTTTCGCAACGATGTCTTACGAGCACTTCCGTTGTGCCTTCTGTAACTCCCGAGAACATCACTTTTTGGCAGAGTCCCATACACCACATGCATACTTAAGGCTAGTTACTTTTACTTTGATGTTATATCACCAAGGACGCGATTTCACGGTATGCGAGTCAGCGGCTGAGTAAGTGCTTCAGGCCGATGTCACTCCACATAGAAAGAATAAAAACGACCGAAAATGCTCGAAAATCCCACCTTCAGAGAGGAGAGTCGAATCAGGCAATTCCTCGCGGCAATCGTCCTAATCTCGATTTCCATTCCATTTCTCTCTTCTTTCGTCCGCTCATTGACCGGATTCGGTCTTATTCAAGCATTGCGAATGCCACGGGCGTGGAGCAGCGCATTGAGGATACGGCGGAGGACGAGGTAATAATATCGCCAGAGGGCAATTTGCCTCGGCCGCCTCCACTTGCCCCCTCCCGCGGCGGGGATGTCAGGAGAGGCGATTTCGAAAGAGAAGGCGATGGCGCGTGGATCGGCTGCTGTGAAACACTCCCTCTAGATTCCAATTAACTCTTAAAATTAAAACCTTCGCCAAATGATCCTGCGTTACTTCATACGGCCCCGTTGTACGGGCTTCGATCCTTCACTCTCCGAGCGGGAAATTTCCTCGTGAGGATGAGAGGGCTACATCCATCCTGTGCCCGAATTGAAGGTCTTAATGATGTGGTCAAATGGCGCTTTCCGTCCATCTCGGATTTGGGGAATAAGGCCCGGTATTATAATGCATACTTAAAATGGACTTAACCAATGGTAACTTAACTTTAGGGTCTGGTATTAAAATGTTTTGTTAGAGTTGAAGGAAAGATTGTAGTTAATTTCCTTTCTAAAATAGGATATTAACTATAATCTTCACTTTATCTCTAACAAAACATTATAATACCAGGCTTTAATGCGAGCTTTAGGTAAAGTCCATTTTAAGTTTTCATTTTAATACCGGGCCTAAGAATATTTAGGTTAAGAATCGGTGTTACTTGTAATACTCAATAGATACTACTTTGGGTGGAGTGGTCTGGTTTTGGTAGCATTAGTTATAAAATACGAAAGATGACTTAAAACAAATCATCCGCATTCTAGGAGACATTCCTAGGAGTTTCCATTCTGTCGTCGTTGAAAATATTATTTCCCGTTTAAGATATTTCAAGTTTAGAAATACAGTACCCTCGGAGCTCCGGCTTGTCCCCTTTTAATAACAGAAACTGTTCAGTATTTTGTATGCGTTTAGCCCAATGAAAACTACACTATTAGTTAAACTAACCATTATAGAAACACAAATACAAAACTTTAAACCTGCTAGATTATTATATAGTGTACATATTGAGTAATTAATTAATTCAGGACGTTTTCTTAACTGGATTCATCTTTACAGAGAACTCGAGTCTAAGGTCGATGATTNGCAAACGCTGCTGGAGAATCGCAGGGAATACTTGTTAATGTAAATCAGATTCCATTTTTATTAGATTTTGGGTGGAAGTATTCCTGCCCCTGGATTGTAGACAGTGTTTACTTGATGGCTCTGAAAACCCACTCCATAGACAAATCCTTCAAGAACTCGAGTCTAGTATTTTTTGATAAATTGCGTCAGGTCTGTATGACCCAAAAGAAGCTTTGTTGGTGAATATTTTATATTAGGGTGTTGAGTACGAAAACAAGAGGTATACATAAAATGTTGTCTACTCCTATATACCATCTTTTGGTTTCAAAAATGACAACAGTGTACGTAGCTCGTCTAAACATACGTTTTGACCCGACGCGAGTGTTTGCGTCATAAGAAATCACTGCTTCACACGAAAGTAGATATCGTAGGAGAATGGAAAGTAGTGAATCATACTTATAAGCACACTGAATCTCAACGAATTCTAATCATTAAATACTTTTTGTTTAGCCGAAATTGCGCTGTAAAACTCGTCAGTTTTTATACTTCGCTGATCATCCAAGTTCGTCATATTATTTTCATTATGTTCATTAAAATAATCGCGTCTGAAATGCGATTTTAAGTTTCGGGTCAATATAACCCGACGCGACTGGTTACGTAACAACATCTCGCGCGACCACTTAAAGGTTTATACGTTCAACCAAGCGCGGGTGAGTCACAGCTACGTCAATTTGTGCGTCGGGCGTTATGCGCCTGGTTTAACGTGATAATATTTCTACATGTGCTTACAACCGTCAAAATTAGAAAGCTTCGGTATTTTGGTTGCATATTTAAGATGCACGAACTACCGATTACAAAAACTAAATTTACTGGAAAATAAAGAAAAGTGCTGAAAATAGAGGGTAAGTGTAGAGGAGGTGGGGAAGAATATCCTTGTTTAACTATTTCCGTAAGAGATTTAATAGTAACTCTGCCGTACCTTCAAGACTAACAAAGATCTAGCCACGGTGATTTCCAATCTCCGGTAGGATGAGCTGCAAAGGCGGAAGGAAAGTAGAAACTCGGAGGAGATTTTTTTCTGATTCTTTGAGTGCTGTGCCACTATTTATCACGCTGTTCTTTCATCCAAACAAAGGTTTCTTTTTTTTGCTCCAGCTTCCCCTCCGTTTCGCTGAAACCAGAGGATAACAGCTCAGAATCAGCCAAAGCCAGACGAGAAATAAAACATTCTCTCGCTTTTGGTTTTCTGCTCGATCCAAAGGATAAAGGGATCTGAACGAAGTGTAACGAGACCGCGACTACAACCTGGATCTTCCTTTTGCCGGGCGGCTGGCCTATCCATCGAGTTATCTCACATTGGAACGCTGCACAGGAAAAAAAGTCTTACCATACCTATTGATCGCATCACATTTTAGACACGAAGTCTGGCGCGAGCCTCACCTTTTCCAAATCGGTCCAGATTCGGCCAAACGCGTTTATGACAGTTTTTAAAGTGTTAATGTTAATTTTGATCTCGATTTGTCTTATTAGTTAAATTGATCTCGCTTGAACTAAGATAGTAAGACCTAATATACCAATAGTAGTAACGTTAAAAATACTTCGAAGGCTTAAATCATTTCGCATGTACGCCCCACCGGAAATCGAACCCGGGACCGCCTTTAACGAAGAAAAACGCCCACTTGTGTATCCGGAATCCCCTTAATATATTACCCTAAGAAAAATTATATGATAAACTTCCTTAGTCAAAAACGAGAAAAAGAGAGCTTGTACGGTATTTTGAATGGGAACGAGTAAATTATGAATGCCTGTGTTTTATTCCCAGCCTGAGTCATGAGAATGTGATTCAAACATAACTTCAAAGAAAGATGTACTGAACGAGGACAGGGGGATTCATCCGGGATGTCTCATATATGTAAACTTAAATGAAAGAATGAGCGACTTGAATGCTTAGTGGGGAATTTTCATTCTGCATTACACTCGCTCGAGACATGGGCAAGAATGGATACAAACTTTACACGCTAGAGTAGGAAAACAACATTCACTTCATGAAGATCCAGAAGAAAATAAAAGTGGTAAAATTGTGTCTGAAGTAGAAACATCCCTATGACACCAGTTTTAACCCTTTGGCTGCGGGAAACGTACTTCTACGTTCTTCTAAGAGGACTGCGGGAAAAACGTATTTCTACGTTTGACCTGCTCTCTCACCCCCGTTCTTGTCCTTTCCCAATTTTATGGCCCTGCCTCTCAAGTAGACACCCAAAGGCTCACTCTTCTGTATTGGGAAAATCCGAGGGATTTTGCACCTCGGGGGAAACCCAAATCTTCGATTTCTGAATAGCGGATTTACGAAATTAGTTATAATTGATAAAAATCAAGACATCTGAAAAGTGTTTGGTATCAAAATGATCAGCAAAGTGCAAGGAAAGTAAATTCGGATTGCATATACAAAACAAATTTCTTATTAAATATATTATATATGATACCAACCATAATTTCTAAACAATAACCACTGACCGCACCCTTAAAGAAAAGGTCGACCCGGATTACAAGGGATAACTACCAGCTAGGACTTGCCTGCGCCTCCAGTACTCCTGTTACTTTTTTCCCGCACACAGATGTAGAAAAATTTGAGGGTCCCGCAGCTAAAGGGTTAATGTATTTATGACCCCATATGATCCTATCGTAGCCCGAAGATCATCGCTGACATCTGGCCAAGCACGAGCAAGTACCTCTATCTATGCGGCATTTTCTAAGCTATTATACCGAATCATGCAAACACTCAGAGGCGTTGCCAAGAAGCTGGTTTTGGGGGTTCAAGCCCCCCCCCCCCATGAGAACAAAGCCAACGGTAGACGAAAGCATGCAAAATGATCGCACATATGCCATGCAAACGCTGCTGGAGAATCGCAGGGAATACTTGTTAATGTAAATCAGATTCCATTTTTATTAGATTTTGGGTGGAAGTATTCCTGCCCCTGGATTGTAGACAGTGTTTACTTGATGGCTCTGAAAACCCACTCCATAGACAAATCCTTCAACGCCCCTGCACACACCAACCATATACTTTAGTTTTTTGATGCGGTTCAGTCCCAGTCTTATGCACTTATTTACGCTTTGTATCTCTGCCTCGTCTGTTTAAATCTGTTTTCCTTAATACGAGTCTCCAAATTCCTTATTTTTACTCTCTAATATATCTACCTCCTTCACCTTCAGCATTCAACGAAGATGTATTTCGATTTCTTTGGCGTTGTCCTCTAACAACGTGGTTAACGTTTAATGCCGACCAAGTTGTGTATTTGTTCGAACATTTATTTGTTTAGATTTTTGATCGAAATTTTTTAATTAGTAACTTTTGACAGTTATTTTATGATCTTAGCTAGAAACTGTACGCTTCGATTTGACCGGCACTGTCCCGGTTTTAGCATATGATCCCGTTAAAACTTTTTGATGTCTCGGTTTGAAGAAATAGCTTGGAGAAAGAGCATAATGTAAGTAAGAAACTGTCGTCAAGATGAAAATAATACATCGCGGTGAAGCCCGGAAGAACTTACGGAACCCAAGTAACCAGCGCCGCGGAAACCTTCGCAGTAAGAGTATAATGTAAGATATGGAGATTTCAATTAGACATATCATTTAAATGCAAATTTTCATGAAATCGAGACGCTGCGCACACAAAAAGCCTAAAAACATACAAAGTTAACTGAGAATTAGTTTTATAGGTAACGCCCCGGTTTTATGTCCCGGTTTTATGTCCTGGTTTTATGTCCCGGCTTTACGTCCCTGTTTTACCTAGATCAAAATTTGATAACTCCCAGTTTCTTTCCATAAAACTAATCTTAATCTTTGACTAAACTGCCGTATTCTGTATGTCACGCGTTGACATCGGGCTGCTTTAAATTTAGGGTGATATTACAACTACTCCAAAAATTAAAACTGTGGCAGCAACGAAAAACTTTCAAGAAACGTGCTTGCTGAAAATACTAGACCTCATCTCCGTTAATTTTTGATCGATCTGCAAGATGTAACGCTTTCGTAAAAAATATTCTCATCTCAGATTGTATTCGAATATTCATTTTCTTAATGGAAGATTTCTGAGAAATCTAAGAAACCTACGCGAATCTGTTCCAGAAATATTCGCTCGCAATTAGTCTCGCTAGATTTATGCGGCAAAGATTCTTATCTATCCAATTTACGGTTAGAAAAAGAGAGGATCGGAAGGGAAGATGATGAAATGCAGGCTATAAAGCGAAGGCTTAGGAAAAGATATTCGGTTTCGTAAAATTAAGAATATCCATTAAGTCATTCCCTCTTTCTCCAACTGCGGCAGCCTACTTATTTAAGCTTCGTCTTTCCCCATGAATTATTTTACCCTTGGATCAATTTTCCCTTCCTGTCTGGAAAATTTGAATTAATCCGAGAATCTTGGGCGGCCCAACTCAACAACAGTGAATATACTGTACACCTTGATTCATCGTAAAATGATTGCAGACCTGAAATTCCTGAACCTGTGCTTTCCACTGAATATATACTTACATATTTTAATATTATCTCCATGTTGTTGAGCCTGGGACGTCTTTGGAGAATTTCCGTCTGCGATAATTTTAACAAAAGAAACTCTCCAAGCGAGGTGGGCGTTTACGGTTTAAGTAATTTCGCATTTACATATCTTTCCCGCAAGCCGCCAGAGGCGTATGAATGAGAATTACAAGAATGAATTTAATCTAAATTACAAAGATGATATAATTTAGGAATTACACACAGCACGATAGGTTTTCTTGGAAATTGTAATGGTTCAAAAGTTGTGGGATTTAATATCTTAATACGGGTGGAAAATGTAATCTCCAATTTATAACTGAATCACCTACTTAGGTGGATCTAAATGACTAATACACATCAATGGCATTAATTTTCTACTCATCTAACGAGTTTTAAATTACTAAGCATTACAAATATGGAACTTCCCCTTGCACACTTTCATCTTGCCTTTTATTTTTTTGTGATATTTTCATAGCTTTTCTATATATTGTTTTCCACAACAATTCATTGATGCATTAACATATGCTCCACGGGTAATTACTGCAGTCAAAAAATTAGATGTTGGCAGTTCCGTGAATATCACTTTTTTCGTATTTATACTCGACTTTCTATATAGCAACCATACCTACTAATATAACAGCGGACAAGACGTTCCAATGAATTGTCTAGGCTGTTCTACTTTATTCCTACTACATATAATATACCATGCATGCTCGTGTATAGGCCAGTTACGTATATAGGTCTTTAAATTTCCGATTTTTATGTATTTCGTGTATAAAAATCGACCCTAGTTATTTTCGTATAGTTATATCATAGTTTTTTCTAGTGAATTTATTTTAATTATAACTTGTGGACATTAAAAATAAGTGTATTTTCAAGTAATAGGGCTAAAAGATATATAATTTAACATTTCAACGACTTTGAGTTGTATAAGTTATCAATAATTTCCTATGAGTCAAGATATAAGACGTTATGACAGTGTTTTTGCAAGCTTTAGTTACTATGAAGTTGGCCAGATTCCATCTCTCGATATTTATATTTGGCAAAACGCATATATTTACTCATCTTCCCGCATAATTACCGCCGATGTTCAAACATTTAGTCATACCGTATCACCAATTTTTCAATTAAAATTTAAGTAAATATTATTTATTGAAATATAATTTTTCGAGTAAATATACGTGTTGCGCAAAAAACGTCATCAAAAGATGATTTGTGAAGTTTTTATTCCAAAACGTGTAGAACTTTTTGCATGACCCTCGTACTTCTCTTGTGTAAAGGTCGACCATAGAGATGTTTCATAGAAATTTTGTATTTAATGAAGACCATAAAGGGAGGAGAATTGGCGGTAGAATATGAAATGCTAACAGCTTTAGGAATGCATATTAAAATACCAATAGTTGATGGAATATAGCGATATGAAAGTTAAAAAATCACATAAATGTTTCCTTGATCAATTCATTCGCTTTATTTTTTATCTTATTCTCCATGAATATTGTTTTTCTCGCCTAAATGTTTTCCTCTACTCCTTTGCGAAATGAAATATTTTCCTTCAGTTTTTTTTTATGTACCGTATATAATCGTGTATAAGTCGACCTTTAATTTTTTTTAGGTATCAAACCATACTGAGTACTCAAAACGTTTCAAATTTTCATATATAGAAGAATAACAACGCGTTTTTAAATCGATAAAACTGAAGGAGATTTGGCGTCAGACTCGTATCTTGCGAGGAGTTTCTTTAATGACTTTAATGCAACATTTCTAGAACTGCCCATTTACTTCCAGCACGGAAGATGAGCGAATAGTAATTTTACTGAAGAAAATTAATATCGCGGCGTAAACAAATATTTGAAAGACTCTCATGAGCGTGAGATTTGTCAACAAATGTATACGGCCAAAAGTAATTTACCACCTAGATTTCTCGTTTGCTTGCACGCGTTTTCTAGTAAGAGGTGAGGAAAACATATCGTTTGGTTGCCTTGGAAACTATTTACAAAGTACGCGATACGGTTAGGAATAGCCGCGTTTTTTTGTCTTTTCAGTGTTCCACTCCTTTGATTTGAAAACAATAATGGATGAAATGAACTAAAAACTTACGAACTGAATTCCCTTTCTTGTTGCACTTTTTTTAAGTTACAACTATTTCTAATTTAATTTTTGAATAATAATAATACCTGGATGATACGAATACCAATTATCCGAGATTCCGTTTTATCCTGGGTACATATTTGTGACATTTGTCTTTTTCGCTTACATTTGCACCGGCACATTGATTACATTGCTTTTGCTGTATCTGCACCTTGGCAGTTCAGTATGGACTAGCAAACGTAGGCATAGTAATCTGGAGATAATCAGAGAAAAGAAGCGAGAACTGCATTTGGACAATTGCCGTATATTTTATGAAGAAAAAGATGAATATTTATTTAAAACATTTTTACATCAAAGTGATGTTTTACAGTAAATGCGAGTCGAAGTGTGATTATGCATGAAAATGGTGTATTTCACAAATTACTCGCGCATGACGACCCTTCCGTACAATCCGACTTTTCGTTTATTAAAATCCATTAACTCGGATAATCGAAATTGTACTTTAGCTGAAAGCCAAAATTTACAAATGCACTTTCGGATGAATTCAAAAATATACAGACGCACTGAATTGAACATAATAAAACGATGTGCTATGTTGTTATATACCATAATAATAACATAATGACTATGGTATGCAAAATGTGACATTTCGGTTGTTTGCATTTAATAATCTGCGAAATTTGAGAATAGTGGAGGTTTTAGTCATTAATTTTATGGCAGTTGGATGGTTTTACCCCCACACATCCTTCCACTCACATCCACACATCTAACTCTTCTGTCTGTAAAGTATTCAGCCCGAAGACCGGTTGGGACCTCATCCCCTCTACCGTCAGCTACGAAGAGCTAGGAGAAGGAAATGAGGCGTAATAGACAAGATGAGGAGTGAGGTAATTAGCCGTTGCTTTCCTCACTGGACCAGAATGCTATGAGCAGAACAAGCCCACGTTAGTGAAGCACAATGACTCTACGAGTAACACTTCTCGTAGCATTCTATAAGGAGGAAACTTAATTAATGCCATTATTCAGCATAACTCATGCCTTCCATATCATCTCAGCCATGAGACAAAGGTATATATAAGACGCATTTTTCTCTATCCTGTACCAGAAGACAAACGATATATGTTTCACTCATCCAGACACGGTAGCAGGACCATCTAACTCTTCATCTAGTATTAAATGAAAGCCTTAACTTCTGCTAGGTGCCAACCTTATCCTTCCCATTTGTCGGTTAAACCCAAGCTAACTTTCTATATGGCCTAATCGGAGTCAAACGCTAGCAGTAAATATTTCTAAATTGTTCCCTCGAAACTGAAACCAAACAAAAACTTTTTCATTCGTACCTTTCGCCTCATTCAATAAACTTCTTTCGCCTTTTTGTCCTTGGCGTTCGTTAGTGTCGCAAAATCCGGAACACGGAACGTTTAATTTGCGAAATTTTTTGGGTAAACTCCATCGCTGCTCGCCTTTAGAAAATTATCAACTTCGGTTTAATCACCGCGGGATTCTCCGCCATAACGAATTTTAAACGCGCCTTAATGACGTAATGTGATTTGCGTGCATCAGGTATATATTTCCGACTTGGCAAGCAGCCCAGAATGATTCCGACAATGCCTATCCCCGGCGCACATTTACGGAAAGCCTAGCTCTTTGAATAATGTGCGGCCACATCATCTCCATTCATTTATTTCACACTCCCGAGTTCTGTCCTGCGGGAAGTTTTGAATGGCAGCGAATGGAAAAAAAACAACTTCCATGGTGGATCTCCTAAATTGGGGCACTCTATCAATTTTTACCCGATTCCAGTACGGAATCGGGTCATATTTCGGGTACCTAGGTGATCGAGTTACCAATCGGTGAGTTATTGACTGTTTTTAATTTCGATAATTGGAAGCAATAACGCATTAGTGCTTATCGATCATCCGTGATGTGTTGTTTCTTTTTATTTGGGCCCTCCCCTGGACTCCTAATGGAAATTCTCCCTCTTTCTCTCTCTCTTGGAATTGAATCCATTTCAAACTTCAATTCGCTGATAAGATCCGGTGTACATTAACGGTAATTAACAGAGGAGTAATAAAACTAACAATGTAGCGAGTGAAATTCGTTTCGTTTTGTTAACTTGACAAGGAGCGCACGTGCTGTATTCATTAGAACAGACAATTAGAAGTAACACTGATTGTTGCACTTACCAATAAAACTATCGGGAAAACTTGGAATATTCGAAGCTCTCTGGTGGATAAAGTAGGTTAAAAACTCGGAATACGTGATGGTGGTTAGCTTTATTGTTAGATATATTGTTAGACATATTGTTATATATATTGTTAGACATATTGTTAGATATATTGTTAGACATATTGTTAGATATATTTTTTGATTTGTTATTAGATTTATTGTTAGATCAAATTAATGATAACGAGAATATAACCAGCTACAAGATCAAGAATAACATCATGATATCTAATACTGCTGTATTAGATATCATGATGTTATTAATTAAAAATACTCGTTTCGAATCGGTTTAGCTTTAACCGATCTTATTTTGCTCGCCAATTAATTCCATTAAATTTTAGTTCTAGAATTACTGATTAATTTTAATCACAACGAATCCATTTTCTTTGATAATTATCGAAACGATCGATTGTATACATTTATGGGGTATATGGAGAATTTTACGTATCCTACTAACTCTTCCTGTATTTAATACACACGTATGAAAGAGTCCAAAAAAATTGTGTACGCAACAAAACCGATATCGGCTAACTGTTCCAACAGAATTAATCTCCTCTGCGACTCCAAGTAAATTAAGCTGTCAACTTTCAGTAAACCACGCCTGATGATGACATGGTTTTCCCGCACCGGTTGAATTTCGTACCCACTTTTAACGGAATGTATACATTCATGCTGTGGGGTAAATAAGGTGTGTCCCAACGAGTTAATGCGATTAGTTGCCTTTTGTCCACGACTGTTTGTTCAGTAATTCTGGAATTTCCATGGAAACCGCATCATATTCACCAAAACAATTAGAAAAATTAAGGAAAAATGGCGATTGAATGAAGTTAGGGAAAACGAGACTGCTGAAGAAAAACAATGATTAATATACGGTTGTTTGTCTTCCAAAGGTTTCCTAGAATTGCCCATGTTAAAATTACCCAGCAAGAATGCTAAATTGAGTTCCATATATCTGAGATGTTTACATCGCAATTCCAAATATCGCGGATACCTTCGGATCTCGACAGAGGTTTAGCACTCAGCTTATCTTACGTGTGGTTTTGGAAAGGTATGCGCTCCTTGTGTTTCACTGGGAAATATCCAAAAGGATTTCCGAAAGACGTCACGACGTATACTGCCAAGCTTTGTTCTCGCCTTTAGCCCAACATATGAAAGAGAATGACTGTAGTTTTGCGGACGCGCTCCGGAAAACATTAGTGCATCTCAACGCACTCGACGTTGAATAATGTCTATCTTTGTGCATTTTGGATGCTTAATTACTTTAAGCCGTATCAATTCAGTAAAGCGCGCTATCTAGGATTTGTATCCCTCTGATTCCGAAACAAAAGAAAACCCATGTTGCGATCGGTCCTTCCTAATCTATTGCTTTATTTATTGATTAGTCGTGGACTTGATGAATAAACAGAAGAGTGGGCAAAAACGCAGTGCAGTAGAGCGAGTATTATAAATGGGACGCAGTTTCAAATTATTCTAGCTCGAAAGAGAAACGTTTTAAAGCAATAAACGACGCATGCGCAAATTAAGTGTGGAGCTTTTTCGTATTGTTTGTAAATAGATGAAAAGTTTAAAAGATTTAACAGTGGCCATCTCATGGGATCACAAGTGAGATCGCAGAATCCTACTTTTATCTAAGGTTGAACTATTAAAACCTTTAATTCTCTGCATTTTTAAATTCCGTGAATAATTATTGTGGTAGAAATAATTCGCCATTAAATCCGTTTTAATT
This sequence comes from Ladona fulva, assembly GCA_000376725.2. Lineage (NCBI taxonomy): Eukaryota > Metazoa > Arthropoda > Insecta > Odonata > Libellulidae > Ladona > Ladona fulva. Next base: position 140,980 of record KZ308650.1, read on the forward strand.
AAATATTAGTCACGAAGTACATGCGCTCAGATCAACACACCATAAGCTCTTCCGGTTTCAGAAGTTGTTGCCCGAATGGCACATATCCCTTATCTGTTTACACACCAAAAAGTATTCTTTAAAACCGTCATTTGATTTCAATTTAACGCTCACTAGATAGATAACTATTTTAAATAGGAAGTAGATCTCGAGTAAATATTACCTTAAAACATTCATGCGACGTGGATGAGAAATTTCAGTAACAGTTAGTTTAATCTGTACATACAATTAACTATCCTATCTTCCCCTTCTTTCTCTAAAATTTGGTGAGATAAACCACACGAAAACAGTGCAATAAAACTAAATTTTATCGCAGATCCGAACTAAAATCATAAAATTAGTTCCTGTTGCCCAATTGCCACGGACTAGTTTCAATTATACTGTTACAACAAACTCTATAAAACTGATGCAAAAGAAAATATCAATACAGATAGATTACTGTAAGGCAAACAAACTAATGTATCGAATTAAAGAAATCAGTGTTATCTTGGTTATATTTTCTGAAAAATAAAGCGACATTTCTCAATGTTGAACCACGGAAGATTAAACCCCATTGTCGCGAAATAACTACGCGGTTGCAAAAAACGGCGGCCGAAGAGCAAAAGATGGGCCACGTTCAATAAATGTGGCCTACCTATGTATAATATCTTGTATCATTATATATATACACATATCAGTGGCATAGGCATAACAAGGGGTGCGTCCGGACCCCTCCCCCCTTAGGTCGGCCTTTTAGTAGATTGAGGAAGGAAGTGGCGAGAAATTTGCGAGGGAAGAGGGCGACAAATTTGCTGGTGAAAAAATTGGAACCCCCACTTAGAGAATTTGTGGCAACGCCTGTAATATATAACTAAGTATTCCCCATGATCATACAAAGCCTATGTGCTATTCTAGAAATTACGTTTTTCAAGATTAAGAAGGGCATCTCTTGTATTTCCGAAACGAAGGGGTTTGCATGAGTCTTTAAAGATAATAAGTCAAGTTAGCTTATTAGATGGCTTATTGCCTATGATTAGATCATCTTCCTTAGCGCCTTACCCAACCTTAACGCCTCTAATTAGCTATTTTCTCTTGACATGCGATGTTATCAAATATGATCATCAAATCCTCTGAAAAATGCCTCAAAAACCGGAACGGCAAAATTTTATTCGGGAATGGGATTTATGAGCTTTAGAAAGAATTCTAAATGTGTGAGAGTGCTTTCCGGAACTTAAGCGCTTAACTGTGTAAGAACTAATGAAAAAGTCTTCTTAACGTTTCTTTGACTTCTTAAACTTTTCTTCGGATGAAAGGAAGTGACTACACTTTTTAAAGATTTTTGAGTCGCGTCTACCTTACTTAGCTTTATAAATCCCATCTATGAAGTTGGGAACACGTCATGCCGGTATCTTGCGGTCATTTTCATTTAGCTACAGTTAATTAAAACTGCGGTCACCAGAAAGTAAGGCAACTAGCTGCTTGACTTCAATTTCTGTCAGCTCAAGCCCCCCGCATTTTTTTGCATCAGCTCAAGCACCCCCATCAACGTATTGCTAATGAGAACTAAATCCAAAGCTTCAATTCCAGTTCTCGTTACATTCAATCAACCGAGACCAGCTACTTTATTTATTTCTACTAGTTGAATACTCCATGATCACTTCTCTTCTAATTTAATTTCGATTAGTCCGGGTCTGATCCTATAAAACAAATTGATTGGGCTCAGATATTGATATGCTGGGTCTTAATTAAGGATTGGGAACTATGTTTACGTAGTCGTACATTCATATGCCATCGAGTAGGCGTGTATTTATTTGTTTTTATACGTGCATGTTTATTCATTCGAGTAGCACAATTCAATCTGGAATAGGGCAGTGTTCCTCAACGCCATGGCCTTTATGGTCTTTCATTAAATTTCTATTCAGGTAAATGTATTTAAATCCCTTTTTCCGAATTGGAAAAGGAAATGTCTATCAAATTGTTGATATTGAGACAGTAGGGCAGCTTCATGTTATTGCTGAATTTGGCGTAAAATAATTACATTAGCATAATCTCAAGGGCTATGTTTCAAGAGTAAATAGTATACATACATACAAAAGTCTACGATGAGCAAAGTTGAGACTAGAAAACTTCATTGTCTCAAACCAATTGTAATGAATTCAAGAAATATTTAAAGAGATCGTTGATACATTAAGAAAACAGACAGTTATAGACAGTGGTAAAACTATAGGAATTAAGAAACTAAAGAAAAGTATCTTAAAAGAAAAATAATTCCTACCGCCCTCAGGAGACTTTTACTGTATTAACTTATTATATAATTAAAATAAAAATATTTTTCGGAAGCGGCGTTTTCTTTAAGATTTTTCTATATCCAATCTACATTGCTACGTCTGAACATATTAACTGTAAAAAACAGTTTCATGGAGGAAAAACTATGATAAACCGGCAATAATAATAGCCTGAGATGACTCACCATAATCTATGCACGTAGAGTTTGTATGGAAATAACGAATTACAGCAAAAAAGTCCGGAAAAATCAATAAAATGGACCAAAAGAGTCACAAAGAAGCTGTACGAAACGAAGGGATTTTGAAATCTTTCGGAACTTTCCAAAAAAGGATAGCTCTTTTGAGTCTTTTATAACATTTATTTAATTAACGCCTCGTAAGACCAAGAAGTTCAGATCGAATGAAGCAGGAGGCTGGAATAAATAAACGAGCCAGAATCCCGGGAGTTGTAATCCGATTTCTAATTTTCTGTAAATAAATCACGCCTTTGAGAGCGCACCTTGAAGCACTTCGTGTTTGACGACCTACCGTTCTTGCAGGCAGTTTATCATGCAGATGCTGGAGGATTTTCTTGGGAAAATCTCTATGGAATGCATGAGTGCAATAGCATCCTCTTGCGGAAGCTGTTTCCTCTCCTACTAGATCCTAGAGACTTACTCCCTCCCTCTGCCGTCTGCCATCCTTAACCTTGATCCACGTGTACTTCCATCCACAAGATTCTCTTTATTAATCTCAATAACCCTCCCTCGTGCATGACCCCGCCTCCCTGCTCTCAGAATTCGATTTACTCATGTACGTAGCGTCTTCTCGATTCTTTTTGCTTAGGATAAGGGATGTTTGAACAGCGCCGTTTTGAGATCAAACAAATCCTAAACTCGTGTTGACGGGAAACTTTCTAAGGTTTCAGCTCAATGCATGCGGTCAGGTTCGCTTCTTTTCGAGGAAATGTAACGTATTATTCTCGCGCAGGTATTGGAAATGTTTACACCTCCATCTCCTGGTTTTATTATTGAAATTGAAATAAATAATATAAGACAGAAGATTCCTGCCTAATATTTCCCGGGTTTTCTAGTCCGATTTCCCAATTGGAGGAGAATCATTGGCAAGGGCAAACTACCTCACTCCTCACCTTACCCTGTAAGCCTCATTCCTAGATCTTTCTAGCTAATGGTAGAGGGGATGAGGTTCCAATCCTGAATGATTCACAGACAGACAATTCCCATAATATGCTTCTTTTCGGTTTTTGTAATTTTATTTCTAGAACGCCAGTGTCTTCACAGTGAAATATATTTCTTATAAATAAATATTAATTAATAGAGGCCAATAAAGATTTTCTCATTTATTGTAATCAATTTAATTGAGAATAATGTCATTCGCCATGGCTTTTTATTCTTTCATTTGTCACATGATCCTCGATTGTTTTAGCGAACATCCTAATAAGAAAATATGCTCAGTGAACGAAATGTTTCGAAAAAAAGACTTGTGTGAAACTGCAGGAATTTGCAAAATTAGAGCTTTAGCCACTAGTGAACAATATTTTTCAGAAAGAGAGAAGATAATATGGGTGAGGAAATGTTAAGGGGCGTAAACCAGAAATGAATAAAAATCTGTATTTAGCCATACGATATGATGAAAGTAACATTTTATTTAGGTGTGGATGATTCACCAGAGGATAAATTAAAGATAACATAAATGGGGAAAAGTAGGCCGAACTACGTGAGAGCGAATGTTTTCGATACGTCTCAATAAACATTGCTAACAATGGTAACCATGACTCCAAGACAAACTTAAGGAAATATAAATGTATAATTCTAGCAATAGTGCTAGTAAATTCGGATCTCGTCATTTATTTGGGAAAATGATTAATAATATTCAATGATAATAATGAATGTTGTTTATTGATATTCGAAAACATAACAATGTTATATGATTTTAATATTTTGATGTTCATATCCATTTATCGGCAATAATAGCTAAGTTTGATGAAATTGGTAAACAATAACATAATGGATGTGAATAATTATTAATTAATATGTAATTAGTTTCGCAAGTAAGTAATGTGTAAATTATTTATACCCTCGCGCGTTAAACAATTGTGTATAGCTACCTAGAAGATAAATATCTACATCTGTACCTTGCAAGCAGATTTTCGGCGTGTGGCAGGGGGTGCTGCATCATGGCTCTACTTCCCCAATCGAGTACGTGCTTTCGCGTACCGTTTGCGCAAAAAAAACGAATCCTTGAAGCGACTAATTTTAGCATTTATTTCTCTTACTTTTTTCGCAATATTAGAAGAGACTGTGTAACAGGGATGACGCATGATGTCGGCTACATCTTCTAAGAATGACCTTTCTCTGAAATCATTAATTGAATTAAGCACTGGTTTAAATCTTCCATCTCGATAGAGCTCCGAGTGAAATCAACATATTGGACTAAAATGAAAGCATAGTGTATGCAAATCCTTGTCACGTCTCAGTTATATTTCCATTACCTGCTCCCCTTCATTTCCTCGGAAATTATTTAATGAATCCCGAATTGAAAACGATCCTCAAGGCAGAGACTAGAGTCGCTTGTCGTGACACATATTCCATCATCTTGAAAAATTGCGAAGAGCTGCGCATAGACTCTCTTCATCTCTCTTCACTGGGACCGTGCAGATTCCGAGTTTTCTTTAGATAGCCGAGTCATTTTCCACTAATATGTTAATATCGCCCGCTTTAAAAGCCTAACTTAAGTCTGAAAAACGTACTTTTCTTAAAAGTCAGTACATAGCTGTCGAAAATTTCGGGTGATATTATGCTAAGACCAGATTTTCGGTTTGATTAATTGATAACAGATTACGTCGGTACTTTAGCAGCAGATGCATCACGGCAAAATTCTTTGAAAGCTTTGGCTTTTAAAGTGTCTATTTTTTATCTTCTGTTACTATGCTATTCATCTTGAAATCATTGTTTGATTAAAAACTCCATGTTTATTTAGTAACTTTATATATTCCTTTCATAAAGAGTCCTTTCTTAATGCAAACATCCCAACTTTTTTGAAGAGGAAACAGAAAATCCCTCATAACATATATTACCAGGCCCATGAATGAATGAATTACTGTTAGTTATCTGTTGTAGATTATGAAATTTGAAAAAAAGTCTATAAAATGAATCCTTTGACATGATAATAGCGGTTTCTCCAATCTTGATTTATATTATAATTCGCACATGAAATTGTCGAATGCCGCAAAATAATCTTGAAACCATGACGACCGGTTTTAAAATGGGACCTTTAGGACCAACTTAATATTTTATTGCATGATATTTCCACATTTACTCAAATTCAAATTAAATATTTAAAATCATTCAAATTATACCGAAACATACTATCCTTGGAGTGAAACCTACGTCTTTTGAAATTCGCGCGTGAAAATATCTTTTCTCTTTTTACTTATGGAAAAGTAAAAGGAGAAAATATGAAAAAATTCTTTCACTGGAAAGAATATTTTACATTCAAAATATTCGAATCATTTTTTGCTCAGTATCAATATTNCCCGCCACAACAGCGAGTTGGCTGCTTTATCCATTGAGCTATCGTACCAGAATAGTCTCCCAATCCACGGCGTGGAGAAATGTTCCGATATGAATTTAATTTACTCACATATATTTATTGGAATCGTAAGAATCATTCGAAGACGTGCGAATATTTTTTTCCAGTTTTGTCCTACGTTATTGAAGGCATAATTTTGTTCTCGATTTTGATATAATTATTTTAAGCATGGAGAGCTCTTTCTCGATTAAATACAATCACATTTTGTTAACATATGCTTAATCCCTATTTGACCAATCTTTCCGATTCCACGTTCTAATAGAAAGCGGCGAATCCCTTGTAACGTAATGTGCACAATCTAAAATAAAACTAATTTCACTTCTGGAAAGGTAATGCCCCCTATAAAGAACGTACGAGAAGCTCGTTTTGTCCCGGTCGGCTGATAGGCGATGTCCCGCTTTCGTCTGGTTGGTCAGCCTCTGCGTGGGATACGCTAATAACGGTCCCTTAAATATCGGAATTCCGTGGCATGATACAGGCGTCTGCCCCGTCTAGGCCTCCGCCCCGGTGCGAGACAAAGTGCCTTCTTCCTGGCATCACCACTCTCCCCCATTCGACCCGCCTAATCGATCCCTCGACGAGTGCTCCCAATCCTCCTCACATGTTGCTCCCAGAGCCATGCTCTCCAAAATTAAAGCGAATTATTCGATTCCCGTATTTTTCGCTTCATCGCCTCCGCTGATATACGGCCCTTCGAACAGTTCCCTTGGCCAGAAGTATGAGACAGAGGCGTAGGTTCGGATGGCTAAGGAAGTTATAGGAGGTCTATTCTTGTGGAGATGTAAGCTTTGACTGTTGCAAACAATGTGCTGTGGTCTTAGTTTGTTCAAAAATGAGAAATGATGCAAATTTTTCAAACAATATGTGGTCGCCTTATTTGTTAAGTAACAATGGAAAATTAAACATTTTATGCTTCACCACGTTCAATATTTGCTCTGACATTTTGTACCCAAAACCGGAAAAATAATTATTCACATAAGCATTCATAAGTTTTTACGACCGATTACGGCAAACTTTTCCATTTTCAGTTGAAATATTTCTCCTATTGTACACAAGCACATAAATGTTTACGTATTTTGTGGAATTTACACGAATATTGCTGGTTAAGCATGACGTGTAATCGATTCCCCCATTAAAATGCCAAGGAAGCTCATTTTATTGCAACGTCAGCGCTATTATACTAGAAGTAAGAAGCCATAGGGCCTAACCTCGCCGTAAGAGCTAAATGATAATAACATTTCTTACAGTCCCTGCGCGCAGTAACTCTGCGAAAAGCATAGCATGAAACATTTTAGTTTGCGAAAACCTTGTACTAAATGGAGAAAAAAACCTCGCACTATATCGTAAATTATTCAGTTAAAAATAGACTTACAGCAATAAAGAATAATTCAATGGCAGAATTCTTTTAAACATTGTTTCCTTAAACAGAATTTTGAAGAGATTGATTTCTGCTAGGTTTAAAATGCAAATATGTTGGAACAATTATAAAGGAAATACACTCATGTCCTTAAAAGGTATTTTCTTTTGAAGTTAACGGAGCAAACTGCTTCAATTTTATTATATCGTTAGTAAGTTCTTCAACGGCTAAGGTAATTTCTTTAATTTTATTAAGAAAGGATAAGATTGATGTTCATTACATAACAACATAACTAACGAAAATAGTCGTATATTTATGTTCCTCAATTAATAATTAATTAATAAGGCTATATGTTTGCAGTATTATGCTGTCTGAGAGATATTTTCTGAGGCCGCTGTGGTGTGCTAATTTTTCTAAAAGTCTAATTTTGGCTTACCATCTCAGTGTTCTTTCTTTTCTTGCATAGTTCATCGACCTTGCCATCCGGTGGAATGAACTCTTTATATTAGGGTAGGAGACGTGATTTGTTATAACGTGATAGCTAAACGACGATATCGTACCGACAGACTGTTCTCGCAAAATCTTTCGGCAAATCGCGATTGGTGGAAGATGCGAAGTTATTGTGATGAGTTCCTTTTCGCAGACATTATTTAATGCCTCGATTATGCCTTATGAAGTACCTTTCCTGAATCTCAAAAAATTCGCTGACCTCGTTCAGTCGACTTCAGATTTACGAAGCTCAAGGTACCTGTAAATATGCCAAAGGAAATGTAAGGTACTGTATGAACTTTAGAAGCATGTGTACCTCAAAGAATTTTCGCAATTTTGTTTCGATAATGTATTCATTGGAGAGGTACACAATTCTAGCGGGAATGTGCATTTAAAACCACTATTCGCGACCCAACTAGGTGACCGTATTTATATAAAATGGTTAAATTTCCAAAAGTACTCTTATATTCCTATAACACCCGGACATTTTAGCAATGATACTGCTGCAAGATTAATTATGAGACTCATTCAGTTTTCAAACGGCTGGGTATTCATTTTGTAATGAGTTTTCTGAATAGGCTCAAATAAATCGCTCGGCTCCGTGTACTCCTTTTCTTTCATTTAAAAATGAGTGCCTGCGCAAATTTTTCTATGACTTAGAGATAATTTATACTCGTGACCGCTTTTGGATTGATATTCTGCCTCTCAGAACGTAATACATTGCACATTCATTAAGCATCGTTCCCTTTTCTTGAAAGGTATGCTTAAAATTTTTATTTTAGTATGATAGAGCTATCTTTTGATTTATAATCAAATACTTCTGTTACTGATATTTTCCTGAAATTTTCCGGTACCGAATAATTCAGGAATTTTCCATGCAGCAACATGTTTTAGCAAAATGGGGACAAAGAAAGGTCGAACTTATACAAATCACACGATTTAATATGAAACGACCATGGTTTCGACTCATAGATGAGGGTGAGGATGACTCTATTAGTCGTAATCATGGTCGTTTCATTATAAATCGTGTGGTTTGTATAAGTTCGGCTTTTATATGTCCCTGATGGAAACTTAAAATGAAGTTAAGGCCCAAGCCGTAACTTCAATTTAACTCTGTTGACTCTACTCGAGCAAAATATTCGGCATATTTCCGAAATATCTTTGCTGGAAAGTTGCTACTAGCAATGCTATGAAAATTCCCAAGGAGAAATGGACATGAATAAAGTCATCCATTAAGCTATCCCGCCACAACAGCGAGTTGGCTGCTTTATCCATTGAGCTATCGTACCAGAATAGTCTCCCAATCCACGGCATGGAGAAATGTTCCGGCCAATGCTATCAACGGGCAATTGGGAACCCCGGGTTCGTGTCCCGGTCCCGTCAGGCTTTTTTCATGTCCGTTTCTTCTTGGGGAATTTTCCTAGGTGCACGCTTTATCGTGCCAAGTCACCTAAACCCTTTTCCTTGAATGCTATGACATTTTTAAACCCGAAACATTTCTAGATGATCTTGCCCTATAGACCCTCCGAGTTTAATCTAGCGAAAGCTTATGAGATTAACTACCTATCATTTGATTACTTTGTTACTGAATTATGTATATGTACAGCAGGTGTGGTGGAGCAGCAATACGACAAAAGGTCTGAGTGGTCATATAATGCAAGGGAATTGTAATCAGAATGAAATACTAATCTGTGAATTACCGAGTCGTGAACTCGTGAATTTAAACGTTCGCAGAAGCTAGAACTTATCTATTGCTAACGCTGAAGTGTCGGTGTAGCAATCGCACCCGATGTGATTCTGCAAGTCTTTTAATATTTCATCACTAATTGCTCGATGAATAATCTGTATGTATGTATGAATGTAATCCTAGTAATATTATCATACTATCCACATAGTAATTAGGACCAAGCGGTTGCAACGGATGAGGATATCGCTTATTTCAGCTTAGCTCTGGTATATTTTGCGTGAAAGGGTCACGGTCACCCTCCTTTGATCTAAGGGTCACTGCGTGGAGCGCAACCAACATTTTCGTCAAATGCATCCTTTGGGATGATTATACGAGTTGGACCGAACTGCCTGATTACATATCGCGCCGGAGAGGGGAACTTTGGTAATAGTATTTCTCTTAGCCTTTCTCGCAAATGATGAAATGTTTAAGTACGTTTCGTACGAATCCCAGAATTGAAATGTGACGCTTGAAGTGTATCACAGGGAGTACGATGGATTAACTCGCAGGCAGAATCTGGGTCGCGGGAAGTGGATTTCCGACCTTTTCTGTCTTATTTCGAAGGGTTATTTTCATTCGCCATAAAACGATAAAATTTTACGATCCGGATTCTAATATTTTTCGACGGAAAATTAGTTATTTTCCGACCCGCGAAAAATAGTGTTTTATCAAAATGGAGCTTGAATTGAAACTCTTCAATTTATACGCGGAAGGCAGAGGAAATTTTTTGATGATTCTGTCCGTAATATCCCCCGAGGATTCTCGCATTTAAAGCTCGCAGAAACTCAATCTAGAGTTTGCTTTGTATTTAGCGCGATACTTGGCTGTTATTCAAAACTAATCAATTATTCCATAAAGTTCGTTGGGTCATCTGCCGTCGAATACGACCTTAATTAGGATAAAAGAGATTTGATGGTGAAATCGTTCATCTTTTGAGGTCAATCTTCAGTCTAAATTAATATAAATTGGAAATTCAGAGATGTGGAAAGTCGTTTATATTGAAAGGCTATTAGAGTATGAAAATTCAGAGAAAAAAATCGTTTATATCAGATTAATTGTACTTTAGTTCTGATCCTCAATACTGACAGAGGTTAAGGGAACTGAAAGATATCTTTTTCCAACTGATGTTTAGTTAAGTACCGTCATGGACATTTTCATGGAATATCGCACGTATAATAAAAAACAGTCTTAGGGAGTAGAGGAGTAATGGATTAAATGGAAAATATTCTAGGAGACTACATTTAGCCAATTTAATCTTAGAAAGTTAAATTTGTTTTTGAAATGCTACATAGATGGGTTTTTTAAAGTGAGTTTAACATTTAAATTTGTTATGAATTCAAAAACTAAATAGAGATTCTTGTTGAAGATAAGAATGATTATGATTATTAACATAAGTATTATAATTCTCTAATAATAAATAATAATTAATTATAAATGAAGAATGCTATTTCAACTACCCACTATATATATCGACAACTTTATTTCATTCTTTTCATTAACTGTTTGGTGGCCTCTTACGATAGCAATTTATGTACACAAATTCAGAATCCATAGCTTCTATCGTTTTTGAAAATAAATTTCGTTACCATAAAAATTAAATCTGAAAATTTGCACCAAGCACTAGGAGATCATCTTTTAGAATTATTCGATATTTTAATTTTGAGGAACCATTACTTCAGTTGAATTTTGAACTTTAAAGAAACTTGAATTTTATTACAGGTTCAACTCGAATGCAATACTTCCGGGAAACCAACCGTCCGAAATAAAATTGCGGAAATTGAAAATGTATCATCAACGAAACGAGAGATAACTCGCTGGAAATCCATCACAAAATGTAAAATATTCTTCATTCCGAATCGAAATAACAAACAAAAACCTGAAGCTATTTTCATCGGTTAATTTCTGCGTGAAATGAAAATTCCGAAAGCCGGAAATTTCTTTAATTTTTAATCCATTGCAGATGTGTATCGATTACCTCTGGGTATTTAATTTAAAAGTTCTAAACCTTATCTTTGGTGGTGGGCTAATTGAAATTCCCCCACAAACAGAGATGTGTCGAGCATACATAAGCCAGTAGTAACTTTTTGGTGTAGTAGGAAGAGCTAGATGTTGATTTACCTTATTTAATGTAAGGAAATAATTTCCTTACTCCAGTCCTTTCCACGGCTTAAGAGAATGTTTGTGAAGTCTTCTCGGAATCCGTGTACGCCATCAAATGTAAGAGAGTTCAAAGGAAGATCCTTTCAAACACGGGCGAAGAATTTCACATCATGCGCTAATGAAAGTTCCCTACGCATTGCTCCACAGCTCCATTTAAAGTTACCATGTTACATACTCCTATTATGCAAGGTACAATGCATAGGTGTAACTAGGAGTTAATTAATACCGGATTTACATGCTATGGAAGGATTCCGCTTCCTATCACGAAGCACTTCTGGTATTCATAAATGGTAACAAAACCCGAACATTATAAATTACGGAGTTTACTCAACAACGAAACCATAGACTGGAATATAAAATAATTATTTAATATTAATTTTTAATTAATTTATGAAAATCATTAAAATTTATAAATCTTTCGTAACAGCAGTAGGTACTTGATTTAATGTTTTAATAACTCAACTAGCATTTTCAAAGCTGTTTATGGATTTCGAACATAATAGTATTAATCTATTATGTTCCAAGCTATTAGTAGTATTGCTAAAAAAGCCTCTACAGCTGAGGTCATTTTGCACATACGTACTCCCAACTGGAATCGAACATAGGGCCACTTTCACCAAAGCTGATCTCGCTAAACACTTAACCATCCGAGAGCCCTAAAAAGTGGCTAAGATCTTATAAAACATAAATGAAAGATAAAATATCATTTAATACTACTCCTTAAGAACTAACGGCCTTTCTACAAAACCTAGGGCGTTTAAGTATTTCTTATACTTTAATTAATTCAAATGTTAGTTATGATGTAATTATGTTTCTTCCCTTACAATGAAAAAACTGCCTTTGTATATTTCATCTTCGTTGTGTATCTGATATGTTTTCTATTTATTATCTTGGAAGAGGAAATATTTCTTTATATTCAGAAACGAAATGCCTCTTTAACATTTTAGGTCCTTATTTTATTTTCTTTAGTGATGTCTGAAGGAAATTATTATACAATTCTCTTCTTCGTAAGATGTTAGGCGTAGGATTGTTTTCATTCAAAATAGAATTAATTCAATCAAAATCCAAGCGTGGCTGAAGTGGAAGGGGATATAAATACCTGCATAATAAAGACGGCTAGAAATGACTAAGACTATATAAGATGTGCGGAATACATCATAATTATAGATAACTTCATAATGAAGAATAAATTCATCATTCACGAGGTCCATTCGTTAAAATTTGTAATGAAATGCTTGCCTTCCGAAGATTAAATCGTCAAGATATGTCTGATTTCAGAAATCAGTGTTGATCTCGGAGTTTAGTAAAAGCGCTTATAAATGAAAAAGTGAAACAAGTGAATTATAAAGCTTTGTCAGAGAAAATTGAATACCCTTCTATATGAATTGATTTTAAAATACCATTATAATCTAAATAAATGCTAATTCTCACATCTCTAATCTTCCGTTATTCTCTTTTCCATTCAATTCAGCCGTTTACTGAAAATACTTTTTGTCTTTTCATTATCTTTATAAACGTATTAAACCAGTTTACTTGGTTTTCCTGACCGTTTTGTTTTGATTTCACCTTCACCGTACGTCAGTTTTTACTTTCGTACACTCCTTTCATTATTCATCGTCATTCCAATCTGTATCCCTTTGTCATTCCAGCACTGGATTCACGGATACTCTGCATGCAAACTATCCCCACTGCGTTACATTTTCTTGTACGCTGCCTGTGACATATCCAATTTCTGCTATCTCAGAGATATGAGGACAAGCATTCTCCTAGTCTTAGCCAATGCTGCATTCACAGACGCCTCCTAACGACCGAAGAGATGAAATGCTAACCTACACCCGTCTACCTACATTTACATGCAATAGTATATATTTATCCATCATTCGACCGTATACTGCATTCACACCAAATGCTTGCATAAACATTTTACACACGGCTTACGCATTGTTTCAAGAAACGCACTTAATTTTTAAAGCATTCATCTTCAAATTTACTCTTTCTGTTGTCTTAGCGATGCTTCTTTTCATTAAATGATTAATTTTCGTTGCTTTTTAAGTGTTGGTGCTTGGCAATCCTATTATGGTCAGTTATTTTACTACCCTTCTTTACAGATCACCACATTTACGCCAATCAAAATGTATAGCCCGCGCTAACAGTAGTATTCCTCTGTCTAAGTGAAGAAGGAATTATTATTATAACTCATCAGAAGTTTTTCTCGCACTTTTATTCATTTACATACAAGTCCAATGCTTGTTATCTCTTTCAATTTTGTTCTTATGATAATTTTCATTTTATATCAAATATCTTTCTTCATATGAAAATCCGGATTCTTATCTAATTAATAACAATTGGAAGCAATTGTCCATTTAATTAGCGTTAGTCCGTGTTGAATTTATTCTCTTTAATTCCATTGCTATTTTTCCAGCTGTTGAAGCCTCATTTTAGTCTAAAATTAGTTATTGATATCAGTTGGTTCTCTATGTGTTTCATGTATGTATGTACCTTTGCTTGTGGTTTCCCGCAACTTTTCATCGTAAGCATTAGCTATCATTGTATGCATTATGCAACTTTTCATCCTAATCATTAGATAACATGAGTTTTCACGCCAAATATTTCATTGAGTTTTATTTGGAAAATAAAATTTCTTCCTTTAAATTCTACTTGAATAGTTCCTTCTGTTTCGATGTTATTGGGTGTTATTCCGGTATTAATGAATGAGCAGAGATAGTAAGTAAAATCTCACCCAAATAAACACCTAACGTGAACCAATCTCCCAACAGCATTTCATTCACGCTTCAATTCAGTACGTTAACTCGTCCTAGCGTGCAATCTCCCTCTCGAGATCCGCTAGAGGCAACTATTCCCTCTCACCACATCACAGATCTTTCACCAGATTCCTCAGTCACTCATCACCCCGAACTAAATCAATCATATTCGTGAGTCACTCCTTTGCCACGTGTAGGAGTTGGCAGATTTATGCTCGGGCCATGAACGGTGATACCTCCGCTAACGAAGGTGATTCCGGCACGAATTATCTGATTACTTGCTGACGAAGGAAATTGATTTTGGAACCATCTTCAACTGCAGACATAATATTTTTTTAATTAAGTTTTGAAAAAATATCTTCATTATTTTTCTTAACAGGCAAAATGGCAGCATCCGTTTTGCTTGGGCAATTGGTTTTCGGTTTCGTTGACATGTTAATGAGGAAATGTACTACATCAAATCATTATCTATAGGCTGTGGTTGATGGTAAGAAACCGGAAATTATTGAATTCCGAAACGGATAAAACTTGCTTTAAAACTTAATATTAGCCTGAATTAATTATATGTGCTTTCAAGGCACTATCATTGTGCTTAGCATACTACTTTACGAAAAATTGCGTTCAAAAGATTTCTATCGATAAATTTTCAAAGCATTTTATTCTCTCTCCGAATTTATTAAAACTGGGACAGCAGAAAAATTGACCGTATACATTAACAGAATTCTAAAAGCAAAGAAAAGAATGTTCTGCTTCTTTCGTTTACTTCCCTCTTCTGCAGTAAAGTATAACTATCCTCTCACTCTTCTCACCCTCTCTAAAAGTTTTCCGAATACATTTTTAATCCGTTTACTCTCGTCCTATCTTCAGAAAGTTGTTAAGATACTCCACCGATCATCAGTACTATCATAAATATTTCTACATCTCCGGTCCCAGGTTCGATTCCCGGTGGGAAACAATGTGCGAAACGATGTCAGCTGTCGAAGCACTTTTAACAATTTTATTACTTTTATAACTCAAATATTATTGAGGTAAATTATACAAAATATCACCGCTGTTTCCCAACGAAACTTTGGACTTAGGACCAAATTGATTTTTTATGCAAATTATGTACGGAAGATTAAAGACTGACTGAAGAATTTATTTCTCATTTTGTTCCGCATATGAGAAACATCTTATGAAGGAATTATGTCGTATGCCATATGTGAATCCTTATATGGAATAAATTTGAATATTTAAGAATTCATGAAAATGAAAGAGAAAATATCATCGGTAAAGTAGTAAGGAATTTTAGTCAAATTTTGTCAAGTATATGGAATTTTTTCCAAGGATAAGTTGCTGCAGAGATTTTTGAGGTACCTGAAAAAATTATATAATTTAATAATATCAGGACCAGGATTAGAAATAATGTGGAGTATAATTAATTTGGGACAGGGTACACACGTTCATTTTATGAAAATTCATCAGTTCGTAAACTGAAGTCCACGGCACAACAGCCGTATGGGAACCAAGGTAAACAATCAAACGGCATTCATATCCGGCTGGTAAGGTCTTTGACTCCCAAGCCATGATGTCTTTTCTAGATTACATTGGTCCCACTAACTCAGTTACCTTCCCAAATATTTTCCCGCTCAGGGACCGAGAATCGAACTTGAGACCGCTTTAACAAAATGTGGGCGGGCTTTGAAGGAGCCGACGGGGGATTCATTCACTATTTACAAATCTAGTTTATCCAGTTGTGGAAACCCCTAAAATCTTAGCCTGACGATTGTAAACATTTTCTCAGCATACAACAGTAGTATGGTTAGCGATATTAATCCGTTCCAGGATTACCGTTGTTAACTTAAACCGTCGTAGTCCAAGTCGCTATTTTCCACACCCATACTACCTGTCAAATATTCAGATTAAAATCAGTTAAATGTTATAAAAATATAATTATGTAAATATAGTTAATTTATATAAGCTACAAAAATATCGTTAGTAAAATTCATTGTCATAAAAGTGGTTTTGAATTGTCAGTCATCCCAAAAAAGGCACCGCGAGACATTTTTTTATCACAGCCATTCGTCGTCAACCAAGTACGTCGTTAATTTAGGCCGTCGTAAACCAGGTTCTACTATATTCGGAATTCTTGGCGAAAATAAATATTGATTACGTTTGTACCACTTTATTTTAGGTCGGTGTCGCTCTTTAGGAAGCTAGTGCTTGTCGTCCCGGGATTCCGTAGTTAAAATGAAACTTCCGCTTCCCGGGAGAGTCAAGATACGTCCCAGTGAATCCCGGTATGTCATACGTTGAGATTGGACGTAAGAAATTTCCTCGAGAATAGGCGTTACTGTTTAAAAGAGTCAGGTCCTCGGGTTCTTTCACAAATCCTACACCTCTCCTTAGAACCCTTCCGACTTGACACGTGCGTATATTTCATTCTTCCTTTGTCCTTTGACCGTGGGTCCAACTTTATTCATCTCTTGCGATGTTACAGGAAGTGTACGCTTTAATGTTTCCCAGATGTAGCGAACAATGTGCAGCATTGTAACATAGTAGTAATAGTAAACAATGCCCATTTCCTTTCTCTTGGAATTTAAACCAAAGAAGTTTATAAGGTATAGCGATTTTGATAATTATCATTTATGATTTTGTAATTTAAAAAAACTTGAGTGACGCTGTTATATTTTTCACTTATTTTATTCTTTCTTCAATTTTATACGTGATATTTACAAGATTTTTTCATTAAATATCATAGCATTAAAGATTTTTTATTTGCGAGAGGTATTAACTATATATAGAATTTATCTTGAGGGAAATCAATTAAAATCTGAAAATGAGAAGAGTTTGCACATTCCATTTTACCGTACACTCACCCAAGATTTTAACCCCTGGGAAATTCCCGATATCCCAGTATTGACAATTTTCCTTCCCGGCATTATTAAAAAACCTGGGATATTATAAACACTATAGTCTATTAAATACATCTTGCTGGCAGAGGAGGCGTAGCAAGAAAAACTACGTCTCTTAGGGCACGTAGAGGGAGTTCAACCAAATATGAGTAGACTAAAGCGATTTTTCTGTAATCTTGGAGACGCTCATTATCTCTTGGTGTTCTATGAGTAATCAGTTTCTCCTAATTCTGTGTTTCCGTTTGTAATATATTGTTTTTATATGCTTCTTAAGTATAGTTTTAAAACATTTTTATTTACAATGTTCCAATACACCGGTTTCTAATCGACTCCGGAACTCGAATCGAACCCTAGCAATATCATTTACACCCCTGGGGGTCGATAACGGTTTCGTGAGAAAAGCAGTACGTTAAAAGTGGCAGCACAGAGAAACTAATTTTTTACATAACTCATAAAAGCATTTCAGGGTTTAAAGATAAGCCCAATAATTAAACTAAAATTAAAATCAAAGATGAGTAGCTTTAATATACTCATCTCTGACTGGTTTCCCTCCCCGCGCCCTGAAAGACGTACTAGTATTTCTCGTTCCTCCTCCACAGCCGCAGAGATAAATTTCATAGATTCTAATAAGAACTGTTAGAAGATATCAAGATTCAGCCATGAAGAGAATAGCAACAATAATAAACATATCTTTCTTGGGCGAACCTTAGTTTCAAATTACTACTCTTAAAAGTAACCCTTTTCCACCCCTTACAATTAAGCATTTTTTAATGACAACGACTTCTAAAAATATAGTAATAGATATCAAAATCTAGGGCATAAGCGAACCTGGCCTACCATGCTAAAATAATATGGCCCATGGGGGGATCGAACCCACGACCTTCGCGTTATTAGCACGACGCTCTAACCAACTGAGCTAATGGGCCTGTTAGGTTCGTAAGAAAAAATATTAAATTTGTTCATCTTCTTACTTATAGGAATTTTTTCGAACGTGAGTGAATTTTGCAGTTTCAGGTGTTGTCTAGAGTTACATTCATTTTAGATGGATTGTAAGGAAGTGTTTAGAGCGCAATAAATGGGCTCCGAACGCAATAAAACTGTACTGATGTTTCTCCAGAGTTCATTTCGTGGAATAATTCAGTACAGAGGTCATAAAATGCTCAAAGTGCCGTTTAAAATTGTCCTTCGCGTAGTAATAAAGGAGCAATTCCAAGTTATGCTGAGCAATACCCACATGTTTAACTTCGCACTTCCTGAGTGCTGGGCTATTGCATCAAGGATTAATATACAGCACTTTCTGGTTTCTTCCGAACTCAACTTTGGAGAATATTTTATTATAATTACGTTTGATGTGTATGTGGTCGACATTAGTGTTTTAATTACCGTTGAAATTTACCTTAGATAAGTCTTCAATTCCGCATCTAATGTAGCAAATCTTAACTTAAAAATTGAAAGAAAAGAGAGTTTCAATCTTTAAGGTTGCATATGACGTAGCCCCATTACATTGTTTTACTAAGTAAGGTCAAATGCTATCAAATCTGAAGATAATATAAGCTAATAATTCCAGTCATTCATACATTTACGAAGATATCAGAAATGAAATTTCATAATGTGAAAATTTCTATCTAGAAAAATAAGCTAGTTGCGTTTTCCGTGCTAGTGATTGAGAATATGATTCTACCTAATGAATTCTTGGTAATATTTTTTCCATTTTTTTGACACAGTGCCAACAGAGGTATATATTTCATCCTTATATGAGACAATTCCTTTAGATTGTCTAAAAAACTATGTAAAATAAGCATAAAAATCGTTTGCGTTTTTATGCATTTTCGGTGAATTTAAATTGAATAAACTACTTTGAATTTCTGTTCCGTTCGTAAAATTACATATTCGTTGGAATACGGAATTGATATTCAATCTAAGTTATTAATTTTAAATTTACTGAAATTGCATAAAAGGGCAAACGATTTTTATTAATTTTCAGTAAATTTAAATTGAATGACTTACTTTGAATTTCTGTTCCGTATTCCAAGGAATATGTAATTTTATCTGTGTATAAATTAAGGGCCATTTTATCATTAAGGAATGTATGCTTTTCTGAAAACATCATAATCAGAAGGAAGCACGATTGTTTATCAGTTGTTTTGACTTAAATAACGTGAAATGTCGACTTTCGTTTAATTCGAAGTATTAAAAATTAATAATAATTAGTTCCTCCTTGTGTGGTATTATTTTTATTAAAACCGCAACTACAACTAGAATCAAAACGTTTTTATGCATCGCCTCTCATCAAAGAGTGTCTGACGTAATTACGGTGATCCGTCTAGAATGCATCTCATCCGTGTAATAGCTAGTCCTAGATGATGAGTTCCTCTCGCATGGAAAATTATATTAGCCTCAACCCAGAGGTAAAAATAACGAATCCGTACCTCTTTATGCATCAATTCCGCATTCAGATATCGCTCCATATTCTAGATCGGTTTATAATCGGGTGAATTCCTGCAAGCAGCTTCCACGTACTTCCATGCGCGAAACGCTCGTTTATGGAGACATTACTGCACTTCCCCGGAAGGGATTTGCCTATTAACAACTGCGGAAATGGAATTGAAAACTTCTCGTTAATTAACCGCGCGGTAAACAATGTGAGGGAATGGAAGATTTTCTCGAAGCTCCCGTCGAAAGAATAACTCGAGCCGCGTGTGTGATATTTTGTGTTCCTTGTGTGCTCACTCGAGCGTGTGCTGGTAAAGTTTCCAGTTAGATCTCATTAGTTACATCCTTGAACAAGGCAAACGCAATTAAAGCTATCCGACGCATATCTGCCAGGCATCGCCTACCATTCCGAGGGCAGGCGTCCAACGCAAATATGGTGATTAAGTGCTATAAGGAGCAGACGTGTTTCCTCTCATTTTCTGGGCAATATCAATGGATTCACTGCTTCTTTTTCTTATTGTTGGAAGGCTGGTCGTTAGGCTCCAGGTGCCATGATCAACAATGGTGAACATTTATACTGACTAATTAGATCACATAAATCAGGACAAATTTAATAACCGAGGTACGCTCTCTCACAGCTCTCGCGTTATTGTTTCTGTAAGATTTAATTTAATTCACTTTCCAGTTTTCCTATTGTTAAAATGATGGAACTAAGAGATATGAGCGGCAGTCCTTCTCAGAATGCAAACATCGCTTATTGAATTTGATTAGATATTTCGTAGTTGAAAGTCGTTATGAAAATTTTCATTTGATGTTTCGCTGAGTAAATAATCAAATATCGGTTGACAGTATGAAACTTCATCGAGAACAGAAAATTTATTGTCATCTACAATTGCGAGAGAAATCAAAAATAGATCAAATTCCAGCTATTGAATACTTGAAGAGATCCAAGGCGTTAACCAAATATTTTTTTTTTCTTTTTCGTGTGATAAGTAAACGCTCTTTGTAATAGAGAAGCAAATATTAAACGTGGCATTTTTATGAAGTATATATTAATTTGTACATGTGATAATGAATATACAAACATAACGATCATTTAGCTCCCGCGGAGGCATTATAATTCTTTAAAATATTTCCCTGGTGTTCTCAGCTTAGCTCTCATTCAATACGCTCGTGTGGAATCAATTAGCGTAATTATCACATCAGTGGCCAAGAAAGGTGAGGTCGAAGGCGGAAAAACTTTCCATTAATGAAACCTCTCGTACTTACATATTGATATAAATTCTGAAAGATGTATAGAAATTACCTTTTAGAGGGTGGAATTGGTATCAACTAAGGTTGTCGAGTGGAGATGACAGATAATGATTTCATAGGCATAGTGCAAAATCGCAAATTGAAAAAAAAATATATATATGGGTATTTAATAGGACCTGAAATCCGCGCACAAAAACGTTTCCTATCGTGAATGCATATTTAGAGTGAAGTTATAAAAGCTATAAAATAAATTCACCTTCGGCCTCAAATAGGGCATGCGAAGTTTTGAAATGAAGTCCAGAGTATTCAGAATCACGGAGAGAATTGGGAAAGCTTTTATGAAATGTCCAGGCTTTACCACGCTAATTAGCCACATTATGGATGCCTTGACCATGAGCGAAAATTTGTATCCGATACTTTAATCCTTACATTTTTACAAACTATATTTTTCAGTACTTTGGAGAAAATTGCGCGCATAATCTGAGTCCACATTCAACACCTGCAAATTTTGCCAGAATATATGCCGCGTTAGAATATCCATATCAATTTGCTAATTGTGCCGACGTTGGACATTTTACGTAGCGTCACGACATGCAGGCCTTTTCGACGACAATCTGCGGGACATGAGGATAAACAAGAAAATAGGAAGTACAGAAAATCGGGACCAATGCAATATTGTACAGGTCGCTCAGTAGGGAAGAGTGTAAATAATTACATGTACGTCTTCATTGCCTCTTATCCCAACAAAGATATCATAACATTTACAATTTCCTGGAAGTTACGTACAGGAAAAGAGCGGCCTCTTCATTTATTAATTATGAAACACTCAATATGGATGCACAAGTTTATGAATGCCTTAATATTGAAGCCTTGATGAAGTAATTTACTTAAGGCCTGTACTCTGAATAATCAGCTGAAAATATCCCACTGATTAAAATACAAGAATACCGAGTACCTCAAATTCATTACGATACTAAGCTAAAACTCGTAGAGTAATAAGCTTAATTAATCAAAGCACACATAAAATTAGCAGTTCTGAATTTCCTGCTGATATTTCCATATTACTTTGGCTCCAGTTTTTTTAATTTTTTGCATTGTTTTGTACTAAAAGATCTAGACTAATTAGAATTTTAATAATGTAAGACAAGGTACAGGAATAGTTCTCTTTATTATAGCCGTAATCATATCGTAAAACAGCCCAGAATAATATCTTAATAGATATATAAAAAGAGCTAATAAATTAAGACCAGTTTTAAACATCATATAACATTCAAATAATTCAAGGATTAGGTAAGGTAATTTACCAGCATTTTTTGTATTCTCTTTGGTTAGAGGGATGAAATCTTCTTTCCTATCCAATTTAAGATGAAAATTTAGGAGTTTAGATTTAAAATTTGAGTTTATTTACTGTACTCTTCTGTATATTGATGAACCTCCATATGATATTGATTATTCGTACACATTTATACCTGAATCAGAAAGCTCATACTTTTATGTATGTACCTAACTCCAAGCTTAATCGTAATTGTTATTTAATTCAATCTGATACCGAACTAATATTTTAGGATAATTAACCGTATTGTAAAACGTTCCACATGGTTCCGCTAGGCCGCAAATTAAAGAAAAATCTGCCAAAAAGTATAATATTACTAAGATATTTCGTAATTTCGTTTTTAAATGGAATAAATAAAGTTAAACTAAAGAAAGCTTAACAACAATGGCATGTTTTTAATCATGGACGAATTACAAAGTAATCCTATTACCCTTTATTTGGTATTCATTCGGGAACCTCAAGCATCTGAACCTCTAAGCATCACGATTCCAGAAATCTCTTTAAGATTGTAAGCTTGACGGTTGAGAATTGTAATTTGAAATCATAAATTATCACTCCATGTTCCTCTGATTTGAACTCCGCTATTTCATAAAATTATCTTCCATTTCCGTTGATCCAAAGCAAATGCTTTCACCTTCGACGGATTCTTCGATAAATTATCGCTTTCATCGAATCTGCGCTGCCTATAAACGACAATCTGATTTGCTTTTGATAATTCCATTCCCCGGCGCTTCCGAAATCACTTTAAAATGTCGAATCAAGGCTTCGGAACTTCACTCTTTGAGTCCTCGCTTCTTGTTTACAGATGAAAGAATTCCTCTCGATCAGATTTCCGCTGAGATTATCAAATTTACAAATAATAGAGGCCCATTAGAGCATGCGACGCATTGTGTTTCCCAAACTATGCGAGATAAGGCGGTTATCTTCACTCTCTAAGATGTATGGATAGGTGTTGGATGATTTAACACGAATGAGATTCCTTTTACTTTTTCCGCGAAGGGGGCAATATTAATTTTAAGAGATTACATTCAGGGGGAAATATTGTTCAGCTACCATTAACCCTTATTCAGGCATTAGAGGTCATATTGACCCTAACGCGAGAATTTATCTTCTATAATATTTGTTTTATTGATGAGATTTGTTGAAATGAAGAAATCATGTTGAAATATGTATAACCACGCGTGGGGTCGTATTAACCGGGCGTGTATTTCAATCAATAAAAGAAAAGTATTAAATATGTTTTAAGGTTTTTTTTCATTTCAACAAACTTCAACAATAACAAGTTATTACAGATAATACTAATATTTTTTAATGTCCTAGTTTTTAAATATTATAATGAAAATACCATATCTATCTCTATCTATGGTTTAAATTAAGTATGTGATTAAAGCTGTGTTATTGAATTAAAAAAACAACGTATGTATTTACAAAGTCACGATTAATATTTTTAATTTTAGTTTATAAATCGAATTACTAATAACTGTCCCCACGAGACTAATTAAACTCTTTTTCGCAACAAACAAAGAGTTAATGGCCTTAAAAAGGTACGTTTTAATTCATAAATAAACGATACCATGGAAACAAAGATATTTATGTTTTGATTGATAAATAAACGACGCTAGGGTAATGCTTAAAATAAATTGCCGCTTATTATCCCTTCGGTACGTAGCAACAGGGAACGAATATCATCGGGGCTTATGCAATTAGCGTAATTTCATTTCCGCAAAGGGTACGGCGATTATAAAATTTTCGTGATTCAGGCGCTGCAGCATTTTCTTGCTCGCGCTCTATTCGAATTTAACGGCAATCCGGGAAAGCAGGGAAGATGAGTTAGGAAAACAGAAGCTTAATGGGATGTCCTACAAGAAGCAGTCTTTCCGTTTCCCGTAATGATCTGAGTGCTCCATTTCCTAGAGCAGGAAGATAACAACGGTTCTTCCGTAACTGGAATTCCTCGTTCGTTAAAGAGAATAACAATTTTCCGCTCCTTTTACAACGCCAGCGTGGCGGCTATTTTTAAGCGATGGCTTTCGTTCGTAATTCATCCACTCTCGTTGCCGAGTTGCGCAAGTCGATTCGGATAGGTCGCTGGCAACCCGGGAAAAGGGCTTATTTTAAGAAGCTGTTTCCGCGGCAACCGATTGATTTCGGTGGTACTCACGACGGGCCGTCCGTGCGGGCGATGGTAACAATCGCACACCTTCCGGTATCGATGGCAGATTTAGAGGTCATACCCACCGGGAGCAGACATATCCAATTGGATAAAGGTTCTCCACCACAATTGCCGTAATGCACTCGTATTGAGAAAAGTACCTTGTCCTCACCGGATGTGGCTGCAACGTCCCTTCTGCGCCCGGCCTTCCGTCTGCGACCGCCGACTCCTCGACAATGCTCCGTGACTCTGGTGACGCGTTCACCCCTCTAGGTCCCTCCTCTTCTGCTGGTCGACGCAATGCTGGCTGACGCTCTCGGAGCGGTGTATTTTGAATGGAAGGCCGCGCGGGGTGGGGGGGGG
>KZ308650.1:173642-189411 GCA_000376725.2 Ladona fulva
ATATAATTTTAATATAATCTGTCATAAGCTGAACGTTTATGTCCTGGATGGATTCCTTGAAGTATATTCGCGAAATTCATTTTTGAGCATTGATTTTAAAAAATACATCTTCTCCGCAACTTTGATTATCAAACCGAATTGGTTAAACCTAATTGCAGAGGAAAATATCCTCTTCATTTCTACAGAGAATTTTTTCCAATTTAAATATCTCAGTCATTGTGGTAAATATATCTCAAATAAGCTAAGAATAATCTTCTACAACTACATAAATACCCCGAAAGCCGCCTTTAGGCGTGTGGAAAGGGATGTAAACAGAGAATGCTTAAAGAATAACAAATGTGAAAAATGAAGAATAATACTGCATAGAATACTTAGATGTTTCTTCACAAAATATTTTTACAACGCAAAAGAACAGTTCGGAGTGTATGAAAACTCTTGGTCCGAAAATTAAATATATACCGTAGTAATGAATATATCTCTGTATGAGATATATTTTTTGTTGGTTTTGTATGAATAACCATTTTAAATTTAAGAATGCAATTATAATTTCTTGAGCATATATATATACTTATGAAAAGAGTTTTTGAAAATTATATTAATTGGATTGATAAAAACATCTTACCTTGTTATTTTAGCACCAAGAAATCAGTTTGAAAGCGTGCATGCTATTAATGAGACAAATTTGCATAGGAATCAAGTGACATTTACAACTTTCATGTTCGTAGCAATAGCATGGGAATAGGTTTCTATACAGAAATATTTCGTAAATGAGAACACCATCTGATATTAATATAAAAGCCGACAAAAGTAGAAACATTTCAAATGTCTACGATATACCCAATCGAATTCCAAAAGGTAAAAGATCGCAGGAAAATTATTTTAGGATTGAAAAAGATCCCCGTTTATAAAGCTATGGAAGAAGATATGGGTACAATCTGTGGGCGAACTGAACTGTAAGACATCGGTTCTTCTTTTCTTTTTAAGACCAGAATTGTAGGATTCGACCGCAGACTGTTTGAAACTTTGCCCTTTTTTGATGATAATTTCTACCGCGAAACTTTTGGAATCGTAATGTTTATTACGAAACTTAAGCAGCGTAACGATTTTACGACTTTTCAGTTATCATGCCAAGTTTCGTTTGAGGATAACGGTGGTGAAGCTACCAACTTTACGAGAAGAACGGTGATTTGACATTTTTAAATACATTAAGCTATTGGATAATAAAAAACAAGTGACAGTTGATTTCAGGCTGTAAAATAGAAACATAATTCGCAATTGTTTTATGCGATTCTTAGTTTTATCAACAGTGTATAAACTAAAGCAGGCTATGGCATGCTATATACATATATAGTTTCCGTAGTTTCTCTCTGTCAGTCTGCAGTCCTACATTGTTACCCTTTTATTCCTATACCATTCCATAGATTTCAATCAAATCTCGCATAATTGAAATCATCAATACGTAACATAAGATTGTGAAGATAGCGTACACGTTACGGGGACGGATTTTACTAAATTGAGTTTTCAATGGCTCCCATTAGATATGTACATACATACATACAAAAGTTCGTTTTCATTTCTTGTAGGCTTTGTTTCCTTCACAAAATCAAATTTGAAATTTAGGTCCCACGAAATCTTCGCAAGTAATAAATTAACATTCTTATTCCGGTCGTAGAATATTATTTTCGAATAACATTGCGGGAATTTGTATAAAATATACGACATACACGATTCAACACACGAAATTCTCTAAAACGACCCCATATTCCCGAACGAACGATTCCCATAACGACCAATAATAATACGAATTTACTAGAGCAAAATTGAGACTACCATGTCTCTTCTTATATCTAAACCCTTCGTTATCTGAAATTTAATAGAGGTAGCTTAAAAAAAGTGCACAGAAGAAACATAAGTGTGCGAGCAGGAAAAAATACACGAGGTGGTGTGAATAACCAGGGAAACCTACTGATAGTTAACTAAAGTTTACGGAAAGGCAGGTTAATTTAGAACTGAAAAGCAAACAAAATGGTACAGATACAATATTACATAAAAACAATCAGAAATAAATTTCCACAAAAATAAACATAAAAAGAACATTCTAAAACACAAATAATTAGGTAACTAGACAGTACAGTATCAAAATAGTGATAAAAATAGTAAATTTGAGAATGAAATAAAGAAAATTAAAGAGTTCATCATTGGTAACCAATGTTATTGTTGAATAGGAGTTCGTGGATATTTTTCCTAGCAACAATCCTTATGGTATTCAGGCCAATAGAGAAAAATACCAATAAAATGACTATATTTTTGGAATGAAGGCAATTTCCTCTGATTTAAGCATTTCCTGCATCGATGACAAATCGCCGAGTCAAACTTACGATCACGTAAGAGAGCATCTTAATCTTAATTATTTCAGAAAAAGTTAATTAAGTTCCGCCATGGTTGACTGGGGAGTTTACGATGTGTCATATGAGATTAATCCTCAATTACGACGGCGAAGTCTGGAAAAAGTTCTTTTACGCGCGGAATGCAAAACATTCCAACTTCCCATCTTACGTAAGCAATAACCGTCAAGGTCGCCAGATACCTCGCTGCTGCCTACATCTATGACGCAGAAACTAACTAAACAATATGTGTAGAGAGTGGCAGCATTCATAACAACAACAATAACAACAACAATAGCAACGTAACTAAGAACAACAGCGATACAGCCTCAGTAATTGCTTTGGCTGATTAAATGAAAAATAAATGTTTCCATGGTAATATATGTACGTACATTATTTGTCGAGTAAGGAAAAATTCACATTCTGTACGCGAGAAATGAGGTTGAAATGAGAAGGATTCTAACCAGCGGACTGTTAAGATCTTTGTCGTTATTTACGTGTATATTAACTTATTTATAATTCGCTAGCTGAAGTGCCCGTTGATTCTCAACGGGGAAAATTTGATAATGCATGAGCTCGGATTCAACAATGGGATTAATATATGTTAGAATTCTTTATTTTATACATTTTTCTTGTTTTTGCAAATAACAAAGATGTTATTTTTCCCCAAAAGCCTTAATTTTTCTCTATTCCATTCAATTTTGGCGTACAAAGTATTCCTAAACGGAAAAATTCATAATTGTCCCCATTTATAATTGGTGTCAATCCATACACTTGAAATATTTTTCTTCAATCAGTGCAACTACATTTTAAATGAATCATGTACGAATATCAGCATATTTTATGCTGTTCGCATTATTTTCTAATGTCGAAGGTATGATTTTCCCTATGTCGAGACTAATCCTACCGTGATCCGAGCCAGATACTCTCTTTTCTTTCAATTCGTGATCTTCGATAAATAAGTGAACTTAAAGTGCTTAGTAAAATAACATGGATACCCCGCGTCAGGAGTCAGGAGCAAAAATTTTCCAGCAGAAAGTTAATTTTATTCCTCTTCGACGTATATCAATACTAAAGATTTTCATAGTAAATATTAAATAATCAGCTTAAGAGAAATAACACTTCGTAATCTTCTTAAACTTCTATAGCAGATTTTTATTGACTAGTACCGTCAGCGAGTTGACATCTACAGGAATCTTCTCCTGAAGACGTCAATTCCTCGACGAAACTAGTCAATAAAAACCTGCTGTGTTAATTACTAAGTGTCATTTCTTTAAAGAAGCGTGTTGAGTTTCACGAAGTCACTCTGGAGCATATTAACTGTATGATTAGTTTTAAGAGATATATACATAGCAATCTTGCTAGCCCTTTAGGGTATTTTCAACAGTTTCTCTTGAGCAATGGCTGACTACCCCCCGAATTCTTGAGATTTGTTATCGTTATAAAGGGCAGTGTTGGGACAGGCATGAAATGTATCTTCAGAACCCCCTTAAGAAAATGTTCAATGCGTGAAAACAATGAGCTGTTCAATTGCTTAGAAACTTACATTATGATATACTCAATGCATTAGTAGTCTGAAATTGCTATTGGAATGACTGTATATGTCGTATTTACATCTTAGCATATGAGGTTGAATATTTACCACATATCCTGTTAGACATCGCTCGCTCCGTCAATAAAAAATTTAGTAAAATTTTGAAAATAGAAATATAATTAAAGTGCCATGGAAACAGCGTTAAGGTGTGTTTATTTCCGTCCATATGTCCATGAAAACTTCAGTAAAGTAAGTAAATCTATTAAATATTGTCTAAAGAATGAGATGATGCAACCACGAACCCATACCACGAAATATTTCATTGTAAAACCATGGTTTCGACTCCGGTTCCAAACAGTGGTAGCAAAATAAAATATTTCGTGGTACGGGTAAAAGTTGTATCTTTTCATTCATTGTGTTATAGAGACCTACCACAAAGTCGTGCCGAAGAGAATCGATAGTAAATATTGTGTTTTTATAGTTAAATAATTGAGGATAAATTTAAATAAAAACAGTACTTTCATAAATACATTTTATTTCAACGCTTGAATATTCTCTTTCAAATTTTTCAACATAAACATTTAACTCGAGTGCAACATCAAATTCAGCCGTTTCCTCTCAGAGGAAACTAAGGACTATTGCATTAAAAAAAAAGACGAAGGAAATATCAACTATCGTTAAATATCAAGAAGTAACGTCTTAAATAACTAGTTTCACATATCGTCAAGAGCATTGTCTCACTCCGAATCTTTAATCACATAAACTAATATACAAAGACTGGAAATAATGTTAAACATTATCATATAATGCTTTAGTATTCGCTTGCATAGTAAGCAATACTTCGCCATATTTCAGGTACATGTATTTTGTCGTTTTCTCATTATCCTAATTAGCAATATCTATAATATAATTATTTTTTAATACAGCATGGGAAATTTCACTAACTGATTCAAGAGGGAAAATTATAATGATATCATCTTTCAAATGTCATTCTGACGGACATCTTACATAGCCTAAGCTCTACCGAAATTAACTTTTCAGAATTATTTACAAGTAACATTTTTGCGAATAGTCTATTGGAGTCTATCTTTAATTTCCCTGAATTTTAACTAGATTAAGACCGATTGTATTAGTTAATGAAAGGGAGGATCAAAATTAAAAGATTCATTCAAGTAGCTGTATAGTGTACTTCACTTTGAACTAACTGTACAAGTAGGGATCTCCAGTAATGCGGAATGAACTCCAAGGCAACCAAAAGAATAAACAAACACAACATGTGGTTAGAAATGAAAGAATATGGGAAATTCATGACGAATGTAGAGCACCTTCATCAATTAACAAACATTTGTTGACTAATAATAGTTATATGACCTGATAAGGGTAAACTACCCTATGATTACGCACAGCTCTCGAAGAATTTCTTCCGAAAATACCTCATCGCCAGAAAACCATGTAAATTGTATTTAAATAAAATTACTATTCGTCACCATCACACTAACAGATCACGGTTTTCTTAAACATCTAGGTTACGCTAACCTCTTTCCCGAGGCCCGGTTTTGTACTAGTCGACATTTCCGTACAATACAATCAGAAGCTCTCGACTAAGACTTAAATTAGGACGGCAGAGGATCAGCTGGGAATGCAGTCATAGCATTCCAGCTGCATTTTCAGTGCGCCGGACCTCTGCAGATCAGATCGCTCAAATGAATCCGTGGGTCAGTCCATATCTTCCGAGGGTAAATTCTGGCTCATCGGCATCCCTGTCACTAAATCCCTCGCTTTCGTGGAAGATGACGAAGCCACCATATTCTTAACTCAATTGTTTTTTTTCCAATTACACAGCTGCAAATTTTTCTGATGACGCGACCCGTTATTTTCTTCAGGTATATTGCTGTGAGGAGCCCCATTAGACTTCCACGGTCACTCAACTGCTCAAGCGTCAAATAGGGCGGAGTGCAGGGAATGGAACTCAGCGACGAGTTCAGGACTCCTAACAACCGCTACAAGTTCTGCACCATTATGAAAACTTTGCGACGATATCCCGGATGGAGGTGTAGGTTCCAGCGACGAGGCCTAGGAGGGCGAAGATGACTAACAGGGTGTTCTTGATGGCCATTCTGTTCCTCTTGAAGGGGGTCCAGGTAGGGTTGGAGATCTCCACAGGTCCGTCCTCCACCGAGGGATGCGTAACCTTTCCGTTCCAGAAGGTGGCGGTCTGGATGATTGCTGGGAAGGCGATTCCGAGGGCAGACAGACAGAGGGCTCCGAAGAGTGAGATGAAGAGTTCGAGGTTGGGGATGGCCACGGCTAGGAAGACTGAAAAAGGTAGGAGACGATATTATTACAAATTCATTTCTTTGCTTCTTAGCTGTATCTAACTTATGCCAACAAGGATAGAGAATGAATAGAGTTATAACTTGCTCTAGCGAGGTGTTCTTAGCTTAAATAATAACTAAGCGTTTCCCTGAAAGCCCAAGAATAAGCAGAAGTGATAAATGAATAAATAAATCGCTTTACAAAGTGGATTTGATTAGATGTGGTAGTTAAAAATTTAGCATACCTGCACGGAAAGTGGAAGACCTTGGTTTGAGTACCAGTGATAGCGATATTTTTCACTTAATCTATCCTTATATTCTATCAACAACTAAAGGAATTTCGGTGCTAACCAGTGGCACAGCTACTAGCCAACCGGATTGGGTCCGTCCTGTCGAAAATTGACATGAGGGTCCAGTAAGTAGAACCACACTTAATACACATTCTGCCAGTGGTACTGGTAGATTGCTGGAACACCTTGAGTTCGCACCTCATGCTGTTGACACCAACGACATCAGCTACATCTACATGTACACCCTACAAACGGCCATTGAGCGTATGGCAAGGGGTGAAATATTCCGATCAGCCTATTTTCATAATCAGTTACCGTTCGCGAATGAACCGAATAAGAAAGAATTATTTGCATAATCTATTTCCGAGACGCTTCTCGTTGTTTCTCTTCCAATGTGGCAGGACACAATATCTGCTGCGTTCTCTGAAGACGTTGCGTATTATATAATCGATAATTTCCTGACCTGATGATGGCTATTCAGCCGAAACCGGTGGGGTGAATAAAACTAGTGGAAAATACGAAGTACTGATTTTCGCTTCGCATATTATAGCTATCATACTTGACCCATATTATAACATCCTTTCTCTATTGTTTCTTCGACAGATACATTAATTAGGAAATATAAAATACCTTTGTAATTTCTACATTTTAAATGTATATTTGACGACCGGTTTCGGCTACATTACCATCATCGGGTAAAAGGATACAAGAAGAGCAATATGATAGAATAGATACATTAATAATAAATTAATTAAGCTTAGCAAGTGGCACTTTTATTCATTGATTAAGTAATTTTTGCGATGGAACTTTTTGACGTAAACAAGCTACAGTTTCAATTAGCATAAGGAAATGAAAGATATTCTGCATCAAAACATTATGGGTGAAGTAGTTAACGAAAGACACTGACTTTGAATTGCTAATTGGATGCAAATTTTCAGTACCATTAGGAACATAAATACTCAATCTCGGCTTATGTTTATTTAGTTGTAAATGAAATAGTGCTGGACCTTATTCATAAATGTATTTTAAAGTTTTTCTTAGATTATATCTCCTAATACAGATATAAATTCCGATTTCGCATACTTATGTTTCCGAACTATCATTAAATCGACATTTCGTATTTTTTACGTAAATGAAGGTGTATTGTTCTATGGTAAGATCGAGTAAATTATATTGAGAGTAATCAATCAGTAGAGCTCCACTTGTAACATAGCTTAATGAACTGTTAATGAACTTACATTAACAAATATCAGATGCACATTTTAATTACTTTAACCAATGCTGGAAACTGCAACAATTAATACCGAATGTTAATTCTCCTCGTACTTTCAAACAAACATCTATCCCCCATCCCCAAGTTTACGCCACCAACATATGAATCCAAGGCTAACGATGAGATACCGCCAAAACAGCTAGATAACCTCTTATGCGTAGATAAAATTTTATTTCTGTTTCCAGAGGAGATTTAAATTCGTTTCCAATATCATCGGAATGAGTAGGTCTATGACTTTTTTAAACGACTGATGAGGGTTCTAAATCATTGAGTAAATGCAAAACTGTCAACATTTCTCGGGCAGACAATCTTTTACCTTAAATGAAATACTTAAAGATGGGATCAGATTTACATTTACATATATTTCCTATGAGTCAGCATAGGCGTTTGTGACTCTAAATATTTAAACAATTGCAATTCAGCTCCCATAATCTCGATCTTTTAAAATAATTTTTGCTCTAAGAGGGTCTAACACCCAAACTCCCAATTTTAACCCCCTTAGCAACACTACTGTTTTAGATACCAGTCCTGAGAACGAAATGATTATAAATGCAAATTGCATTTTTCTCGCAAAAAGCTAATTGTAAATTTTATCCAGAGTTAAGCAACGAAGTTTCATAGTAGTGTTACAAAACTTTAAGCGCGGTTTTATTAGTAAAATGACTGGAAATTATTGCAATTTTGGCCGTGAGCTGTCAGCGATTGATTAAGGATTGATGGAGCCCTCAAATGAGAATCATATGGTTTCAGATTATTCTCTTTCTAAATTTCTGCAGCACGACACTTAGGTCGATGACATCAATTCAGGAGAGTTGGCTGTCCCTGAGTTTGGTAAGTCACGGGCAGTGGGTTGCATAACCTCCATGTGTTTCGACTGGGAATGTGCATTATGAAATATTTGCCGTTTTTGATGGACACGACTCACTATGGGTCTGCTAGTTCCCAGAGACCTCATTCAGTGGTGAACGTAGAGGCATTAATGTAAAAACTTTAAGAAAAATGCATCCTTATAATACTAGGCAACGGAAGCTCTTGACGTCCAATTCGGAAATGCGATAATGAAAATTTTACTCGGAAAAATAAGAAATTGTGAGCGACGATACTGTGTATTGAAAAGGAAATTTGAAACGAGTATGGTCATTCACTGAATGGACTAGGTTTTCCTCCTCTAGTTAATTAGGCCAGCCGATTTCTCCTAGTCAGTGGTTTGGGATGAGCCGAGGCGGCTTTGAAAATACATTGTGAAAAGACTCGTGAAATCTTCAGTTTTGAGCATTTTGCTTTACGGGTGTAATGTGAGGACTCCAAGAAAGGAGGAAGTTGAAGTTTTTCAAAGTGTGGATATGGCGTGGAAATGAAAAAGTGTGTTCGGTTGGCAGCAAGGAATCGAGGAAGTGCTGGAGAAATCGAGAGAACAAAGGGTTTTGATGAAACGAGTAAACCGGAGGCAAAACAACGGTCATATATTAAAAGAGGATAGATTGCTTAGCAAAATTCATCGTAGTAATTGAAAGAAAACACAACAGCGGAGAGGAAGACAAAAGTTATCGATACAAAAGGAGGGATTAATTACCAGAAATTAAAATATGTAGCCTTAATAAAGGAAATTTGAGATTGTCTTTCAGTCGGTAGAAGACTTGTTGTCGTCTTTTCCTTGCGCATTAGATATGCGCAAAGTTAATCTTTTAATTGGCACACCTTAGCAACAACCGATTCATCTGTCATATCGTTACTAACCCTCTTAGTACCGTTTAATACAGAGTCCCAGTCTTCTCCGGGTGGAATAACCCAATTTCAAGGTCTAATGAATCGTAAAAGGCGACATGAAGCCATTTTATAAAAGGAAAGTCAATTTAATGGTTCTAGAAACCGAAGCATAACAAAACGAGCGGAGTATTGTAGCAAGGAATAAACACCAATCGTTGCGGAAAACTATTGGTAGACATTTTTCCTATTAAGGACGTATGCACCTCTGTGCTCCGATAAGAAGGTTCTGTCACACGCAATCTGTTACAGTACCGTTGGAAATGTTTCAGACATAATTAGCATTGCTTATAACGAAATTCATTTGTTTCAAAGAAGGAGTAATTCATTTTGTCGATCCCAGGATTCTGCAACGTGCAAATAATCCTTGAAAATATCAATTAACAGATCCTTACGGACTCACGTACTGACGTTAATAAATATACCGGATCTATGCAGCAATCATCTTCCCGCCGGAGCAGCTGCACTAGCGCTTCCAAACCTTTCTTAGGAACATCTCCAAAGAAGATTACCAGTTGCGTCACTCTGACGCGTACTTAGTACCTCCTTAGTGCCGGGCCATTAATTAAAGGACGTCATTTGTTGTCCAAGTGAATCACGCCCGTGGAGCCAAAGGAATGGCAGAAATGAGTGCACGTCTATAAATCTGCCATTAGGTGGCATTTCACGCCTTTCGCACGTGGTGATCAGTCTGACGTACAAACACAATGGATTCCTGATCAAACACGCACATATCCATGCGTTGCACAAACTGGGATTCGATGCGTTCGACGAGATATAATTATTAATAAATCTTCTCGTTATCTGGTCTTTAAACGTTTGCGACATAACCCTTAGTGACGTATCACGCTCTTAAGCTATGCTTTAATGATGTTTTCTTTTTAACTACCTCTACATTTACCATTTTGGTTTTACATAGAAAACGCTTATTTTAAGACTGGTTTTATCTAGAAAAGTACCCTATCTCTCTCTAGAATTATATCCGAAACATTCCATGTATCTAGAGCGTACGATGCCTTGTGCATAAAAATCAGCTTTCTTTGTGATAGATAAATTAAAATTATTTGAACTCAACTTCTCTGACTTTTTGCCGGGTTTCCGATTTAATGTTCGTTGTCTACATGGTTTTGACGTTTAGTATGTTAGGCGTATGTTCTTTGAAATTAGGTTTTTTATTTAAATGTCTCCTAAAATTTCCGAAGATATAATTCTTTCTCCTTTATAAGTGTAACCTAATGAGTATTAAATAGCAGTTTAAGAGTTGCAGAAGTTGCAAGCTGAAGAGAAGTTACAAGACTTCACATCTGAATGTAAGATTTAATGCTCGTTTCCAAAGATATCCACCTTCAACAAGAAGATCAAACCATACCACCAAATTAATGCCAAACGGTAAACAGAGGAAATAATAAATACCAAGTACATGGATATGCAGGCGAACGTAATCGTTTAAGTAAAGCGGTAGAATACTCACATGTGATCAAGACAAGACAGACTCTCACGGAGTATTCCCACAACAGCTTGTGCTCGTTCTTTTCCAATTTCGGCGCAAGATAGATGTACCACGTGATATCCACAGCGACGTAGGCCTGGAGCCCGTAAGTGATGAAAATGGCGAACGCCAGCATGATCTTTACGCTCTGCGCCAACCTGTCGAGTTTAAGAGTTTTTACTTCACAGTGCATACAAATGGTCTATTACTCGTTCTTCAATTTACTCTGCAAATTTTTTGAGCTTGCAAAATGGAAAAATTGCGGAAAGGCGTCGCGTGAAATAGAACTGAGGTACGTTAAACTTAAAGATGATGCGGACAGTCACTTCGGCATCTCTTTGTTTGCTAAAAGCTCTCGTAAAAGTTGTGAAAACGTTACACTAAAAGTCGCAACATTTTCTCTTGATGTTAGTGAGAAAGTATGAAATAACTGCCATTGAATTTATGCATATATTCTCGGAATCTACTAATTCGACTTTGAGGCCGCACTCAATTATAAGATAAAGGAAAAGGAATACTTCTCGTACCATGGTCCAAACCACGGTCGTGTAATAAAATATTGTGGTAACGGTAGAAGAGTTCTTTTTCCTTTCTCTTTACTCCATATATTCTTATTTAAAAGGAAATTGTTTCCATAATAAAAAGTTTCTTGAAAAAATTCACTTCAACTGAAAATAATATTATTAGAAAGTTTCGAAATGTGCCTTTTATTGAATTATAACTTAAATGATCACATAAATGAACTAATTTATTAAAGATCATTTTAGAATTATGGAGATGTTCCACCAAATATCGGTTGATATGTTTCGCTAAAAGAACTAACTTATCTAAAGACAGCTTCAAACATTCAAAGTTCAGATTTAATCAATTTAGACGTGTTTGTTTCGCTCTATGAATGCCACAACCTTTTGCCATTTAAAACTATGTGGTGCAATCAAGCAGTAGAGATTGATTTACAAACAAAACGTTTTATTAAATAAGGCATCCATGCCGTATTTGGTCCAAAGCCAAAATCAAAATTTCTTGTTAAATCCATAGAGAATCGTTTCACCTTGAAAAGGATGAATTGCGTTTCCGATTTATCGACGTAAATATTTGATTACGATTCATCCATGCACTATTTTAATTTTGTTGATTATTGTTGGTGTAAATCATGCTTGTTTCGGTTACGGATATTTAATTTCAATTTTATGCGAAATAGAAGCCGATAGGTCAGCGTAAATTAGACTTACGGTTGATCGTGTGGTAGGTTGAGGGTTATGCTACCCGCAGATTCGGGTCCGTACTTCAAATACCCGAAGAATCCCATGGCAACGTACAGCAGCACAATGCATGACATGGCGCGATTGAGCACACCCAGTGGGCCTCCGAACGACTTGGGCGTCTTCATGTTGTTCTCCAGCGGCATAATCTGACAAAGGAAATCATGAGGAAGAGTTAATCGTTTTCCTTGGCCTGTGAATAATCATGGCATTACATCCCGGCCCATGTTTAACCATCAAACAACTTTGTGACTTTAGTGTCGCATGGGCGTGGCGAAATAAGTTACCCAAATCTCTCCTCGTGTACACAAGGAAGTACCGCTCCACTTCCGGTGGCGCTGGGATCGATACGACTTCCTGAGTTTGCATCAGAAAACTCTTCTGATTGTAAATACCGATCCCGGATAAGGCTTATCATTCCAAAACGTCGACGTATATTTTGGGGGTATTTAGCCATAAAATATGCCTCCAGCCACTTCACACTTGAGTGTTCCTACCCGGCATAAAAAGTATCGGAATCTCTTCTTCTTGCCTAAAGAAAAATCGCCCCTTTTTGGGAAGTTTCCATACGCCCCTGGCTTTCATCCAGTGCAATATAGCAAAAAACCCACTTTGGGCACAAAGGAAGCCCTCAGGGCTCGTATTGTTTTGTTTCTCTATCCAAGAAACACGTTCGGACAACATACACGGACTTTCCACGGCAAAAAATGTATTTATGCATTTGAGTTTTGGAAGAATCGTGAAAGATATATGTCAGCAATGTCTTCGAGTAAAGTAGCATACAGATATAAAGAAATGTATGAGGTATGACCTCTAAAGTTTGTACCATAATTACGTTAGTTTATTTGTTTCAAGTGAAGTAAAAGGAAGTTCGTTTCTTCATAAAAGAGTTCCTAGGTAGCAGAAAACGAAGTAAGTTCTTAATATAATACAAAGGAGTGATTCCAATAAATAATTTCAAGGAAATTAGAGTGCCCCAAGTGAATTTGTGGGCATCTTCTTAAGTTTGGATGAGAACCATTAATATCGTGGTATAAATTATAGTTGCATCGAATTATTTTCATAAAAATTATAATTCTTGTGCAATATTACAATTTAATTAAATTGTTAATTGTTCGTATCTCATTAATTGCTGGTCATAACAGTTAAATTTCATTAATTTACTTTAGCACTTAATGAATTATCAACAATCAGACTTAAAACGATAAACCATTGCTACAATCGGTTAACAAGGCATACATTTAATTATTATTAACTATTCTTTGAACGGTTAATTATTGTTGATTGCTGCCAGCAATTTATCTAGTTTTTTAGACACCACTACAAAAGACACTGAATTAAATCACATGTTTCTCTCATTGAACTTCTAATTTGCACCATCTATTTGTAAGAGCACTTAAACAAGCATTAAAAAATAATAATCTATTATTTAAATCTTATTGCAAAATTGTGTAAGTGATTTCAAACTGAGTAGGCCAAAAAGGAAAGACTTTGATAAAGTTACAAGACTGAAGCTACAAAAAATACGAAACCTTACGGGGTACGGCCGATGAAGAACTATAGTAAAAATAAAGTAAATGATATTAAAATTATAAAAATATTTCTTATTATTTAATGTTACGGCAGAAACCAATACGAAGGAGGCCAAATCACGCGAAACTAGTTTATATATCCTTTGATGACATTTATGAATAAATGGAAATTTGAAAATGGCAATCCATTTCGCATATATGAAAAGCATATTATTTATATACTTGTATAAATGTAGGAAAATGACCCCTGAAGAAATTCTTTGACTCTGTTGAGCTAAATGAGCGTGTATAAAGATTATGTGTTTTCTTAACACACACACATAAATGTGCGTGTGTTAAGAAGTTAGGCAGCTACTCTAGTGACATTTCTAATCATTCGAAAAACAAATATCAAACATGACATCTAAATGTATAAAAATCCATAGGAATTTATCCGCATGTCTCACACGAATAAATTTAATAAGCAGTCACCAGCTTCGCCAACATAGGCTAAAATATTGGTAAAATTCAGGGAAAGTAAACGTTCTAAATGATGAAACTTACCACCCCGATGGCCTCGAGAGCAAATAGGACTGTTCCCACAAAGAGCGGAAGGTTTGAAATGTCTCCCACAGGTGGTCTGTCTGAGATGGATGGAAGACCTTCGCCGTCGCCCATTGAGGAAGGCGCTAGCACGTAGTAAAGGGTAATGCCGAATCCAATGAGAGTGACTGCATTGGCCACAGTGGAAAACGGGGCAAGCAGCTTGAGGTTTCTCACGCAGTTTATCAGGATGAAAGGAATGAGCAAGATCAGCATGTATATCCTAACGTCCAATTTGGAGGCGTAGTAATCCACCACCTGAAAAAGACAGAAAAAGAACATTTATGTAATTTATCTCTGTAATCGGTTTCTTGGGTCTTACTAAGGATGAGGGCAGTTTAGCGTAATTCCTTTCATACCAATATTAAAATATTATCGCCCTTATTCATTCCAATTAACTACTGAAGCATTTCATTATCATAAAAACCGAATAAATTTAAGGATAACTTACATATACTTGGTTTTTAACATTTTAGTTTGTGTTCCAAAGTAAATTGCTTGTTTACTATAAAACCATCCAAAGTCAATCCCTCCACCTCAAGATCCGCCAATGCGTTATATCAATTAGCATAGCTATTATTATTGCTATTTAGTCAATAGCACTTCCGTATGATAGATTAGTATTTTAACTTTGTTTCCGTGGTTTAGTGGCTATCACATCCGCCTAACACGCGGAAGGCCCCCAGTTCGATCCCGGGCGGAAACACTTATTTTTGTCCCACTGTTCGCGGTTCTTGGTTGAAACTTTGTAAGGTGCCAAAATATTATCGATCAAGAATATTACTTTATATTTTTTCTATATTCTTTCTTTGTACTTGATTTTTTGTGTAATTTCAGCATTTGTTATTCGAGAAGCTTGGAATCAATTCTGTATCATGGGTGTCGAAGAGTCTACTTAAGATTGAGTTAAGGCCAATTATACGTAACCTTAACGCGCATATTATAAAACCTCGGGCAGATATTTATCAAAATTCCAAGCTTATAAATTTAAATGTTCAGGGAACTCAAGCAGGATTTGTAGAGCTTCAGGGCACAAATATTTCTTGTACTTCAGAATTATTCTTGAGAATGGAACAGGAGTTGAACTTAAGTTCGTATTCTATCGTGAGACTTTCTGATAATTTTCACAGAGTATTCTTGCGCATTATTAAGTATATCTGAAAGAAACTTACATCTTTGACGTTGCTGGATACGAAGACGATGTAAACGCAGCAGGTTCCAAGCTGGTATACTAGCAAGAAGGCGTTGACTATATGCCTGACGAAAAGATATTTAATTTTAATGTCATGCAAGACATAATTATTATTATAGATTATTATTATATATTATGAGGAAGAGTTAATC
>KZ308650.1:192357-248435 GCA_000376725.2 Ladona fulva
ATATCTCGAAATTAAATACATCTTGAATCTTCTACGTAAGAATGTAATTCAGCACGTAGTTGTTTACAATCAATTGTTCTAGGCAACTTTATTAAAATAATTCAATAATGGATATATTGTTTTACAATTCGAAAGATTTTAGGAAGAAATGTATCAAGACATTTCCAAGACAAATGGACATCTTTAAAACAATTAGCTTGGCTAATTAGGAACGTTTTATGAAATCTCTTGATTATTTTCAGGGAAACTTTATTGCAAGAACAGACAAATGGTCTTTAACAACACATGCACCTGAACCAAAATGAAATAATGGAAAATAATTGAAGAAATATAAATTATTGTTTATTATTATTGTGCATTATTATCATAAGTGCATTTCAGATTAATTATAATCGTGACAATTTTAAATGTTTGGAATTTTAAATCGTTCGAAAATACTTTGAATCTTCATTGAAAAAGACATTGATTATACTTACCCTGCATAAGGAGCACATTTCTTAAACAGGCTCGGTCCTACTTTCATCGCTTCTTCAGCGGTTTCAGGGTAATTAAGACTGCCAATTCTTCTTTTCCTGCACAGTTCGTACTGGGACTTGACCTGTTAAAAGAGTTAAATTCACTTCAGTTCTTCTTTTGCATCTGTGCGGCTAAATTTATATTTGGACTCTAACCACTGAGAGTAAAGTAGAATTAAGTAAAATCAAATTATATATTAGAAATTATTGAATTCGCAACTTTTGGAAATGGTAAAATCAATAAGTAAAGGAGTAATAGTCCGGTCATTTAAGGGAATTGATTATGTCCGTAAAATTATTAAATATTTCGGCCTCAGTGGTTATCGTTAATTAATGAAATCGGCTAGCAAAAGTAAATTTTTATTATTATTGTCGTGTATTTAATTATTACTCTATTATTACCTGTTTTAGCTACAGTGATTGTTGTCATGAGCATTTGATTATACATAGTTCGATTATTTTGCTTAATTGTTGAACCTTCATTATATCTAAGTAGATAATGTTGTACAACGAGCAGTTTGCAGAGTTTAACAAATTTGTGTGCTCTATAAAGTCACCGTTATTAATTGCCTTCATTGTTTTCGAAAGAGCGTTATTATTCAATCGATTTTATTGTGTATTCATGAAGAATGTTCTGTTAAAATTGCGGAAAATTAAAGAGTGATACAAGGAAATAATTAGTTCTCACCAATATGTGAACGCAGTATGTGCAAATGATCCCGATTAAGACAGTTCCAGCGATTCCAATCGCCCATCCGGCGTGGTAAAAAGCGTTTGGCATTGCCAAGATTCCTGTCCCAAGACTTCCTTTCAGCAGATGAAATAGTGTTTCCATGTTCCTGAAAAATAGAGCATTTTGATATATAAACACTTATCTCTCATCTCCGCATCCACAAATACTTTTTCCAAGTCATTTCAATGTAATAACCCCGATATAGATCTCTTTTGCTAAGCAAGCAACCATATTTGATGAATATGAAGCAATTGGTCGATTTCATACTTTAATTTCTTCCACCTCCTCCAAGGAAATAATATATTGAAATGTATATTTCCTTGATAATCGAGCTTGCTAAATGAAAGAACTGTTTATGATTTGAATGGCAAATGTCTTGTGAGAACTTTCGAAACTAACCAAAATTTAGTATAGGTGAAATAATTAGAATTTTTACCTTATGGTTTGTGTAAAACCAGTGGATAAAAGGATGTGAAATTTGCTGTCGATACCGGAAATGAAACCACGGATCTCCGGAAAGAGATAGTCGATTGGTAATAGTACCCACCCGGAATGTGGAAGAACCTTGGTTCGATTCCCAGCCTCCACAGCCTTTTCCCCGTCCGTTCATCAATTATATTTACCAACATTCAGATACATTTAAACGTTGTGAATAGGCTTCACTTTTTTCTAATCATCATTGGTGATTTCTCCAATGTTTTGGTAACCGTTAAACAAATAGATTTATTAAAGTTAATAAAAGTTAAATGAAAATGTTATGTCAACTCATACAACCCATTTCAATAATCCATTTTCTCGATTAAGTTTTCATAGTGCATCATTCTAATAACGGCAGAAGTGCCTTCAAGCATCACCACGTCAACCTAACGAAAAAAGAATATCGAATGTAAAATCTTTCGCTCTTGAAGTCCCAGTTGGACAAGGATTGAAAGTACCCTCTAGAAATCTTTCGAATCTTCAGGAACACGCTTAATCGAGAATTCTGGAGAAATTTCCCCAATCGTTCTGGAAAGTTATTTTTTTCCCGTGACGTAAGGGCGTCCAGTTGTGTACTCACGTGGTGGGGTGCTCCACACTCCTGTTGTCATGGGGATTGAAGTGTCCTCCGTGCATTTGAGGCTCGTTATCTGAAGGAAGTTTGGCCACTTCCACCGTGAACACCTCTTTCTTCTTCTCCCCATTAGCGTTGGCTGGGGTCTTCTCGCTCTGGAGACCTCCGTTCGGTGAAGAAGACATCCTGAAAAGAACACTGCTTTCGATAAATGTCACGTTCTTTTATAGACGTTCGCTTAAGGTAATGGAATGTTAAATCGGGACATGCATTACGTAGGAGAGATAATGAGGTTATTCATCTTGTCGCGAACTTAACCAGGCGCGGTATGTATCCAGAACTTTTCAATTAGAGCAACTCATTGGTAATTTAATTACTTCTCGTCAACAGATATTGTCATTGCTGAAGTATTACAATTAACAAAACAGACATTGCGTTGTTATTCCATATTCAAAACGGCTCTCACTGTATTACATTTTACTCTAAATTAACTAATACTACAAAATTATATCTA
The DNA here is from genome assembly GCA_000376725.2 of Ladona fulva. Taxonomy (NCBI): domain Eukaryota; kingdom Metazoa; phylum Arthropoda; class Insecta; order Odonata; family Libellulidae; genus Ladona; species Ladona fulva. The sequence goes on from KZ308650.1 coordinate 195,171, forward strand.
AATAATTCCTAGCGAATGATACATTACCCCTTTAAAGGAAAACCACTTGAGGTAACGTAATGGCACTGATGTAACTGATGTAAACTGAAGGTAAAATACACATATGAAGAATCCTTAACCACCGTGAGGAAGTTCCAAGTATTTTATGAAATAAACAAAGCCACTTTGGGCATATTGTATCAAGACCAATGTGCTCATTGAATGAGATATTGCAATAATTTCACATATTAATGTCATTAAATTAAAAGTTATTAATGCTATCCTAGCCAGGTTTGTCTCCTTACCGCCTGGCGGGAGGCGATTCCATATATTATGTTAACGATGAAATACGTATTATAATTCCAGTTCGATATGCTACGGCTACGGCTCGCACCGGCTAAAACACGGGACCATCGTAGTTGCTATCTAAGAGCAACAGAATTTAATCTTTAAAATCTTCTCGAGATTACTAATAAAAAGCCCATCTGTTTGTTGGTCATTTCATTGGGAAACGTAATTCTACAGAAGAAGCCCTCTTTGAATAAAAAAATTATCTTTGTGGAAAAGTTATATCAAATAAAACCAAACAGTAAATAGAAGATATTTTTCATAATTAATCTAAATTCTTCATGTATTTTTTCTTAGGACTGATGGTGAGGTATTGTCCTCAAAACTGCCCGTTGTCTTCAGTTTTTCTGTGAGTTTGCTCAGATATTCTCTCATTCGTTTTAGTGATAATAGCCAACGTTAAAAACTCTGGAGATTATTCAAAATTTTAACGTAATCCTTTTCTGAATGGAAACCTTCCACGGGTTTGATTTAATCTGATGCATTGAAAATATTTTTATTTGATCAGATTCCGTAAGAATAACAACACGTGAGGAATAATCCGTCTGTGTATCTGAAAACAATTGGAAAGTTTACTTAATTCGGAAACTTCCGACTTTGAATAAGGATTCTTTTTAAATTCTTATTCAAATTTTTATCCCCTCTGTTGTTTAGAATGAGCCGAAACACTGGTAAAGATGTCCTCTCGCGAAATCGTAAAAGAACCGTTGCAGCTCGGCACGGCGATTTAGATCGCTCGTCGTATATATTGTGTTTTTAAGCGAGCATTTTCACCGGTCCTTCTCTCTCCCTCATCTCCGAACCCGAGTGAGGTCAAGCATCCCTCCGTTGATCATACGTTCCTCTTTGATTTTAGAGTAAACAGCCGCTATGTAACTCAAACGTAAACACATGTAATTTATACGTAAGAATATTTTCCTTGTCTCAAAGAGTCCAATATGTACGCGGATTCAACCTCTTGAATTAATTAAACAGTTTGCTAACAGAAGTTAGCATATTTGGATATTCAACAGAGATCCTTCCACTGCTGTTTGGATTGGCAGCGGTCCAAAAGATGCCAGAGGGTGAAGCAGCTGCAGAATTAGAGTATTATTCTAGCGGGTTAGACTGGGATCTAAAGAATTCGACGGCGAACTTCGAAATTAATCTCCTTAGTACAAAGTGTTGCGAAGCCAAATAGAAAAATTCGAGAGTTGTATCTCTTTATCCTAATTTCCTCTATTTTATATTCCTGTTCTTCGAAAATTCAGGGTAGTTTTTGGCTCAGTTCCAAAATTACCCTTTAAGAGTTGCATTGTGGGCTAATAGAGTAAAAATCGTACAATGTACACTTATCTTATTGTAGTCTTCCTGCGATTGTTACCGCAGCAGCTGAAAGATCTTAATAGCTTCATATTGTTTAGTTGTGCTATTGTTTATTTCCTTAGGATTATTATTTATTTAGGAGCCATCTTTAAAGGATGTCACGGCATTTTTGAAATATCTGAACCTCCCTTCATTTATATATTTATTTATATTCTGGTGCTTTCACAACCCCCCTTTTATTGAATAATTACAGCAGAGGCGTAAACAATAAAATTTGACGCACCTAATGACCATCCCCAAAACCGGAAAAATCCAATTAGCCGGGACTCGAATCGGGAACCTTGGGGTTGCTAAATATTCCGTCACCGCGGCTGATGGAACATACCAGTGACGTATCACAAAGAGACCCATGGAGCGTCATACCCCATGTGACCAAGTGTCACAAACCCCTTGACCCAGAGATGAGTGTGACATCATTTCAGGGCGACCCCTAAATTGGCCCGTTTTGTTATCCCGGGATTACCCTTCGAGAATTAAGGATAGTCCCGTTTATGCGAAATTATTGACATTAAAATTAACAATAAAATATATGCTAAACTTTTCATAACTTGTGTATAACAGTAATTGTCTTGCTTTCCGAAATACAAGACATGGGAGTCATTTTTCCTTTTCCATCCTTACGGTAACCGTCTATTTTACAATCATTTTCTAGCATAGTTTAGATAATAGCCTCTTCCATATGTCTACGAAAAATCATAGTGATTGAATAGATTAAAATTTCTTCGATCTAATTTTTTATTCGGGATATGTAATGAAGTTGTAAATGTGGGTAAAGAGAATTTCACATTATTATATGCCGCGTTACTGTCCAAAATTTCACCGTAGAATAGTGTTGTCTCCGCAATAATTATTGAAATCTGTCAACCGTAGCTATGGGGAGCAGTCAAATTTACGAGAGGGCGTTGGAGGGAATGCAGATCAGAAAACTCTGACATTACGGGAGACTTCTCCCTTAAAATATGTATATTAGTCAAAGAATAGTCACATTTTAGATCATGAAATATCTCAATCTGCTCCAAATAACTTAATTTCAGCCCTTTCCGTAGACAGTGTGATTGAGGCATTCTGAAATTGGAAACGTGATGTTTTTGCGGAAGGAAGTTAGGAAGATGTGAAGGTGGGACTTGTCCTAATGAGATGTTTCATGTTCAATTGATTTCGTTAATTATTTTTGAATTCAGCTGTCAGTTAAATGTTACTTAATTCCAGGAAAAGCGTCTATGAGGATATGAAATGGCGCTCCGTGATTAAAATAGGCGATTTTTCGATAAGAGTTCCTCTTAAATTTATCAAGGGTCATTAAGAATTCCATAGACGTTCGACAAGAGGTCGCAAGAAGCGTAACAATGCTAGTAGATGGTTGGAAAAAAAGTCTGAAGCAATAAGGGACCGAGGAAGTTAGCCTGATTAACCCATGAAAGGACGTGTAAGTAGAAGAGAAATTTATTTGTCGGTCTAGAAACATTTCTGCGGAACCTAATATTATAGCTTCCAATGACTCCTACGCAGCCGTGAAAATTAAGAGTGACTCTGTTCAGAAGTGATCAGACCTTCTCAAAGCTTTATCGGACTTCAATTTTTTGAGAATAATTCGCTATGCAACCGGAGGATGATTTGATTGAGACATCGTGACCTCTTTTTCTTTAAAGAGAAAGAGAAATTCCTTATCATCACAAACACAATTTAAAATGAGGATAGCATGAAAAAATATAGCTGTAAATACCTACCGAAAGTATTAGTTCAAATTTATCTATGAAAAACGTTTATAGTCTCTGAATATTTCCTATAATAAAGGTAAAATTATTTCATGGAATTTTAGAGAATAATCTTTACCCTAACCGTTGATGAGGAGCTCTAGGCACATGCATCTCCCGCAAATATAATCGTTAAACTTTCGTTGCTCTTTGTATAACGCCTTAAACAAACATACGCAGTAAAACACGGCTGCATGAACTTTCACTGTGAAGAATGGCTTCTTTGAACTCCGAAATCAATCGTGAAGACATCTATAGTGAGGAAATTTACCAAGATGTGTATTCATTTATTGGTTTATCTAAAATTCTGTACTGTCAAAACACATATCAGAGGCTGTGAAGAAATATCAAAAACTAATCTATCTGTAGCATATATTATTCACCTGGAATAAATTAAACACCAATCAAAATACTGGGTGTTCGGAAAAATTAACACGTTCCTTAGACGAAAATAAAAGGCGCTTTTATTAAAATAAATGGAAAATCAAATCGAATGCGTTGGTAAAAACATTGTAACCAGGGTTCGAGGGCTCGAACATCTTTTTAGACACGCACAAAGTGTTCTAGGTCGTGTTGGGAGTCTTTTTATGAGAGGGCCGCATTTATGTACCACCCGGCCGCTCAAGAAACTATGAGGTCGTACTTCGGTGACGCATTGCCTACATTCAAGCAGTTAAACATCGACACTGCACGAGAGAAAACGAATTTAAGAAAAAGAATTTCTTTACCAAGGATACCTAGGTAGATTATTTTCTATAGAGATTCCACCTGACTTAACAAAGGTTTCCAAGAGATATATATTCCAAAGAGGTGATTTGCTTTGTAAGTGACGAAAAAGCCAAACCGGTTCCAGACCAACCAATGAATGCACTTTACGATACGCTCAGCATTATGCTCAGCAAATGTCACACTATGATAAAACACGAGATTGACGAAAAAATGGCGAATGTTACGGCAGATTAAAGATAATAAGTCTCTCTTCAGGCGTGAACTGTTCGAGAAAGTTTCATTGTCCACTTAAGTAGAAAATTGGAAGATTGGACAGTACGGCGGGAAGAGAGGGTTAAAGAGGTCATAAGGAGGGAGATAACCGAAGTTATCAGGGAACTGAAGAAAGAAAACAATGGGATTGTTCTTCGCCACTATCAAATTCCCTGCATTCTTGAGATGTGAGTACCTTCTGTTCCAACGAATAATGAAAATTCGATGATAAATTTTACTGATCAAATTGATATTCCAGTTTTTTGTGATGATAAACAATCTAGGAAGATTCAAAAGCTTGTTCAACGAAATGTTGGCAGTCGTTGGAGACTCCGAGGCATTGATGATACAATTTCGCTTTACTTAAAATACTGAGAAAATGGATGCATGCATTATTCACTACTTAGTCTTATAAACGCATAATTTAATTAATTCCTTCATAACTCGCTAATAATGTTCGTTATTATAATATTCCACTCCGATTACTGTCTATCAACACAGAAGTTTATATTAAGTACCAGTGAGAATCTTGGTTAGCTTTGATCATATATCTTTGGATAGTAGTCAGTTGAATGCTAGTATAAATGATTGCCATCCAAAGAGCAGTGTAGTTAATGTTATGTAATATGCCCCAAATTAATAACTGAGGTCATCAACAAAATATGCCTCTGAATTAATCTGTACTTTATTAAATAATAGATAGACTATTAGAGGTAGATCAGAAGCTATTGTGTCATCAAAGCAGCTTCCACTGACCTATTTGGTCAGTGACTACTAACTATATTGACCTATTGACCGCATTTTCTTTTTAAACCTCCTTAAAACGATTTAAAGTTTAAGTAGCTACAAGTATCTCGGATATTTAGCACTTATAATTTTCCTTCGGAAAATTTACTACATTCTCGAACACGTTTTATTATTATTAAACTCATTTACAGTAGAATACATTTGAACAATGTATTAGTATCTAGATAAAATTGTTTTTTTTTCTGAGAAAAAACTATAAATACACAAATTTTAAAATTTTATTTCCATGAACAGCGTTGTAGGTAACATTCGGAAACTTTAAAGCCTGATCACACTGAGAGAATTTACATTCATCTCGGGATGACATTGTGTTGCCTTAGGTCCTGCCGTTTCTTTGCAATCAAATCTTGTAAATGCGGAAAAGCCGCAACTCGTTAAAAGTGCCGATTTTGAATTGCCTCGGCTCGAGTGTTTCATCTCCATAAATCTAGCTCTCGGTGTACGTCGGCGAAAAATATTGCCTCCAAAATAACATAGAAGTTGTTTTTATAGGATACGAAGCCTACTCGTAAGTGTCGCTTGCAGTAAATTCGTAAATATCTGGAGAACACGATTTAAATTCCTATAAATTCTCTCTCCAGAGCTTTCGGTAGCTAATGACAGAAGCATGAATGAGGTTCAAACTGGCTCCCGGCGTGAATACTGTGCAGACGGACGCAACTGATAACATTCAAGTGCCCATACATTCAGGTAACGTTAACAGTCGGGCTTTTTCCGCGGGACACCTCCCACATTAACGCCCCAAAGACAAGAGCTAACAAATGCCCGAGTGACGAATATTTCCGATGTAGATAAGATGAAGAATCATTCCGCTGGAGCAGCAAAAACGTTTCCCCTTTGGGAGAGCCCCTTTTTTGTCTTCCGGGATAGATGGCGCTCGATTCAGTGTCGCCCGAAACTCTTTATCAAGATAAAGCGATGGTGACAGCGTCAAAGACATGAATAAAGAGAGGGGAGTCAGGTTTAATCCCACCGTAAAATCGCACGAAACGCTGTAATTCTCTCGGAATAACCATCATCTGTGGGCAAATGAACCTCTCCCCTATCATTGGTTTTATATGAAGTGACGGATACTTTCAAATTTTTTGTCGTTTCTTCGATTCGTTTTCCGCGCATTTTTTTCTTGCTAAAATACAGTCGAGGCAAAAGGACATGCAAGATAAATTACGGCATGAACGTAATTTTGTTTGTGAGAAGACTGCTTCAGGTGAAATTAATCTATCAACTGCTTCAGGCACGACTTTGCGGTGGGGCTCCATAATGCGCCCGATAATGACGTGAAGCGTCGTAACCATGGCAATAATCTATTCAGTCGAAAAAAATGTGGTTGAATAAAATATATGGTTGTATAGGAGAATTTTGTTTTCTTTTTCTTCAATTATGTAATTAAATCAAGTTGAAAATATATCATTTCTGTGGGAGGCATAACGTGTAACTGATTGGCTACGGCAAAACAATGGAAACCTTGTTTACTATTATAGCAGTTATTTAAAATAGAATATATTCCCATGATTTTGCGTGACTAAAATATGTTTTGGTTGCGATGGAATATGACAGAAATACATTACTTGATGCAGACGATGTTATTTAACTTCAGGGAGTCATAAAATAAATCATGTAACACTATTTCATTTGATGGAACCTAATTTACGCTATCGTAATTCATGTTATCTCAACAATGTCTAAATTTAATTGTAATTAAAAATAATATTCGAAATATGATCTGAGAAGAAATCTGACCGAATGTGAAGTCGTGACATTTAGTGGATCTCTCCAATTTTCCATTTTAGTTCAGAAAAGTCGATCGCTGCATATCGGAAAATTAAGTGGAAGAAGCTGATAAAAATATTCCATTTTCACCAATTATTTTCCGAATAATTATTATCGTCAGCTTAAAGGGTACATTTTACTCACACTCATAACAGCTCATTTGTATCTCTAGCTTTTGATGGAGAGAACTTACGTAGTTCGTTGATTCAGATAATCTGCAGACAAAACGTCGTTTTCCTGCTTCCAAAAACTATTAGAAATTAGGTAGGTAAAACGTGGCTTAAATCTTAAAGCATCGTGCTAACGGAGATTTGCTGACATATTGTGCAAAACGTAAGATAAGAGGCAAGACAATAGAGAATGGAATGAAACAATAAAAGATAGCATTGTTTTTATGATAATATGCAGTTGACAAATAGTGCGTGAAGTCCATTTTATCGTTTTATGAAGGATTTTGTAAGATAAGAGAAATGCATACACGATTCTATAATGCCAAATTATTCCTCGAATATCGCCTATTGTCTTTAACTGATTGCTTGTTATTAAAACATGGTTATCAAAGATATGGCACCGAAACAAAGGCATTTTTGCTGAGTTCTCATTGGTCTAAAATCAGCTACTGATATCACGTCAAGAGCATACAAAGTTAGGATATAAACTAACATTACCAAAATTTAAATGAGCTAATATAACTTCGAACTGTCCGGTAAAATTTTAACTTGATTTTACACGTTTAAGTATAATTTCATGCTTAAAAACAAAGGATTTTATAAAGAAATCATTAAAGAAATATTATTTATTTAAATATCTTGGCTATAAACATGTGGTAGTAAGGTAGAGTTTTAAGAGATAATTTTTCAAAGTACTACGCAGTTGCCGCCGAAAATTTGAATTCTTGACATTAAACGATGAAAAACCACTTTTTCCCAAAATATTAAAGATGTACTGCGGTAACGATGTGGAAAAATTTCGGGCTCGTCTGGGATTTGAACCCGGGTCCTCTCGCACCCTAAGCGAGAATCATACCCCTAGACCAACGAGCCGATACTGAATTGTATTATTTTAAGTCAGAATGTAAAATGTCACTGTTGGTTCTCAAGATATAAACATGCCACTAAATAAAATAAGCAGAATAAAATGTAGGAGTTGCGGAGCCGAATTTGTTTATCGACATTTCTTCAAGTTTTTTTTAGTTTCTTTTTCTACCTACTTCCTCGCGGGAAGAATACTTGAGGGTTGAAGTGAAGTCATTGAGGTAGGAAAGGATCCGAAACTCTGGTACCTTACTTTTAAGAAAAGGCAGCAAACAAATGCAAAACCATTTATTATCAGAAAATTGCCTACTTAAGAAAATACGGCGCAAAAACATAAGGAAGAAACAGATAAGATTCGACGGAAAATCTCTCTTAATAGCTCATTTCTTTTTCAAGACCTGGTGTATGATAGAGAACGATTTAGATTAAATAGCAAAGATAAATATCACAATATAGAAATTCTTGTAATTAGATACCGGGGATAGATTCTAAGTAGATAAGATAATTCAGATATCATTGAACGTTGCTAATATCCAAATTAACTGCACTATTTTAATGTCTTGGGTTTATTTTAGGGCTGAATATTTTATTAATTGAAATTCAAAGGCATTTAAATCTTTAGAATAGATCTTCAAATTTCCATCTATGCCAACACAGCAAATATTTAATCATGAACATTATACGCTGACGTTAGAAGTTTTTGCTTCTTTCGTAATATCGCAAATTACACCTACACAGCTAAGCTGCCAAGAGCTACTCATCAACGTCCGGTATCAACGTTCTTCTCAATTATAAGTAATCCGAGCATACCAAATTTAAGGATAAAATCGTTTTTCCGATAGACGGTGCTATGATTTCAAAATGCTGAAAGCAGAAAGGAGTATAATCAGGAAACACGAACGCCGGACGTCTGAAAGGAAGATATCAGAAATAAATAATACTACTTCCGTAGTTTATGTTTCTCTAGAACCACGTTCTGCTGTCGTATATCAGCAATCCTTTTGAAATTTCTTCGCACCTTCTCGTGTTGCGTATTTCTCCAACCTCTTCGTATTTCTCATGGGTTGAATGGTATACGGGACAATCCAGTCCATTTATGCCGAATAAAGACGTTTATATTTATGTACTTCTCGTCGAATGCCTAACACAACATTACAATGATTTTCATTGCATTAAAATTACATGAGCAGTTGACATTTTATAAACGGATGCTTAAAAAGTATGAAAGAGAGCCAAAACTCATGCAAGAAAAGAATCTAGCTGAAATCTATTTTCCAGAATTATGAACACTTTTGCAGGATCCTTGAATTTATTGTTATATTGTTTGTCTTAAAATAAGTAGCTATATTTTGTTTTTTTATTGTAATCTCTTATAGCGTTAAGTAACTCTTTAATGTCACTGATTCCGAAAACTTAAAGCAGTCTTTGCCGGTTGAGTTACGAACTGTATGCTTCCACATTGACCTTTCAACCATATACCTCCCGCGGTTTATTTTTCATTTAACTCCATTGTTGTGGACTAAAAGTTTCGTGATTGGTCTAAAAAGAGCGCAAGTTAATCATTGTTTCTCAAAAAATCTGATTAAATCAGGCGATACGACGCAAGTGATGCATTTGGTCGCAGCAGGAATAAGTGATTTTTCAGCGATCAACGGAAGCGGTAAACGTATAAGTGCATTTGACAAGTTGAAACAACTGACTGTGAAAGCACCAATTGCCAATGACGACGGAAATGTTTACGCCTCCGCGTTTATTAAGACTCTACTGCTATCTAGAATAGCTAATCAGGAAAGATTTTCATAATCTTTATTTCGCACACGTTCAAGGAAGATATTTCAAAATTCTACGGAATATTCGTTTTATCGCGCCTTAGTAAAGTGGTCTTTAAAGCCGGATATGAAGGAAGCACGTGGTTAGATACGAAGGAAAGGACCAAACGTGCCAGATTAAATCGCCATGTGATATTGTCTGGCCTAAACGGCTGCAATATGTGATTACGAGATATTCACGACGCCTTAACTACGCATGTTAGCGTACCGTATAACGCGAGAAGCGTATCGAAAATTCCACGAAGAGATGGTATATAAAGTGCCGTATTATTAACAACTCGCCTGGGCTTTCCATAATTTAAAGAGAACAAGGATCATTTAAAATATACAATTAAAATTACTTCGTCTTATTTCGTGAATGAATATTTCGTGATAACGGATATGGTTTGCTAGTGTCTTTTTTTCAACCTGTTCTCACAACTTTCCGCATTATTCACTTCCAATATTTCACTGCATAAGCAAAAATTTCAGTATCCCCTTGGCATTGCTCCATAAGACCAAAAGATTTTATTTACACCATAAATTCATATTGATACCTCTGCTCTTGTGAAAACTGGAATCATAACACCAAACATAGTCGATAGAAATGTTTGGATGGAAGGACACGTCATCTACGAAGTAAATTTGCTATGCTTCACTAAAATTGCTCCATAAGCTCTGTATCTTCTACAACACTTCTATCGGCGTTTCCCAACCCAACACGGCTTGATTTGAATAGCTCAACACTCCCAAACAAAACCAACGTTTGCTAGTTGGCAAATATTACCTAGTGAGAGTCCAAAACGAAAGAATTCAGAAACTCGTCACAAATGAATAGCAGCTAAATCCTAGATATCTGCCGATGTAGAATTATACTTACTACCCTTATTTGGCATATTCAAACATCGCGGAATTGTAAATAATACGTCAAACAGTTTATTCTCAAATTTAAATGGAAAGAGAAACATCCTCTAGCGCGGATTAAAATTTGCTCACACTACGGAGTGGGTTAACTCGGAAGCAACGAAATATTTTGATATCTTTGGCGCTTTATCGGAAGACATTGCAGGAAATATCTTCGCGGAACACCGATTAAGACGCTACTCAACAGCAAAGAATAGTAAGAGGAAAAATTCGTGTTTTCTTCCGAGAAGTTTTATTGCAACCGATTGGCAACAGGCCTGACGATGTCAGCTCGTGGAAAAGGTCAACTGGTTGGCGAAACCTGTACCAGTGAAAAAAGTTTGAGCGAAAAACGCCAAGATAACCAGTCTACTCTATTCCATTAAGTTTCGCAACACCAATCAATTTACAATGCACTTATTCAAAATTCTGATCGTAACCTGACAAATTGTTCACATGCTTACATTCACTGTGCAAGAATAGGCCTCAAGTCCCTCTGGGCAGGAGAGTAAGATATCGCTCACCTCTCTACGCTTTCCAAGAAACCGCTGTTCGAATCCCTGCCGATGTGTTTCACCAACTTCTCAATCGGTAACCAGTAGTCGCTCGGTGTGTCCTTAGGAGACTCGTCACAACCACAAGGAAATCACGAAAAAACGCCTAAGCGAGCGGATTCACTCTGTTATATATCTCTACCCCCCTCTCACCCATTCCGCCCCCTCCTCCGCCTCACGAAGAAAAGGATGATCACTCACACACTGCCCTCCTTATCACTCCCCTTACGAGACCGTATCTGGGTTGTGGGAAAATTCCCGCCAACCTTAAACTATACACTCTTCATTCGTTATCCTAACTTCGCATTCCAATAGGAGATCACATCTTTCATCAGTTACCTAATAGACTTTCCATACTTGAGCTATTAGTCGTGAACTTCCCGAAAGTGTGCACCCGATTGTGAGGAGATATCAAATTTCACGGTTCTGGGAGGTGACAGCCTACGAAGTCTCAGTCACGATAAAGTAGCACAATTCTAGTTCTATTACGGTGCATGAGTATAAATCTATCCAGAAGGATAACTGCTAATTTGATTTTTTCGAGTAAATTATCGATCTATTGTTGCCATTATATTGATAATGATTGGAATTATTCACAATGCATGTGTATTCACATACAGTCATTACAAAGATTATTTGAGAACTATTATTAACTATTATTTGAGAATTATTTATTTGGCTGAACAATCAACCGTTTATCAGCACTGAGGAGAATAGCTATCCGAGTGGAAGATGAGGAAAAAACGAAAAAGTGTAGTACTATTTTTTTATAATTTAGCTGATATTCGAACAAGTATTTTGTCTTATGCCGAATTTTCTTTTCGGTTAATTTCGGTATATCAAAATTGCAAAACATTTGCAACATCAATGGTACATTTTCAAATAGTTAGGCCATTTGAAAATGTTTCTTTGACTAAAACTCAAATTCAATCTGCCATTATTCCTTCGAATTGTTTGCTATATGCAATATTTGTGTTTCAGGTTTCGCTAAATATGAAAAAGTGACATTTTTAATTTTTTTCTGACTTGATATACATAAACACTTGATAAATGCTGCATTTGTGCTTCTCTGCCTATATTAATGGAATATTATTTATGTGCATTTTTGTGGTGGATTGAGGAAATGTTTGTTTCATTCGATTTTATTATTCTTGTTCACAAATGCGATTTTATGAAAGTCGAAGCGATGGATGATGCTGAAAAATATGTATCATTTAGGTTTCTACTTTGTACTGCATTTAAGACGATTTCTTCCATTAATAGCCTTCTGTCTAACTGAGGTGAAGAAGGGAAAACTACCTCACTCCTCAACTTCCTTGGTTCCCCCCAATCTTTCTCCCAAGGTTTTGGAAGCTTACGAAAGATGTACAAATCAGTCTCTGGCAGAATATTTTACGCACTAGTTGCATTTTAAAAGTCAATTAGAATGGATTTTGCCTTCACCCCGCAGCTTACGGTTCCGGGATCGATCCCAGCCGGTAGCCGAAAAAAAATCATTCTAGTATCGCGATGAAGAAAAGGATTTATTGGATTTATGCAGGAGCGAAATTAAATGTACGAAAATCTATCTAAACCTAGCTTAGTAGAAAGTGTATAGAATATGTAGTTCTATATATGCGATAGAATTGCTACGCATGTGCCCTTCAATAACTGTAGCTACTGATATTATTTAGAAAGTGGGGAATTCGGAACGATAGATTTTGATGTTTGAGACTGAAATGGAATGAGAGTGCGCCGATTTACGAGTAATAAATAAAGACCCCTTTCATCGGCAAAGGGTATCAAGTGATGATGACGCTATGAGTTAAAAGCCCAGGTCATGCTTCAAGTATCGCACGGAATAAACTGAATGTAGTCTTTCTATATTCCTCGAAAAGGAAATGGTAGATATGTTACCATTAATTATCAATTCATAGCCAGCATTTATGACATCACTTGGTAATAAACTCAGTTACCTCACAGATGCACGAAAATACGAAATATTTTTTTCTTTTCAATATAACGCAACTTTCAATGCGTGTATGATTGTATAAAACATGATGACATACTATAAATACGTAATATACTCGTATATAATTGATGATATGAAAAATTAGAATAATAACACGTTCAAACAAAACAAGGTTTTTATTTTGGATTAAATTCGGACTGAATGGAACCGTCTTACATTTGATTTATTATTAAGGAATTGAGTATAATAGTGGAATATGAAAATTAAAGAATGTAAGTTATTTGTTTTAACCGAAGTATGGACCGTTGACCACAAAAACAAACTACCGTTAAAAATGAACAAAGTAGGGTAATATAATGCGAAAATCCTTTCTGCAAAATTCGATTCTGCAAACATTATCGTATCGTTGAAACCCTGCAATTCCCCACGCTACGAGAGAAAACTATAATAGCGCTTCTTCCGGAGAAAGAAAAAGATCTTTCTAAGAGTCCTATAACGAAATAAAATTTTTCTAAATACAGCCTAAAAGGTTAAGGTTGCATCATGCTTTCTTTTTCTTCAGAATTACGAAAAAAGTAACTATATGTAAACGATAAATTTAAATATAATAGAAGTTTAGATCCAACATTAATGATTGAAGCTTGCATTTGGACAAGTGTATCTATTTGGAATAGAATAGAAACGTCTTTTAAACGCCCTATAAAGGGTAGTATTGGTACTATTAAGTCCCCTCTTTCATATAACTCATTTTATTTTAATAAAAGGGAAGGATAGAACAGTAAAAAAGATAAAAGAAGGAAGAAACTATGTGTAGATAAAAATATATATATATAAAGTTTCCTGCTGTGGACATTTTATCCACAGCAAGGGAAAAAACACAAGAAGGCGGGTGCGAAAAATCTGCGAAACTTACTAATAGTAATGGCTTAATTTTAAAATAAAGGAACTTATTTTTATAACCTGGAAACAGAGGAAAAATAACTTTGGCCGAAAACCTCAAAAAAAATACATATATAACGGCGTTGAAAAGTTTTTCCACGCCAGAAGACATTAAACAGAAAAATTCAAAATAAATGTAATTCCAGATTCTATAGGAAATTCTATTCCATAGAAATCTATTTCGTATTCTACAGAATGCTTCTAGCTGAACGTCATTCAGTCGACGATAAAAATCAAACTGAAACGTCACTATCACTTCATCATTAGACCTAGTGTTTTCTCAGATTACTCACTCCTGCTTAACGTGGACTTATTGGGTTGGGTTTTATCGAATACTTTAGAAATGTGCGCATTTCTTATGATGAATGCAAACACTGTGGTAGATATTTCTAGTTAGAAAAGGTGTCTCTGAGTCTACTCCAAGAAAATCCATTGAGTAAAGATTAATAGGGTCAGTTGAGACCGGTTACGGTATGTTTAGTTTAACATTAAAGGGAAGCCGCTGAGCTATCGAATGACCGAAGCTGGATGAAGCTTATCATTGGGGCCATGACAAGCATTCACTATTTATTAAGAACATACATACCGCCCAAAAATGAGGGAAATGCGAAAGCGAATATTCTAGTAAAAATGTATGATTGTTTCCATAAAAACTTTTGTACACCCATTTTGTTCATCCGCAAAAATGTATATACTTTGCGACTCTTATCGTCAACGTGTGTTCTAAACGTGTAAATGAGAATTCCGAATTAGAACTTAAATATTTCAATCCGAAAATGTTATCATCACCGAAAAAGTATTTATGCGATGGAATAATTTACAGAAATATTTTACGTAGAAATATATTGTACGTATCTTGAAGGTATATTGAATACTATCACTGGCACGTGCACAATTTCAAATGTTTCCGAAAATCATGTCCGTAATACTTTGTTAAGAATGAGAAAATGGCTTAAAGAAAGAAATATACCTCGTTTTTCTAGAGATAAGATTCTTGATTAGGGTGCGAGAAGTCCTCGGCTTAATTCGTTAATCAAGCCGATTCTTTCTTACGGGAGATTTTTGAAGGGGTTTCCCTCCCGTCTTTCGACGTATACCAGTCAAAATCAAAATTAATAATTAAGTTATACTGCCCTTCAGCCTTGCCATTTGGTCAAAATGCCTAATTCTAACGTTTCTGCAAATAAAAAAATCAGTTTCGTAGATAATTTATCGTTTGCATCTGCATAGAACTCTTGTAGATAATTTAATCCTTCAGAATTAGAAGTTTTTGAATTATTTATTTTGGAGATTTTTTATTATCACAGAAGTTTTAGCCATCTCGAACCTCCCCTCATTCAGAAAGAATAAGATATTTTTCAATTTTTCCCATTGTGGAACACTTGAGAAAGGTAGCTTTGTTTCCGAAATGCGCACAGGGTAATTCCTAGAAATCGGTAATCCGGAATTTCCCGTTTGCCTTCAAACGCGAGTTCCATCTCCCGATATTCAGCTTACGGTGTGTTTTTAAACCTCTAATTCTCTTATTTTTTAGTGGTAGTATTGTTAAAAATGATTCGAATCTTCGCGGTCATTTCGTACATTTACACTGCCACCGGGAATCAAACCCGGGACCGCTTTCACCAGAGATGAATGAGCTATCATTATGGCTATCAGGGACCTCTTCTTATTTTGTATACTTCAGAGTGGCATGTCTTTCCTTCCAGCTTAACATAAAAATGTCCAATATTTCCTGGTTCTATACTGCGTTTGTCTTAACCGAGAAGTTAAGAAATTGCTTTATGATATCTATGACTGTTATGATACCTATCTTTTTTACTGCAAACCACACTTTTGTCACCTTATACTTTTGGCTGCATAAAGATACTTTAAATAAGCGTTCCCCAATTTAATTTTTCTATGGAACCCGCTCCACTCAAACTAAAGGCTGTACTGTACCTCAAACTGTTATTTCGAGGATAAATTTAATATTAGAGCAAAAGTGAATTAAGCTAATAAGGATGTGGATGCCTTTAAAATAGTTCCTTTAATCTTCCTCCCAGTAATAGCTTTTGATTGTCCCTCTTAAATGAAACTATTTCCGTAGAAAGAGGTTCCGGTCTAGAGTTTTCCCTCTCAAAAGATCGTTTCAAGTTCGCATCTTGGTCTCGCGGAGCCATTGTTTACGCTTCGCGGAACCTTAGGGTTCTACAGAACACCCTTTAGTGTTTCCTCACGGAAACGCTGCCCTGAAATAAGGAAGAACTCCAATTCTTTTTTTCAACCGAAATTAAGAATGAGGTTATATTGCTCTGAGTATCTTCTTTGCGTCTATAACAGTGCAAAGGAATGGTGCTAAGTTGATGAATAAGATGATCTACATAGAAAATATTGTAGCGCCTTTTCCATGCGGTGTTCGCTTAATAGAGCAACTGAATTAGCACGTCCTTCTCTGCTTCGAATTGCATTTCTCTTCTCCAGTTTAACTCACAGACATCCCGTCATGAAGATACTGAGCGTAATTAGATCTGAATGTCATTAAAGCAGCTAATTTAAAGCGCGCAGTCTCCTAGAACGCAATTATTTAAACGAGAGATGTGCTCAATTACTTCCATCCGTTTTATCTCACGGAAGTTTTTGTTATGCTATTCACAAGGTAAAAATTGCCGGTACAATGGCAAGATTAAAATGAAATTGTTTCTGCTCCTTCAAGGTCCTAAACATTGATTGTAAACAACTGACATCATTTAATCAAATTCCGTTATCGAGTGGTTCTGACACACTCTTAAATTTTAAACAACTTCTTGCTAGTACCGCGGCATCATTTTATATTTAATAAAATATATAAAACATTGCCACTTAAACTTAATGTTATACAATTGAGTGACGATTAAATTGAAATACTTTTTTTGGATAATGAACAGATTCATCAATTTGACAAACATAATTACAATTTTATTTCAGTTAAATATCTGTTTTTGCAGACGAAAAACAAGTTATTTGTACCATTTTTAGTTCATACATGCTGTTTATATTATTTTAATATTTATGACTCAAAATCGTCATTAACTGTGGCTGAATAACCATAAATATCAAAACGCCTTCATATCCTCGATATAAATTTAAATAGAAAAGGCTTGAGTGGTTAAACTCCGTTCCAGTCTTCGACTTATTATACTTATTTGCGCTTTCAATGTATTTTGCGGAGCATAAAATTCATCACAAATAATGTTTTTAAATGTATCGAACAATTGTTTTCCACTAAGAATAATTATAAATGAATACTATTATGAGTTGCATGAGTTGTTATATGATACTAATTCAATGTAGAGATAATACTTCTTGTGGGAGCTTAATAAGAATTTTTTCAGCAACCTCATTATACTCAAATTAGTAAATATTTAGTATAATAATTTGGAGAGTGTTTAAGATGGTATCCAAAACATCCGGTGTTTACACACCCTGCCACACGTCTAAAGGCGGCTTGTAGGGTATTGATGTAGATGTAGATGTAAAAAACGGAGGTATCCATCCCGCGGCCCTTAAACCAATTCCATGTTGCTATTTAGGTTGATCTTTCCTAAAGCTTTGACATAATTTCGTATGCTAACCCATAAACACTATACCAGGATAGAGCAAATACTTTAATTTACCCTAAGAAGAGGAATCACAATAATCAAATTAAATATCCCTGTAATATAGTGATTAATTTCGACCATAATTTAATGATAATCCCTAATCTATGAAGTGATCAATTAGACAATGAATACGGTCTACTCCTCCGTGAGTAATACGGTAAGAGAATATGGTTTCGATGTTGATATCAACAGTCAGAGGTTCTGCTACCATATCTTAATGAATGAAATATTTATCAATTGTCCTTTGGAACGGGGTAAAGAAAAATGTATCTATCTTATACTTTCGTCTCAGACTTGTTCATAGCTGTGATGATATAAAAGCTACTGAGGTATGACTTAAGTTGCATAATGGTATGCATGGCTTGTTCTGCTTGCAGCATGCAGGATCAGTGAGGAAAACAAGGACAAACTACCTCACTCATCATATTGCCTAGTAAATCTCGTTTCCCTCGCCTAGAGGACCTCATCCCCTCTACCAGAGGTCCCAAACGGCCTTCGCGCTGAATACTTTACAGACATCCTCAGTCAGTTATTACAAGAACAGTCATCATACACAAGTTTAAGGAATATTTTGGCACGAAATAAAAATTCGTAGTATATCCCACATAAACTAAAAGGAAAAAAGACATTCACAGATGCATTTTTCGTTTGATTACTGCATTGAGCCAATAGAACTCACGGTTTTTGATTAATTGTTATTAATTAAAGCTACAGAAAGGTTTATAGTTTGCTGCTGGAAGCATGTATAGAAACTGTAAGGCAGAGCGCTTCGCGTAAAAGCTCGGAAAACCCAAGAGACTATAAAATAAGATTTGTGCAATCGATATTCAGTAGTTTTCGAAAGGTGAATTGGTTTATACGCACAGTAAAGCATGCGGGGCGTCGCCTCTCCAATGAGTGCAGCATTACGATGGAAAATATCTCTTACGCATTTTGCTAGCAAAGGGTAAGCGAGAGATAAAACTGCAAACGCCTTTCCTTCGGCATAAAAGTGGATAGTAAAAAAGGGTACGACGTTCGTGAGAGAAATGGCAAGAGATGGAAAGGATTGCATTTGGGGAGCTTCCTCGGCAGTTATTAGGGATGTTTCGATGCACTTAGCATACAAAAGCAAGAGGAATCACGGCGAGTGGGAGTAAAGCACAGAAATTTGGTCGTAATGGAGGGTATTCGTGCGCAGATCGCGTGGATTTAGTGCGGAGCGCTAGAGGAAATTGCTGAACCACGAAATAGCCGCTGCAGCGCCGTGTATTTCTTTTTAACACGTATGAAACAGTTTGATTAGTTTTTTTCAAGATTCCATTTCCCTTCTCTCTGCCTTTGCGATTTGACCATTCTCGAAAACGGCCAATTTTCTCCATTGTCTATGCTTAGGAGGTTCGGTCGTAAAATGTCGAGTAATACTTATCGTAAAGGACTTTACGCTAAATTAGACGGGAAGCAACTCGTTTCAGTGCAGAGGAGCATTATCTTGCTGTCGTGGACTCATGAAACTTCGTGAATTAATTTATTATAATCGAAAATATTGTAATGCGTAACTAACATTATTATCAGACCTGCACAACAAAAAGATAGATTGATTGAACATTTCTTGGCGAGGTTAGGCTTGGGGGTTGAACTTGGACCACTCTTCCACCTAACCTCGTATGTAATAATAATATGTACAAATGTTAATTAAAAGCAAAAGAAAGAGTCCTGTGGGGAAAACCTTGCAATTTAAGATTCATGAAGTAAAAACCCACGCTGCGGGGAAACACCCGAGGAGAAGGGGGTTGAAAAAATCGCGAAAACATAGTTAATGTATATGAAGACAACACATAGTACAATAAAGTTAAACAGCAAAGAAAGGAAGGGACGTACAGATATGACAATAAATGACCTTGGGCTTCAGTGTAAGATTTTTAGGAAGTTGAGGATTAATTTATAAATTAAAAAGGATATTTATTTAAACGTAAAAATACGATAAAATGCGACATATTATATAATTTTCAGCAACAAAATTTTCAATGCAGGGAAATTAAAGATGTGGATTTTCCTTAGACATCTTTCCAAGTACTTATTTTTGAGTATTACCTTTGATTCTCAACTTCAAAAAATACTATTTTTGTGAGTAAGCATAATTGTTAAAAACCATTGCACTGGGTGAAACCTCTCGGGCCCTATTTTGTCAAGGCCTGATCACTAGAATTGGCTGTCACGGTGGTGTATGGCTTAGCGGGTTAATACTCTTGAGCTCGAATTCTGGTCCGAGCGTGGGTGTTTGTATGTGGTTATAATAAGCGTAAACGTAATCTCCTCGGACTAAAATTCACCAGATATAAACGTGTATTGTATCACCATTACAGCAAACGTCACGTGAAATAAAATGTAAAAATTCGCTGATCCTGAGATTTCCGTTTTACGTCTTTAAGTTTTCCAGGCTGAGTTCGAAACTCAATTTCATTTTAGTAATGTATTTCAGATTTTGCGAAATTATTTTTGCAGTAAACATACTGCGAAAATTCAGATTACAATGCAAGGCCAGAAATTGTAAATCGAAATTTTATTAAAAGTTTTGAAAATTTGAAATATTGCCCTGAATATTTCTTGTTGGGGAATGGCTCAAACGTTAATTTTATCGGTACTTAGAAATAATAAATAAAAAAAAATCGCTTCTAATTAAGTTCTGAAACTGATGGTACAATGCCATCGAACAATATTTATTATTTCATGTAATTAATTCAACTGACTGACGAATTACTTTGTGGTATTCCATGACGGTAGGAAAAATCAAAACTGGAGCATCTTTTTCAGGAAACTAGATCCTATGTAATGTACAAAATTGCAAAATACCACATATAAATCAAAACCCAGAAAAGCATGACTTTTTTAGAAGTAAGTATAAGCGTCATCTTCAAGTGAAGAAGTGACTCAAGTGAGGAAGATTGCTCATTTGAAGATGATACTTATGAGGCAAAACTAATCGTGCCTCTTTCTGTTTTTGGTTTAAGTATGGTATGTTGCAGTGTCTTTACACTAAATAGGGTCTAGTTTCCTTAGAAAAGTTGCTCCTGCTTTTTATTTTGCCTACTACTTATTTTTTCAATCAAAACTTAATGTGGCACCTAACTTCATGAACTATGTTTTTTAAACATCGTTAACCTGCCCAAGAATGTTTTGCTGGTAAAAATTTCCCGCATTTACGTAGAATTATTGGGGTCGCATTCCTACAAATATTACAGTCTCTGTATCCTCGTCTTAACTTTTCGCACATTTCAATTTAATTAGGCTCCAAAAAGAAGGTTTGTTCAAAATTTCACCGTATAAGATTGATCACTTGTATGTACCTGCTTTTTAACTCTATCGATTCAATTATACCATTCTAACTAAACGTGTACATCGTTCGGGCAGAGTTTCTAAAACTTTATCTTTGAAATGGAAAAATTCATGGTACGTAATTCAATCAGCTAATCAAAGCCATGCCCTTAAGCTACAACTTTAAAACTCAGGTAAATGTAAAAAAAAACACGTTTCCCAGAAATCTGTAAGGGTATAGTTAATTTCTACTATACTATTCAGCAAGAAAAACGGTAAATTCAAACTTAAAATCATTTCCGAATATTTCAAATACCCCTTCCCATATTATCTTCATACTTTCGCTTAATAACCTTCGGTTCATCGCAATACGCCCACTCTCGACATAACTTTTAGAACTTCGGGTGAAACAGTGAGAAAGTTTTACGATCTCAAATTCAGTTTCCCTTCAGTTTCTTTTAGAAAATGAATCACAAAACCACAGCTGTAGTTTTGAGGCAAGAATCATCCCTTTATTTTAGGATTTTTTCGCCGCACACTTCACCCCTGGTGAAGTTTATAAAAGTATCTCTGTGAAACCTTTCTCGGAGGTAAAAAAAAAAGAGATGAGTCGAGAAAATGTGAAAGCTTTCGTAAAAAGATTTGAGACATCAAAAAAATTAAAAAGGTGGAAAAAGACAAAAGGCGAGGGGAGTGGAGGACAAATGGAAGATGTAGGTGGCCAACGAGATAAGAAAGTGAAAAATCGAGCATTTAGATTAAGATGACAAAAGATACAGAATAATAAAACCTTTTTTATACATTCTTCATTAAAGTGTTTGATCAAAGATCCTCCTTTGTCGCCGTAGTCGATTGCTTTTATCTTGGTAAACATTTCCAGAAAGACGTGCCGGTGATCACGAATTTAACATCCATATATCCATTCAATTGAAAGTGTGTGGTTTAACATTCGGCGCGCAAATTGTTTCCCTGTCAATTATCGCGAAAGTTCATACATTGTTTGGCATTAAATAAGGCTCCCGTGACAATGGAGAGCAATTTATTCGACAATGTGATGCTGTCTGTTTGTTGTATTACCACCAAGACAATTTATCACTCGGCATAAACTATGAGATTCTCCATATAGATGTCGGTTGAAAACAATTATGTTTTGATTTCAAGGAGGAAACTAATCCTCAAATTGGGAACGTTATTTATTGACACTTGAAGCTTCATAAACATTGCATTGTAAACAATGATCTTCAGGTGTTTCATAGATGATTCATGAGTTTCATAGATGGCAAATCAGAAATGTTGTTGCCAGATCTAGCGATTGTTCCTTTCTTTTTTCAATATTTTCCTATTTCAGCAACAGCGACAAGTTCTCTATCCGGCATTTTCTGTTTTGCATACACTTCTATCACTCATAACATGCTTTACTTGTTCATAAATCAAAATGGCATTGTGTTTACTATATAAAAGACTAAGTTCATATCGTTTTGATGCATTCAATATCTGAACCGGTTTAATATTCCTAAATGCTCATGCAGGACATTATAATTTCCTAAAAGCTTTTTAGCGACATTTATTCACGATTTTTAGCTACCTTTTAGGTGGATATAGCGACATTATTAAAATTAAATTGGCATACCTGGTACCCATACATTGGAAGCATAATCCTTTTTTTATTACTTGACCATTCTCGAGGTTTTTTTGATATTTAAAATGATCACAGCATAGTTAAATTTTTGAATAATGCTGTTATGAAGGAACAGTTAAACATAAAGACTGTATGAATGAAATTTTAGATTTTTAATCTGAGAAAATAAGTTATTAATGCCTGGGTAATGAATAAAGGTGGGCGGAAGGAAAAGCAACAAGAACAATAAAAAAGATACATTTTGCTTTGATTTTTACGTATCAAAAGCATACTTTGCATCCGGATGACTCAGGTAATGTTTGAGAGATTTTAAATGGTCCTATAAAGAGAGGAAAGCCGAGAAAGTGCGATTTGAATTTGGCGAATGAAATACTGCAGACATGCGCAATTGATAGAGAGCATTGATTGTATGGAGAAATGTTTAGGGTAGGCTATGGTATAAGAAAGTGTGGAGGTAAGTTGAGGATAAATTACATGCTTTATGAAAAGTGATTGGCAGGTTTTTAGTTGAGGTGGCGCGGAAGATATATCAACATGAACACAAAACAGTTTGAATATTTGGAATATTAAAAATAGAAATGTAAGTGAAATTAATCAAGAGATGTTTATTTCCTGCAACTTCTCATTTATTTATAAATAAACTGTGGTAAAACGGCGTCAATTTTAATTTATTTGTGATGCTCTTCCATCGAATCCTCGGTTGATTTAAGCCACGAGTTGGATGGAATCGCTTGAATGGAATATCCTCTGAAGGCACTTTCACATTAAAGAGAAAACCGAGGTGGAACAAAAGCAAGGTGTCTTCCCCAAACGGAATATCCTATGCGGTACTTCTTTATACGATGGTTTGTTCCCTTCTCTCTTTAAAATCATCGGTTTGTTAATTAGTATCTATTTATCAACCTGAGACATGTATAACCGTGAATACGAATATATAATATGAATAATATAAAGCAATTAATAAAAATGCACACGTCATTAAGAAAATTTTCACCCTCTCGACCCCCAGTTAGTGCGATATTGTGTGATATCGCGGGAAATTTACGACCAATAAAGGTAAATCGCAAGATAAAAATGTGTTATCAGTGACAGGAGTACATAAGTGATAATCGGCACTCGAAAGTAAAAAATATATGTTTTCTCAATCTAAGTACGTCAAGGATAAATTTTCTGGATTGGACATCGCATGAACTTGTTAATAGCACCCTACAAACACATTTACTCTCCAATTCCATACCTATACCCCAGATGTGGTAGCGAATCTTCGTAAGATAGAATCACTTTATCTTACTAAAAGTCTGTGGACGTACCTAATTTATAAGATGAAATAGGCTACTATTTGCATTATTTCCATTAGTCAATTCCTACTATAATATACTATTAATTGCATTCCCAGTTGCTCTTAGCAAAGGATTGATAGGTTCCTTTTGGAAGTATAAAGTTTTTCCACGGCGATTATCTCAATCCAGTATTTTAAAACTATTAAAACATTTTCATTTAATTTAATCAATTTTAAGAAACCGATACAAACGAGTGCTCGAAAACGATGGCCAGATGACTATGCAATTAATTTATAGTGAAACTTGTCTATGGCGGAACCTGAATATAGCGGAAGCTTGCCTATTACAGAAAAAATTCTCGGGCCCAATTTGCGGGATATGAATCCTACTCCAGTCATTCGAACCTGTAATTTACGGAAACCTGTCCGTAGCGGAAATTGTTTTTGCACCATGCGGTTCCGTATTAGACAAGTTTCACTAGCACTAATTAAATATATCGTATACAAGTATTGCTTTTCAATTGATATTGATACTACAGCTTACAAATAAATCAAGTGATAAATAAATACCTGAACGTAACGCAAGCATATTAGTGAGTCATTAGTCGTTGGTTCAAATATTTGGTATAGTTAGTTTACGCATAAATAAAAGAAATTGTTGTTTAGAACCGATTTTCGGAACGGAATAAATCACTGTTTTCAGTTTTGGCTCGGATTTTCACTCTTACTAAAACAACGGTTTTTTTTCTATTTCTTGGTTTGATTACGCGATAAAGTTGGCTTTCAGTATCACATGGTCTCAAATAATTCACCCAGCACAAAATTTCTCCGCTCTTCCGAAGAGGAAAGTTTAAGAAAAAAAATCACTGCTGCGCAGCACATCCGTATGAATCATGGAATTACCTCAAGGATTACATTCTGCAACGAAAGCGCTCCATTGAAAAAAAATGGGAAATCTGAGCCCATTCGAGGATCATATGTTTCCAGAACAATGGACCACATTTTTCGCATACTAGAGTTCCTCCTTGTCATCATTGCAAAAAATGAGGAAGTTCATCCTCCTATGGAAAAAGATAAACTGTGTCCGAGATAAGCTGCCAACGTATGGTTAGAGATTACCGGATGCCAGACGCTTCTAGAAAACCAGTGAAAACGCTGCAGCAATATATTGATGCACTTTCCGTAAGGAAGAAATTTTTCGTCGATAGTCAATGAAAGAGTGCTATTTCCGTCAAGAATTGGGAATCTTTGGTATTTTGGAAATTTTTTCAAATTCTCTGAATAATTCATTTGATAAAATCAAACGCGGCTAAGTACGGATAGTTCAACTATTATCAAATTTTCATTATGAAAGTAAATCTATTTTCCTTTCTTAGAAGTGTGGCGTGGCGATACAAAATTATGCAAGACAGGTCTGATCTTACAAGAAGGGAAGGGCCGCGTGCATTTACGAGGGCCGCAGATGGATACAAAGATTACCTTTATAAATTATAGAAAAATGTTTCTTTCACTTTAAAAGGAAATAATTAATGTGATAATTATGTATTTTTTTGGAACAAGCTTTAATTTGAAATTAAATTATAGTGCGAGATTCTTTATATACCTTTAAAATAGAATGCTTTCGATTACTAATATCCAAATTTTCTAAATTTATTTTTGACAAATATAATTTTGCGAATCCCCTGCTGGCTGTGAAGTTAACTCTAGCGTTCCAAAGTCCAAGTGAATGCCCTGTGTAAGGTTTACTTATACGAGTATTTATCCTAAGGCGCCGATTTAACGGCTTTATTTCAAAACTCGTTTACGTTAATACAAATTAATTTTTGTAAAAGTAAATAATTGTTTGCCATTTATAATTATTTTATACGTCAACGATAATTTGTTCTTCATTTTCATGAAAAATTTCAAAATCCTATACCAAAAAATAAGCTCGCAAGAAATGTATGGAGAAAAGCTTGAAATTTTCAAAAATAAGGCGTGTGCTATCTGGGCTGGAAAGTCGCAAATTTCGTGGGAGCGAAAGGATTAATCATTTTTCAGCTATATCACCCTTAGACTTAGAAGCCTGTTTTATTAATAACTGAGGATTACTGTATCTAAGCGTGAATTTGTGTAATTCAACACATATCTTAAAAGAAGGGATACTCCGTAATTTCCTCAGTAGATTTTTATTGAATAGTTACGTCAACGAGTTAACGTCTTCAGGTGATTAGCTACACCCATTAGCCCCGCACCCATATATGTAATCACCTGAAGATGTCAACTCGTTGACGTAACTAGTCAATAATAATCTACTGAGGGAATTACGAAGTATTCTTTCTTATAAGAAGTGAAGATTTCATATTCTGTACTGGGAATCATGATGAAATTATAGTCAAAATATCAGATGTATTCACATGTCTTGGCCCAGTTTCCTCAATGTATCGATGTCGAGGCTCCTTTGCCAAAAAGCGAAACTTTCATTTGTCTGGAAAACGACCATAATCCTCAATGCTGTTAAAATTAATATATAACAAAATGGAACATTCAAATTTCTGTTAGAATAAGAGCAGTATTCCATGCAAAGAAGGATCAAAAAATATGAGCAGAATAGTAATAGAAAATAAATCATTTACCAGCTGAATCTAAAACCTTACAATACGTTTGGTTACGAAGAAACGATACGTTGAAGTAAATAAGAAAAATTTTCTTGTTATAGTGTGGTTTGAAATCGATGCTCGAAGGCGTAAATTCCTGTATAGACGCAATTGTCTTGATAACACGCTTGCTAAACCGTTCACATAGTTTTGACTGATTAGTACTTATCGATAAATTCTCGAAAAATTATAAGTGCGTTTTTATCGATGATAGCAAGTTATGGCAAAACCCGAACAATACAAAAAGGAGTCAAAGAAGCGAACGGAAATGTGACGTCATAAATAAGGGAAAGATGTACAAGAAATTTGACTTATAGAAATCGCAGGCTGTAAAAGAAATCATGAAACGAAGTCCAATTGAAAATAATGACTCATGAAAAACATAAGTTGGATATCTTACGAGATTATTACGGTTACACGGTAGCCGTGAAGGCCTATCAGGAACCCTGAAAAACCTTACTCGAAAATTCATTTATAGATTTACTTTATGTTGGCTTGTACGGGTGAGGGTATTAAGGCAGTTTTAATATATATGTGATGTGTGTGTGATATCCATATGCGCCTTTATAAATATAATTTTGTCTTGTATTGTGTATATAATTCTTCATTGTATTGTGTAAATAGTTCATTCTTGTATTGTATAAATAGTTCATGTATCATAATAATGTAAGATGCTGCCACCTGGCGAAAGTCAACTCGCAGCGTAGAATAATAATAATAATAATAATTAGATATTTCAGAGTCAGATATTTTGGACGTATTGAAGTTATGAGAAATGACTTAATGATAATTAATTAAATGACTTAATTATAATTAATGTTTTAAGATTGTAATTGTAATATAATTATAACACAATTATATAATACCATTCTAATATAATTATAATATGATTAAAACATACTATTCTAATGATAATTATTTGACTCAGAATTAATTGGTAGAAATTGTTGAGCTCCCAATGAGTGTGCTGTGTATTCTGTGCCATGTATTCTTGGCGTGCCAATCAACATTTATGTAAGCAATAAGCTCTGAATATTTTTGTTGTAAATGCGTGGTATTTTTCTAGATATTTTACATGAAAAATGGGGTCTCATTACGAAGATACTAACATTTTTTTAGTGCATACTTATTGCCCAACTTATCAGTTTCATGTCTCACAGACCCAAACTAGCGTGTGTTTTACCATAACACGACCTTGACTTTAATGCACACGCGTTTATAGTGCTTGAGAAGCAATATTGGGAAGGATGAGAGGCAATACGGACGCTGATGGGAACGATAAGAAGGATAATATCAAACAGGGTAGGTTGCGATATGAAAAAAGGGGATGATCATATTGATGTTCCAAGGGATGCTAGAAAGTATCAGGATAATGGTTGGGAAATAGTTGCCAATCAGCGATTTTGTCTCTATGGATGTAGCGACCTTTTCCTTCGAACGACCTCCGTTCTGTTTTATCAGTATCTTGAACTCTACAAAGTATACTTTAGCCTTCCTCTAGGTAGGCTACTTAACATTTTCGACTTATTTTAAAAATACAATACGTAGCACTAGACTCAGTTGTTAATATTCATATTAGACATTTCATTTGTGCAATTTCTGAACCAATATTCCATTTTCGAAAGCAACTTTTTTCATTCCTAACTATTTTCTAGCGTCTGTTTAGCAATATTTTAGCTATTTCTCAGGGTGAATCTATCGACATTTCCAAAATAAAGTTCGCATCCCTGGTTGGGAAACGTTTTAAGTTCATAACTTTATTCCGGATAAATCGAATTGCGTATTAGGACAGTATAAACGATAAAACGGTACTACTGGTTTATTTGCATGAATTGTTTTACTGATTTAGGCATCATCTTCATGTGCAAGTAAAAGATTTATTTACACATAAAAAAGGATAAATGATTGAGGAAAGGATTTAAGGGTGTTTCTGGGTACGCCGCTAAGTGAAGTACTTACTCGAGGGAAAAAAGGTAAGGGAAAGGAAATGCACCAAGTTTCACGTATTATGGTTTCAAACCAAGTTACGCTTTATAATAACGGTTCTACGTGTTAAGAACGTAAAAGATAGATGATGAGTAGGAATGAAGAGCTCGGCGTAGCTTACAATCAATGCCCTGCGAAATCAGTTCCAATAACGACGAAGATCACATGAAAGATAGGAGCGGTTGAGGTAAAGGGATTACAGTGATTGCAGGATATTAATCTTCGGATTGATAACTGTTGACGATGACCACGAAGGATACCACTCGTCAAAATTTTCCCGCATCGATTCGTTTGGAATTGCCCGCTGGGGTGAGGCTCGATTTTTGATAGTTCAAAGTTCAGACTGCGTAACGACTTCGGTGTATCCGGGAAACATGTATCTTCCACTCTTGTGTCACACCTTCCCTGATAACAATCGAATAATTCCATAGAGAAGGAATTTGTCGGAATTCATCTTTCGCAAACTGTGAAAAATGTGATATGTTATCTGGCAGCGTCGAACAAATTTCTCGTCTGATACCGGGTAAAAACGCGTAACTCTTCGTTTTAATGCGAACCTGATTGATTGAATACAATCTCTTGTGCGAGTTATCGGCAGAAAAGTAAAGGTTAAACGGAACGGATTTGAATGCAACAGGAACATATCTGTCCTTAATTATCAAGGAGGTTTCCTAATACATATTGAGATACCAAAAATTGTTCTTTATGAATGACTAAAATTCTTTCGTTTAAAGGATATCTCGACGTCATTTTACATACAATTAAAATGATTAATTTGGATATTATTTAATAAATTTAATGGAACACCAATTTCAGTAACTCTTACTTATAATTCAAAATGTTGGCCAATGAGAGAGATTCTGCGAAAAAGATGTTGTTTGACAGAAACAATTAGAATCCACTGCTCAGAGTGATTAATTTGTGACCATCCATAGTTTACTAATAAAATGTCTCTTATAAGCATCAAATGAGTCAGTCTTTTCAAAAGAATCAATTTATATTGAGAAAATGAAACTATTATTGAATTAAAATTACGTTATTGGAGCACAAATTAGGACTGATTAATTAAATAACTTCAAGGTCCTAATGATCAGCCGACAATTTCAATAATTCTGTAAGCTGACAAAATTGAAACGTATTAATCAATTGGCCTAATTATAGCCTTCAGCAATGAGATTTGAATTATTTGAAAATTTAAGGTGATTATCGGCCTCAGTGGCGGAGTGGTTAGCGTGTTAGCTAGTTAGTAGTGCTAGCGTTTAACACTGAGGTCCCGGGTTCGATTCCGGCTAATCTGATTTTTCCGATAGTAAAACCTATTAAAATGGATGTAATTGGGTTTAACCTGTTTCCATTAAAGAAATTGTTATTATTATTTCTCCGAGTTGGATTGAAACCTTCAGTTTTGTTAGAAAAGAAATGTCGTGAAATTTACCAATTAAAACTTTAAGTATTAAGCTAATTTCTCTCGCGCTTCATTTCATTGGTATGAGAAAATGATACGGTGAAAACGGCTCCGAATGTATAGAATGAATTAGCAAATAGAAGAATTCCAAAGATTAAAGTAAAAATATTATTAAGGAGACAGCGATGAAAATGATGATTGTGCAATGATGAAGCTGGTTATAAACTAGCTTGTCTCCTCAATAAAGGTCTATTTCGTGTCTCTCGTTCCCCTCGTAGTTCTTGGGCGTATTTAACGACGGCCATTTTCGATGCCAACGTTACGGAAAGAATCTCTGTGTGGGAGACCACTTCACGTGCACGGTAGATTCTAGTAAGATAGGTCACGTGCAAACCCACGCCAGAGCCATGCTGTGCGTGCATTTCCCGACCAGCTCCTCGAGACTGATGCACACTTTATAATTAAAATTGTCGATACATCGCTCAGTCGTGCAAAACCCCAATAATAAAGAGTACACTCAATCAAAGATATATCTTTCCATTCACCGTGCATTCATTCAAACCATTCTGAGTTGCTGTTGGCTAATTAAGGCCACGACCTCTCTCAAATTGGGTAGTCGAGGATCCTTTTAACAGGGCGAAAGGTAACTCACGAAAGTGGGGCAGTTTAAGGGGGAAATTTGAAAATTTCATCGTGATTAATCTGGGAAGGCGAATGAGGTACCTGACTCGCGCTATCAGGTAATTCACAGTCGGAAATTAGCATGTAAGAGAGGATTTTTTAAACTCATTTTTTCCCCGGACGTCCTCTATGAAAATGAAGTTTATTATCACCCTAGAAAGTTTGCGTCCTAGAACGAACGATTTGCTATTCTAAAATTTTACTTTTTCAGGGGGTACGAGATTTTATATTAAAAGGGAATTGCTTACCACAATATTGCAAGGACAATCAAGAAAACGATTATTTCTTATGGAGAATGCTAGTAGTTTATTTAAGCAGTTCAATTTTTCTATATATGTTCATAGATATGAAGTCCTATGTTTGGTTGACGTAATATAAAAAAAATTATATTTTTGCAAGGGGTGCAGGAACACATTTTGAGAATTCAGATGGTACCACTAACTGAAAAGGTTAAGAACCAGTGCTTTAAGACGATGGAACGGAGTGATTTTCATAAAATCAAATCATGACTCAATTTCTTGTAAGTAAATACCTTAGAAAATTGTTTAAATAACGTTAATTTTTACTATCNATATAAAAAAAAATTATATTTTTGCAAGGAGTGCAGGAACACATTTTGAGAATTCAGATGGTACCACTAACTGAAAAGGTTAAGAACCAGTGCTTTAAGACGATGGAACGGGGTGATTTTCATAAAATCAAATCATGACTCAATTTCTTGTAAGTAAATACCTTAGAAAATTGTTTAAATAACGTTAATTTTTACTATCCTTGATTTTCAGATGGCTCCCTACAGTAAACGATCAAATATCAGTAATTGATAATTACATTTTTCTATCTATTCCATGATTTTCCCTTTTTCGTCCATTTTTGACAAAACCATAGTGGCTTTAAGAATTGAATGTTTGGAATTCCGTTGCCTTGTATTGAATATTTTCATCGCATTAGAGTTGTGTTAACGAACGATACCATTTACCCTGCCACACGCCGAAATGCAGCTTGCAGGTTGTGCAGATGTAGATTTAAATCCGGCTAAAAATGCCTCCAATCTTCTTTGACCAGTCAAAGTTATTTCTCGGAACACCGTTTCTTGTATCTGTACTGCGAAAGGAAATGAAGTGCAAATGTATGACAAAATTCCTTTATTGATAATGGAGGATTATGGCTGATACAAATTAAGATTAAGACAATTGAAGCTGATACAAGTTATGAATACGGAATCGTCTTTCATCTACCACCTTTAATCCCGGCCAGCGAAGTTCAAGCATTTTTATTGAGGAAATCAAAGATCAAGTACCACAAAAACATATGAAATATTTGATTTTTCCGTCCAAATCCTGATCGATTAAGATCTAAAGATATAGCGATAAGCTGTTATCTTATGGGAATGGGTTCATAACATTTTAAGCGGAGAATGAGACATCAAGATATACAGCGTTAGATATAAAGTATTATATGTGCTTTCCTCCGTAGACTTAAATACAGAATACCTTATGTATTTCCTTTAGTAATTTGTGTTAGAATTTTAAAGGATTTCGAAGCACTGTTTCAGTTTACTCGAACAAACGATTTCTTGCGAATAGAAACTGTTTCATCGGTTATGCGATCAAACTTAGAGGTAAAGCGGATTTTCAGTTCTTGTGGGCAGAATTACACGAAATTTAGCTCTCTGATATCAGATCGAAAGGGAAAAACGAGTTCATTTCAGTGGAAAGCTTTAATTACTCGAATGTAAATCCCTCAGAGAAGATCTAAAAACCGCATGCGAGTCAAGGACACCCATAATTAGCAAAAATTGGATCCATCGCAATTGAGCCTTGAAACCTGAGAGAGAGTTTGCTAGCTGCAGCTATAATACTTTTCATATTAACTTTAACTACATACCAAAGACAGTATAGTTGAATGCAGAGCTGTGAAGAAGACAAAAGTGCGATAATGTCGTCAGCTGTAGATTTTATGGCCGATTTCCCTTGGATTTTTACGCAGAATATTGTGAAAGGTAGAAAGCTATCAGCGTACAGCAATAAGCAGAGCTATTAAGTCTCCTGGATCTGGAAATCGGGTGTATACTCCCGCTTCGGCCAAGAAGAAAATCCACTTTCTCATCATCTTCCGCACCATTGGTGATCCGTCTTCAACAGGTCCTTGATTATGTTTTTATCTCCGTTGTTCCCCTTTTCCTTGAGATCCTAGATCCTCGATTCCCTTTCATCTTTCAACCTCATCTAGAAGCTGAGACCCTTGATACCCTCTGCTTCCCTATTCTATTGCCTCTATCCCCGTATAGTAATCTACTCCCTCCGCGTTTGAGAATCCATAGGATCTGGTTGGCTTTGCTCCTTCATAAAGTTCCAATCGAAAACGTCTATTGATATAAAGCTGATCTGATCTAGTACCGAAAAATAACTTGCGGGAAAGAGAATCTTCTGACGCGATACATGGTGGTACTCTATTTCTAACTTGGACACAAGCGCACAAATATTTTTATTTAAATAATTTTTAGCGACAAATAAATTAGTAAATGCAATTTTTTCGTAATTTTCGAAAATGTAGAATGGGATACAGCGTCTTCTCATTCCCATTGATGACTTCTCATTCCCATCATCTCCTACTTTTTGTGAGAGCCTCCGTCCGTTTAATTCTCAGCATAGATTTCCTTTCTTTGTCGTATCCATACTTTCACTTTCCAAAAGGCAATGCTCCACACGTAACATTTTACCAGGAAATTTTACCAGTCAAAGATTGTGGACCGATCATCATCATTGTGGAAATCATCCATTATCGATGATATTCCATCGAAAATTGTTGAGCTAATTTTCTTATGTGGATGGTGAAAGTTTAATATCCAATTTATATTCCATTTTCGTTAAATTTTAAAGTTTTTTCTTTATTTTAAGCTATTGTTTGATGTATTTATGTACGTTATTTATCACTACACTATGGTACCCTCTCCGAATTTTATGGTTTCACTTGGATTGTCCAATGTTTTTCACTTACTCGTCAGCCTGATCCTCCTTTCACTTGAGATCGCCTGTACTATTCTAATTACAGGCTATGTAATAAGCTTCATTCGATTTTACAGCCCCCGTCTCTGTAGAAGAGCCTATAAATCCTAGACACAAAGGCCCAATATAATAACGTATACTTAAAATGGAGTCTAACTATTGTAATGTTCACTTTGAGGCCCGGTGCTTTAATGGTTTGTTAGAGTTGAAACGAATAATAAAGTTGAAATCCAAGCTAATCCATCATATATTAGATATTAACAAGAGGAATTTACAATAATCTTCACTTTAAATCCAAACAATATAGATTCAATAGAATAAATCTAGACATAGTAACAATTCATGGAAAAGGAGAAGAAAAGATGGTATTTTAGCTAATGAACATCCAACCCCTCACCCCGTATTTCCCTTCCTAACAAACTCCTAACACCGTAACCTTTTGTCTTACCAAAATCCTCCTCCCATTCCCCCATTGTACGTATATTGAAGAATCGCAAAACCACTGTTTCTGTTTCTGCTAGCTCGCTAGCGTAACATGTCAGATTAATAAAATCTGCGGAAATGTACGAGATATTTCTTTTCCGTTATTATTGCCTTCCATGAAGTTACGCCTTTATGTTGAGTTTATAGTAATAACTATTATTCGTGGAATAGGGCGCTGTTACTTTGTCTGACCAATCATTTTTCCATGTACACTAGTATTCAACCTACATTTTGCACTGTACTTCTCCATGAATTTCGAGTCAACGGACTTTTC
The DNA here is from genome assembly GCA_000376725.2 of Ladona fulva. Classification (NCBI taxonomy): domain Eukaryota; kingdom Metazoa; phylum Arthropoda; class Insecta; order Odonata; family Libellulidae; genus Ladona; species Ladona fulva. Next base: position 229,663 of record KZ308650.1, read on the forward strand.
ATGTTCACGGAATTCACATCACGGAATTCATGACCATGTCATTTCTTTCGTGCATCGCATTTTTTATTAATTTTCCCAATTTTATAAACATTTTCATTTAGCATTTAAAAAACTGTAAAGAAAAACGCTTCCTCTTGAAACGAAATTATTCATAGAGATCGTGGTCCACAGCAAATTAATTCAAGCAAAGGATGGGGAAACCACGGAATTCATTTGTGCGACACAAAGATGATTATCTGGGAACTTACGCAAGGTCATCTGATAAAATAATTCGGATGCTTTTAGTAGTTTTCGAGTGATTTGCGAAATGATGGACCATTAAAACCGGACTCATTTCACGGTCGTGATAAGATAAGAAGTGTCCACTTTAATGACACATAATTGAGGAATTCAGATTCAAGAATTGAATGTGCATTTTCGTGGATAAAGGTGCGATCTCTGAGACAAAAAAGCTACCGATTTCGATTGGCTGTAGTGTTGTACATATCTTTGTGTGGTTTTGATATACTTTAATTGACTAGAAAAAAACCTGTTTCTACGTTTTTTTTTTGTTAGATTGTTCTCAGATAAATGCGGAATTTCTTTACAAGGAGAGATCCTGTTCGGTTAAAGTTCGCAGATCCAGGAAAGCTCTGAGAAACTCAAAGATATGAGATGAAAGTCGCTTGGCAGTACTGGGGCATATTGTTCTCGAGCGTCACATAGTTCATTCCAAAACGACTTCAGCATCAAAGGTTAACGATCCGAGGAAAGGCTTGTCACAGTTCTCCAAGCCGTCCTTTCCCAACCCTTGCATTTATTTCCTTGGTCTTTCTCGAACTATCTTGTTCCCGTGAGTCACATTCACCAGAAGTGGACGCATAAAATCTTTTACATCTTTCAAGAAGGTATTTCTGAATTTACTGAACAAATTTAAACAAAGTTTTAATATCTCTACGTCTTCCATCCTATGTAATCAAGCATCTTGGCAATGCTTACCGTTTTGTAGCAATTCTTATTGCTACCGCCTTTCACTGTACGTATTTTAATTCACGAATAAAATATAATATAATAATATAAAGAAAGTTTTGATATAACTACGTCTTCCATCCTATGTAAGTAAGCATCTTGGTAATGCCTACCGTTTTGCAGCAGTTCTTACTACTACCGCCTTTCACTGTGCATTTTTTAATTCACGAACAAATAAATTATATCATTATAATATTTATATAATTTCGCATCCCATAATTACTGAGCAAACTTTTTTGTGAAGATTTATCAAGAATATGAAAGTTACAGATTCGACTTGTTATGAAGAGGCTTGGCTAGGAATCACAAAATGAAATTGTTAATCGAGTGAATTATCGAGAGAATCGACAGAAAAAAAGCACTGAAGTGGATGGATCATTGATTTGAAATCTGCTCTACGATATCTCCTCTTCCTGGAATGTTTTCCAATAAAAATGTTATTGATCTTGTTGGGGATTGCTTTGCAGATACATATCTTTGGTATGCGGCAGGAAATGTTAACAACGTGACGTATGACGAGTGTACCAAAATAAAAGTAAACAAAAATGCAATGATACCTCAACTTGCAAACTGCTCTACAAACGAACTTTCCGGCAGGCGGTATTTTTTCTCACTCCATTTTGACCTCTAGATACGAACCNAGATTGATTCTGAATCTTTTGATCGAATGAGTTGGGGAACTTGCACACGGGTTTCGAGCCGCAGATTTCTCCGCCCACTGCGGTTACCAGCGCATTGGAATTTCGGACGAGACGAGGGTAATGTCCACTGAGATCTCTTCTATTCAATCTACAAGAAAATAGAACTGCAGCGATATATCTTTCTAAAGGAGATTGCGTGGTCAAAACTTTTCCAAACCTTTTGATGCATATAGTACACACTGATAAAATTCCGGTAAATCTCCCGAACAATTGACACGACGATGATTTAAAAAGGATTGGATTTTTATCGACATTCAACGTCATGTATGTGGTGGCGCGGAGATCGGCACAGCAATGGAATAATGCTTGTATCTCCATTGTTAATTAACGATAATAACAATGCCACCTACCTCCTTCATTCTATCTGTCATGACTAAGGGTTAGATGTAAGAAGAGACTAATGATTCTCAATCTCGCCCTTTAATAAAGACGTTTTATTATCATTATTATTATTAATAACCGTAGTATGACAGCTTTTTCTGCGGGTACGTATTATTCGATTAGGGAAACTTTAGGAGACTACGTTTTGGACGAAGACGAAGATTTTCGCTAACAAGTGCGAATTCGGAACGAGTTACCTTACGCAATGTATTTCGACTCCAAAGGTTTAACTGAATTGAAAATTAAGATTTTTTTTCACATTCGACGTCAATTTCACAGTCAATTTATTTATGAAGGTGATTTTTAGGCATATTTTCAAATGCTGCGAAGAATGTATTGAACGCAATTCTAAATATAAAATCCTGACGGAAGTTGGAAACAAGGAAAAATTAATCTAAAACATCCATATTTGATTGGAATTCAGCATAGTGAAATTTTTACCCCTAAGCTACGCAAAAGCCTGGTTTTAAAACATGGAAAAATTCGACAAATTTGTTATATGATAGTCACCTGTTTGAGGATCGCTAGATGTAGAATGACGGATCAAGTCAAATTCTTAATTAAAAACGCTGCATTTGACACAGTTTTAATTATATTTATCGTTCACCAGCTAGTACGGGATTACTAACACGTGTTACCAAATCGTCTACTAGAAAAAGAAAATGATTTCTTACACTTTCCTATTTTCCGATGCATAATATATCGGTGAAACATGCAAAACATATCTGGAATCTATTTTGTTTGATATTTAAGGTCCAAATATCAATGTCTTATTTACTTTGATTTACGGTGGGAGAAGAAGAATGTCTGAACTTCGGTGCTCATTAATTACTTCGCATTTCTAGCTCCAATCATTCCATGTCTAACATAAACGGTGCGATTATTGCGTAAGTTGAATGGGGTCATGCGAATAAAAATACTAATCTCATTCCGAGTGGTATTTCCGTAAGGAATAAAAAGTACTTCGTAGTTTCCACAAACGTTACCCTCCACGACCGCTTTCGTCCATGACGGTCAACAATTAGGTTTTGCGGGAACGAAAAGCACTTGTTTATTCCCTGTGATGGCACTCCACGAGGAGAGGTCAGAATACCTTGACATTACTGGCAAGTTTCTGCCATGTGTAGGTGATGAAAACTTTGCTAGCATGAGCAGTCCATTCAAGTGTAATTCACTTTTCTCAAAAATCTGTGATAGACTTTGAAATTCTTTAACAACAACGCTACATTTGGTATTTAAAGTTAAGGATGTACGTAGTTTGATTTGGCTCTCAATAATTTTAGGAGTTGTTAATTAAATTGGAGGGATGTGCAAAAAGAAGCTCACTTGTTCTGAGAACCAAAGGATTTTGGATTGAGAGTGTGCCAATTTTCAGCGAACTATCTTCATGGCAAATTCCAAGAGACTTCTATTCTACACATTCGTTGTCATCTAAAGAAATTTTGCAATTTTAAGAAGATAAATGAAGCAGACTGACGGTGCTACAAAAGAAAGCAAATGTAAAGAGAATGCAGTAAATTTAATTACATGGATTGGAATGGAACGTAGCTGGCGAAGTCCGAAAATGAGATAATCCGTAGGCAGTTCCCACTGACGGGAAAGAAAAATGTCTTGATTGATGATAATTGCAAGCAGCCAAAGAGCAGACGTGAAGAAATAGAAACTTGAAGGAAATTTTAGTGCAGCTCCACTCCAAAATTTCCGCTCCATTTCACAGAGGGCGATGGACTCGTTACTAGATGCTAAGTGGCAGAAATGAATCTTTCTCACTTAAAGGACGGAAAATTACAGAATCTTTTGCATATGAGCCTTTGATGTCGAATGACGAGGGAAACTTAAGGAAACAAAGACCGTTGATTCGAGTTGTTTCAGAACAAATTTTTACCTCAGACAGAGTAAATACTATTTTTACAACCCGAAAAGAAGTCTTTCTACTGTACTAATTTAGCTAAAGACTTAAGTTAATTTTGGAAAAAATCAATCCAATAATTTTTCAACACGCAGAACAGCCATCGGTAAACAATGAATACCATAGCAGAAGAAAAAGGTAACTATCGATAAAAGACAAACAAAATCAAAGAAAGTGTAAATCAGTTGTAAAGAGGGCTCCCGGATGTGTGCAGCGTGCTCGCCTTTGATGAAAACGGTCCCGTGTTCGATTCCCGGTGGATACCCGCTTATGAAATGGCCTCAAATGTCGAAGCCATTTTTAAAACGCTACTATACCGTTTTACAAACATATTCAATATAAAAATCACATTACATATATTACACACATTACTGAATGTGGGTGGGATACAATTATTATTATGGAACTCAGAGAGCATCAACTCAGAGAGCATTGACTCAGAACTTCCCGAGCGTGGATAAAATTCTTCCGTTCCCATGTCCAAAAGCCTTTGAAAGAGCTTCGTTTGTATTTTAGAGACAGAAACAGAATGTAATGCAATACAGGTGTAATTGCTTCAGTCATCAAAAATTTTCTCATCTGTTACCTCTGAAAAAAGAGGACTGTGATCAAAACATCAAAGTATAGCAATTAGACTGGTGTTATATTTCACAGGGAATACGGCAGTGCCTAACATTTGAAATCTGCTCTACGATATCTCCTCTTCCTGGAATGTTTCCCAATAAAAATGTTATTGATCTTGTTGGGGATTGCTTTGCAGATACATATCTTTGGTATGCGGCAGGAAATGTTAACAACGTGACGTATGACGAGTGTACCAAAATAAAAGTAAACAAAAATGCAATGATACCTCAACTTGCAAACTGCTCTACAAACGAACTTTCCGGCAGGCGGTATTTTTTCTCCCTCCATTTTGACCTCTAGATACGAACCAAAAATATGAAATCTAGGTTTCGAGATATAAAACTTTTCGAGTTTCGAACTGGAAAATATTTAGTTCGGAAGTCGAAGCACCGCTCTATAGTGGATACTACCAATTCTTGATATTTACCCTGTTTTATTAATTTCTACTTGAAGAATAAGTTGACGTTACCATTGGTATATTGATTTGAATTTCTTATGTAAATTTTTGCAATTGTATTTTCATAATTGTTGTATTATGTACATTGTTGTTTTNAATACAGGTGTAATTGCTTCAGTCATCAAAAATTTTCTCATCTGTTACCTCTGAAAAAAGAGGACTGTGATCAAAACATCAAAGTATAGCAATTAGACTGGTGTTATATTTCACAGGGAATACGGCAGTGCCTAACTGTTGCGATTTACAGGTACTCAAGTTAAGGTATTGGTTCACGTTTAGTTATAGTACAATAATAAAATATAAGGCAATAATAGTATTTTAAATGTAATAATTATTCCGCAATACCTACTGATTAGAAAGACATAAAGACAAAATCTACGTATGGCATATTAACATGTAATTTTCATTAATATTCGGAAATGAATGCACATATATAAATTACACCTGACTGGAAGACTGGTGTGGCACATAGGAATTAAATACTGGATAGAGAATCAGCATAATATTGGCCTCAATGAGTTTCTTGTGAATTAATTACCATCATGGGTTATGAGTAAGGAGATAGGTTAGTTGCAGCTCATTAAGCATCTCTATATCAATCCAGTTACTTCATTCTCTGATTTTAGGACTTAAATTTCAATTGGAAATCATATTTATTTTGATAATCTCACTTCAAGCCCAACATTAGTTGAATATTTCAAACGTTAAAACTTTTACTTTTTAGCAATAGTGACATGGGGATTAAAGTCATCCACAAGTATAATGTTTCTCGGGGTGCTCTCTGGACAGCAAGAATTTTCACCCAAGAAAGATTTATTAATCCTAAGGAAGGAATTCATCAGTCCTAGAGTAATCCTTCGGCAAAAACTTTACTATTCATTCACATACTCGTTGGTCCAGTATTTCGGCGGTCTGCTGACTTTCCTATCTATTATTCAGTTCTCCTCAGGTGTTTTCGTGGAGAGGCTTTCGCCTAAAGCCCTTTCAGTCAAAACGGCCCAGCTTTTCGAGTACCGAAGGAGAGTTCCGATTACCTGTGGAGATTGTGCAGAATGGCACTTGGTGTTAATGGTGATTGGACCATTTCCCTAACGCTCTGTGGGTCTCCCGTGTCAGGGGTTCCACGTTCCCGATTAGGTAGCTGTCATTACCATCAGCATTCTACCGTGCGTTAGGGTCTATTCCTTCTCTGTTCATTATGACCATTTCATTTACAACCTGTTAACTGTCTTCTCCAGAAAATTCTCAGGACCGGGTCAATCCATCTTCTCAGCTCCTTTTCCTCGCATACCTTCGGTTTTCATTTACAAATATCTCCCAATCATTCTCGTTCCTCTTTCAAATCAAAACCAAGTCCTGTTTAAGTTACCATGTCTACATTTTTCTGCATATGCAAGATTTGCTGAAAACTTGAAAAAAAAACGAAATTTCATTTTTTCTAAAAAAATTATTTATCCACTTCGTGATCGGTTTCATGGGTCATCATCGCCATCACCACCGGATGGTTGAAGCATTTTGTTGAAACCGGTCGAGAGGAAATAAATATTAATAGAAAAAAATGCAAGAAAGCTTCTCATCTTGCTCAGAATATCTCGACCTGTGCTACGTGGATACGAATGACACAAAAAAATTGGAATTTTAATATTTTGTTCAATTACACAGGAGCAACTTAAAAATGCAACAAACTATGAAGTATTTTTATCTATGGAATTAAAATTAGCAGACATACTGGTGCACTAATGCAGAAAATAAATTATCCGTAATTTTCAGAGTTTAGTCGGTTATTATTTAAAAACGTGTACCTTCAACATAAAATCATTGACGACAACGTTGATCGTTCGTATATACTTTTTAATGGGAATTTAAAGGATAATAATATTGTGAAGTTAAATCTATGATTTCAAATACATATTCGGTTTTTACGAATAATGAAACTTCTTTAAAGATGGAAATATAATAAAATCTTGCATGTTTCTCAGTGAATCTATTATATATAAAAGGTCTTATTATTATGTGTCCGACTTATATGGTGGCCTATGTAGGGATTGCAAAAGTAAATATCTAAAATAGCATTATCAGCTTTAAGAAATATAAAAATTAATCACATTAATTGGAAAGCAGGGAAGGAAAACTTAATGGTTGAATAAGTTCCTTTTCTTTAAATCATAAGCAGGTTTTCCTTCTATTATCTCATAAAATTCAAAATGAAACAAGAACACGTATACCATACATTTCGAGAAGGTATTCAATTGGCAGAAGTTTGCTCACTGAGCACCTGTTATTCGTTGCAAGAAAAGTAATGCTAGTTAAATGGGAAGGGTCATCCTATTCCCTTTCATGGATTTAGTATTTCAGCGCTACAAAAGAAGGCACTCATCCTGGGTTAAGGATTTCCAGCTCTGGTAAAGCGATCCTCATGAATGATGCACCGCCGCTCGTTTTTATGCCAAAATTGTTGCGAAGGCAACAGGAAACAGCTTTTTTAAAACAAAGATGGGCAGGTATCTTTCGTAACGCTTTATCTCGTATGATGAAGAGAGAGATTTTTTTGTGGACATAAGGAAGCATCGGTCCCTAGTGTGATTTCGTAATTCGAGGATCAAATATTTAGGCTTTGAATTAATTATGATTTATAATTTTACTTCATATACGTCCTTAAATAAAATAACGTTATATGTAAAATGGAGAGGAATTTTGTTTACTTGTAGCTAAAAATGTATACTTCAATATAAAACTTAAAGACATTGAAAATTTGAAATTGTTATCCTTTTCGTGTTGCTAACATTGCTCAGAATTATTTTGTTCTCTTATTTCCAAACCAAGTTACCCTCTGAGTCTAGTTCTGCATCATCAGAGAGGTTATTGATTTGAAATTAAGTTTACAATTTTACTCCTAATTAACAAAAACCAACCTTTCAATAACTCATTTTGAAACATAAAGGAAAAATAAAAGAACTTAATACCAAAGAACCTCTCCATTAATCTTTCCTCAAGCCTTTATTGAACGCTGCGCGAGCCTGTCAACTTAATCCTACTTAAGTTCTTGTGAATTTGGTAAATCGATGTGTGCCTATGCATAGCTGTAAAAATTTTGAGACCGTAAGTGTAAGTATGACGTAATAAATGCAATGTGAACTCCCAATTTCACTGGCCGATCTGGTACAGAGCAGAACGATAAGAAAGATGGACGCTAATGAAAATCTTTTTTGATTTCACTGCAGTAATATTACATTTTGTAATAAAGAGAGACATCTCCAGAAACTTCACGTTCACTTCACGAATGCCTAGAATAAGTAATTCTAACAGTAATAAAATACCAGGAAAATGCTTTGAGTGAATGAGCGGAGTATTAACGGAGCGAATTTCAGAAATTATCTTTTTTACGATAAAGTAGCCATCGTTTCAAGTGTTTGTATGCTGTAACAGGAAATGTTTGACCCTTCCACAAGGATATGATAAATATTCAATCTCCTTCTCAGCATTCAACCAGCCTCTCACTTGTTCATAAATTTAAGAAAATAATTTGATATAGTGAATTATTAAGAAAATCGTTTTCCCTGTTTCGGATGTAGAGCAATTTCTGTAAAAATATATTCTTAGTAACCCTTGAATTTTTGCTTTGTACTCGGCCAAATATCTTTGTATTAAATTCATATAAACTTGATATAAGTCCATATAAACTTCAGGTCGTCTCTAATACAAACAACTTTCCTAAAATCATAATATTGGTATGCGCCTATTGTAATGAATTCTGTTTACCTAGTAGGTGGAGGAGAAAAAATCAACTACAAAAGATAGTTAATCTCATTATTTCTTTCAAAAGATTTTTATTTTCCTCGAACTAGCTTCGTATGCATTAATCATCTGGCGGAATGAGGTTATTTTTTCCTTTAGGTAAAAGACCTTACCCCTTTTTCTCCCAAAAGGATCTCAGCCACAATCAAAAAGCATCATTATAGGTCTTATTACTTTTTATAAAGACTTCAAACATGCGTATAGTTCCATTGAAGACCTTTTAGATGCTTCTATTTCCGACCTATATTGAACTCCTGCTTCGGATACGGCTTAAAACAAAGCAGCATCGCTCTCTCGACTTCCTCATCGATCTTGCCATCGTACGTTGGAGGAATCTTACTTTTTTCCTCACTGCACTATCTCAAATCGAGCGGATGTGGGTTCCCTTAAGCTAAGCTATTTATGGGAGTTACTCCGAGATTTTACCAATACTACTGCTCGAGTAGTTTACTCCACGGGGAAATGACAAACATCCGTCTCTAAGTTACTTCCTACCAAGAGATTTCTGGAGGAAAGTTTTTTCCATATTATGGTAGACTTATTAATTCAAAAATTTTGCTTTAACCTGCGAAGAATTCCGTGACCCTCATTCGAGATTCTTCTGTTTACTAAGTTACGACGCATCGATATCCGAATCTCGACGATGACCTCGTGGGTCGAGTTATTTATGTATGAGGGAAAGAGGCCCAATAAAGCTACCTTAGGGAACACCTCGAGTCTCTTTAGCTTTATCACAGCTGAGTGCAAAAGCTTATTCTTTCTAAGAGAAGATTTTTTTCTTCCGTTTTCAGGAAGTCTTTCTTAGTTGAATAAATTGTGTCATATTAAAGTAACCCTATAACTTAGGAGGTAATTCTATCGCTTTTCTTTTGCCAATTTTATTTTATCCATTTAGCTTTCCATTAATTTTTTGACCGAATTTTGCAAGAATCATGTTTGTATCTTCCTTTTGCTGTCGTAAAAGGAAATTTGCGGAGAAATTAGATTTCAAAGGATTAATTAGGTCTCTATCAGAGAGATTTCAACATTTGATTAGACAAATAGAAATTGCGAGAGGATGAGTTTGAACACTTTACCGTGATAAATGCCATTGATTTAACTACCTTTTCAAGATGAGGAAGTATTTGTTTATTTGTCCCGTGTTTAAGCAGGGAAATTTTACGGAGCCTTGGCTTCCTTAAGCATAATAATGCAGAGAACTTTGAGAGGTATCTTATAAAAGAGCTTTGATGCCCTCACATGACTGGGTATCTCCCTGCCTTTTCATGGCTTAGAGAGTACCTTCAACGACCCGATGTTTTTTGTCACGACGTTATATTGTTGTCCGGTCACGAAGTTTCACGTTCCGCTAGGGCTCAGAGACACAATGCTTCCGAGGCTGTTTTACTCCCATAAAGTCTCTTCACCCCTCCGTTCCCGGTTGCTTTTTCTGACCACTCCATCTTTCGCCCCAGTTAACTCATTTTCGAACTGCAAATCACCTTGTACGCCCCTAAAGCATGGGCACCCTTACGGAACTAATCTTCTTGCGGGCTAATGAATTTTCTTACTCTTCCAGATAGAGCCAAATAGAAAAGCCACCTTCCCTTGGGAAGAAAAGTTATTTAACTACACGTCCGAAAAAGGTGCAATTTTCTCACACGTTTTTTCGCGCTATCCTAACCCGCAGTTTCTTAATCGGTGAGCCCTTAGTAGGCGGCGATTTTCGATGGTTACTTCAGCGTAATATCATCTTTGCGCTTCCTTCTTGATTTTATTTTCATGTTCAATTAGAGTTCTAAGCAGCAGTACATTAGCTATTTACACCGGTCAAGTTTGTTGTTTTAAATAATTTTGAAACTAACTGCAAAAAGCAAATTAAGGCCAATATTATTCTAATTCATTGTATTAGTAAAATTTTCGTCGTAATTGAAACGTCAATGCGCCAAGCAGTGAAAAAAATACCAACTGAAGCTTTACGAAGATGGGAAATGGATCAAAATATGATGACTTTTACAGCTGACGAAACGGGTCCGAGTCCCCGTCACGACAGATTTTTCACATCGGTTTATCGTTTGCTCGAGGAAAGTGGATCTCGTCTAGTAAAAATCCAAGACGTTTAATCAGAAGATTATATGAGTTTGTGAAATGAAAGGCCAAATTATGTGTCCGTATTTCGATGTAAACTGTGTTGCAAGCCTTAATGATGCAAAGTGGAGTTTCAAAATATAAATTACTGTTACACAAATACGAATATAATAATAGTAATTATATGTTTAATGATAATATGATCTTAAAAATTAATGAGGAAGGATTAATAGTAGACGAAGCGGTAACTCTCAACTGCTATCTTCCAAGTACTTATTCCAGATAAATAGCCAAGTACACAGAGATAGCAATAGAATTAAAGAAACAATGGAAGTTAAACAATGCAAGCTTCGTTTTCATAGTAATATTCACAACAGGGGTAGTACCAAAAACACTGGTAACCATCTTGTAAATATAAAAATGGATTTAACATATATTTAATCCAAAAGTCTGTAATTCTGGATACTTGCTATTTTATGTCGTTTTTAAATTAAGATAAGTAATCATTAAAATGTTATGGAATTTGGCAGTAGTCCGTTCCCAACTCATAACGCCGTCACTTTGTGACGAGGCGAAAAATCACTAAAAACCTAATAATAATGTCTTTCTTTATGATAATTTTATGGTAATGGGATTTTTCTTACAATTAACCTTCTAAAGACACACAAACAAAAAACCATGCCTTAACTATGATTCGAACTCGGGAACACGGCGCTACTATGCTGGCACACTTATCCCTACACCAACGAGCCCAGAGATATAGGGAAACATGCTTTTAAATTGTAAATCGAAAATTGCATTTTAATTTCTCTGTTAAAGTGAAATTAACTTCCATTTTGCCCTCGTGAAGGCAAATCTAAATTCGACGAATTGAATTCGAAACAATGGGTCATTTATATTAAGGAAATATAAAGGTTTTAATTGCAAACTCCAACTCTGCGTAATGTGTAGCGCTTCAGCCTTTAGCGGCACAAGGTTCGATTCCGGCGAAAACCCATTTCCTTAATACGGGTTTGCGGCCGGAGAAGCATCCGGGCCTAAATGTATTGCCAAACCAAATCCATTGTCGTAATCATCAACATATTTTATGTGAATAATGTTAAAGTGGTACTGCATTTTTTTATGTGCTTCAGGTAAATAATTGGATGGCAGTAGAATTTTGCTAAAAATATACACTAGGAAACTTATAGAACACATTCAATGTCACTATAACATCCAGGGACTCTTGCTGTCGTGGCAATTTTAATAAAATACTATTCTCATTATCGGAATCACGTAGAAGATTCACTGAACATATGCTATTATATTGCCAAATAATATTATAATAAGCATTGGTGGAGATAACATAGAATTTTTACTCTAATGTGCGGACAATCGGTCCATAAGTACTTTTCCGACTAAGCCGGTTAATCGGTGGCGTTGAAGCAAATCTGATGAATCCTTTATCCTTGCAGCTATAGGAAATAACAGACTAGCTATTTAAGGCACTTAAATCTCTTTCCAGTTATAAAATCGAACTTTTTCGATTAAGAATGACCTATAATTTTGAATTAAAATCTCTCAATTGCAACTTTCAGTAGTTTACCAGCTGACGTCAGGGGTTCCCAAGGTCTCTGGAATAACTTAAACGTGAAGGTAGACAGAGGACCTGAAGAGTGGTATCTTTCATTATTGCACCTTTTGTCTCCTATCAATGAGATGCAACGATGCGAAGCAATCTTACTAACTATCTCATTACGGTTTAGCCTCCTAAATGACTTGCTCTTATTTATTTACTAGTAAACGTCCCCGTCAAGCATGACGGGAATAAATTTAGTTTAAAAATATATATTTATTATCTTATATATCTGGTCCTCCTAAGCACAAAGAATTCCGTCGTAAGATCATAATAACTCAATATATTTCTAACCATTATTTATAATATTTATTCTACTGTCTTCAGTCATAAAAGCCTACTTTACGTAAATTTCTCATAAAAATTATAAGAACTGATTATCCCCGTGCACTTATATGGGATAATTCATGAAATCAACATTCAATAATTGCCTTAGTCGTCAAAGGGATGGGTTGTTTATTTCCGAAAAAGTTTACGAAATTTCCGTGTGTTTTATCAATATTCTCGAAAGTTCGGATCTATATCAATATTTCACGACTGAAATAAAAATATATGATGATTTTACTTTCTTGTGACACTTGTCCCGATTTCGTAGGACTGTTGTTTCTAATTTAATCTTGTAAGACAAACAACATCTGCAAGTCATAAAAACGTAATTTACGTTCATCTCTTATGGAAACGTATTTTTGGCTCCTGGCTTCGAACCCGGGCCTTTACAAAGATGATAATAGTTTTCCTGAGGGTTTCGGCATCGTAGAAACACAATGCAGTTTGTTTCAGATCTTAAAGTCAAGTCGTTTCTGAGATAAATAGGGAGACGGACGGACGGACAGACATTTGCTTATTATATACATGATTCTAATCTATTAATGGTATATACTATTTCGTAATAGTTAGGCTGTTTATTGGGATGATTTGTCATCCAGTTTAACAAATTTCACACTCCCTTGCTTTAATATGATTTTCCTTGGATTTATGTATCAGTGCAGGACAAGACACGTGTATTGGAGAACGAAAATATGCCTACTTTACAGGGGCCGATTTGTATAATCATGCACGCTACATCTCACATGTTAAAAAAATTCCCTATAAAAAGATTAACAGGATATTAAACGAGGAGATGTATACGGTTATGTGGCAAAGTAATTGATCTTTTCGAGATTAGGGAACTAAATCTTTCTTAAAGAATCTAAGCTTCTTGAGGGGTTTAATTCTGAAAACCTCCCCTCGCTGCTCAACTGGCGCAAGAACATGATTCTTTTCTCACTAGCATTATAAGGAGGCCGAAATGCAGTCCGTGCATGTCAAAGAATTTCAAATTCAAAAGCGGGATATTTTCCTAAGTCAAACATGACATACTTTTACCACGACTTCGAAAGCTTCAGTATATTATCTGAGAAAATCTGGGCAGTTTTACAGATGATAATTTTATCTTTAACACAAAAATGCAGATTCCTTGGCCTAGCTATTTTCCCATAGCTCGATGATCATTACTCAGAGTAAGATGCAACTGAAGAGAGAACTCTAAATACTAGAGTTACAATAGCTTTCACATTTTCATAATTGTGATTTGCCAGAGCATTATAACTTTTTCACACTGAAGTATCGCTTTTTTTAAATGTGATATCTTCTGTAAGTGCTTAAAGTCTGGAAGTTTGCCTTTCTGAGGCGACCGCTTAAACACGAAACTAAACTGTTTTGAGGTACAACTACAGAAGCTTCGAAAACAGAACCGTCCTGGAGAAAACAGGGAGCATTTCAGTGAGAAATTTCGCCGCATTTGCTTTAAGAGTTGTACGCATTCGAGAAGCCAACATCCTGGCAAACCAGTCGAATTAAATAAATAGAGACTCCTTTCTATTTACCTTCATCTTGGTGAGGGAAACGTGACTGAGAAGCAAAATAAAATGCAGGTCTGAAAATATTTAAGCTAGTGAGGGAAAGACGGCACAAAGGAGCACAGAGACCGCGTTAAAGACTCTAAAAGGCAGCGCCTCCCGTCCTAGGCCAACAGTTCCAAAGTTACTGTCCCGCTGCCGCTTTTTTCTCCCTTTCAGGCACTCGCAAAAAATTTCGAGCAACTCAAACGGAATAGCTCCTTCCTTTGTTGCTCTTTTTTCGACGTTAATGGCTGCCTTGATGATGTGCTTCCTTATCCAGCCGCATTCGGACTCTTTCTTTGCTCCGCGGTTTGGGGCATTTAAGCTTTCGCGTGGGTTTGTAAGACGTGATGCTTAGGTGGGGATATCTCGTCAATTGCGAAACTCTTGCAATGGCAGGATACGGATGATAATGTTACAAGTGCCGCTCTATTGGAAATAAAGCAGATAAGGAGAGTTATCAGAGTTGGTGAAAAACCGAAATGTTATGGGAAAAAAGAAGTGCGATAAAATAACAATTGGAATTTCGACGCAATCAGCGCATAAGTTTTTTTTTACTATCTTTCTTTCCTTTTTTTAGTGAGTTTAACCAAACATCTGTACATAATTAAAGGGAGTTGATGTTGAACCTGCGTAACTGGAGAACAGTTAAGGTTTACGCAAAAGTTAAAACCTTTTTCTTTTTTAGTGGGTCCGTTATGATCATAATCAAACTTTATACGTGGTTTGATAAAAAAAAAACGGAAATTTCAAATTTTCCGGGCTGTATAATTCCAATTGACAATTATTTCTGTATTTTTGGTACACATGTCCCTCGCGTAGATTGTTAAGGGCAGTCATTTTGAAAGCTTAGTCTATTGTTGGCAGTCAAAAAGGTTACACGTATTTAATTTTAATCGGTCATTTTTGACTTGCATTTTTGACTAAAAATGAAACAAAGAATTTGCAAAGAACGACGTTTTGGAAACATTGGGGAGATCAAGACAGAATCACCGAAGGAGATAAAAGCGTGTAACCTTCTTGACTGCCAACAATAGACTAAGCTTTTAAAATGGCTGCCCATAACAATGGACGTTAGGAACACGTGTACCAATACACAGAAAAAAATTTAACAATTGAAATTATACAGCCCGGGAAATTTAAAAATTCCGCTTTTTTTATCAACCCTCGTAATTAAAGTATTCTTTAAGGCAAGATATGGCTATTATCATCTTTCTGCTTATTCACTCCTCTTATTCTNTTTTAAGCAAATTGAATTATATTCTCGAATGTCAGCAAAAATGCAGAATTTAATTCCAGAAAGGAATTTTGGGTCTCTAAAATAAAAAATATATATGCAATTAAATTACGTATTCTAATATGAAAGCGCTAAAGAAGCTGAAAAACTTCTTCATAATAATTTTCTTCCTGATTTTCGCTCCAAATAAGTGATACTTCGTCTCGATAACATATAGGACCCCCTAAAAAAGACTCTCGCACCCTCAAAGGTATCTGTACCGCTGAGTAAGAACCACTGATGTAAATTCATATATGTACTATAGATAAACTCTATTTACTCTCACTGTGCATAGCACCATAAGTAACGTCGGGCTTGAAATAATGAAAACTGTGAAGTAATTTCTTTTCATTGAAGCTCTATGAAAAGTTTCTTCAAAACGTTTTTAGATGGAAAGCGCCATCTTACAAAGTCTTCCTGTCCAACATTAATATTTTACAGTCGTTCGTACTAGGAATAGTATATATCTTTTTAATTTATTTATGAATTCAGGATTGAGATAAAATTAATCTTACATTATCTTATTTAATAATAAACCATGATACTCATTATCCTTAGAAAGTACACAATTTTTCAACAGAGCAATGGCGATATCTATTTTATTCTAATTTTCAAAATAGAAGGTTATGATAATAAAGAAAAGCTCCCTTTTTCTTAAAAAATGGCAACTGACAGTCAATTCAAGACCTACTTTACGCATATTTTCTTCAGAGTCGCGGTATCGTAAATGGGAATCTTTTTATTCTTATCTTTCCCCTTTTTATCGAAATATTTTCAGGCGTGAAAGTATAACCCTAAATTTTAATGCTACTAATTGTAAGAAGTTTTTATTTACTGTTCAGAACTAAATGTGTGATGACAATTTGCAGCTCTGTCACCAACTATTCCCAAATTCAATAATTTTTAGAAAATTGAATTATGCTGAGCAATGCTATCGTGGGTTATCATATCAAACTATATCGATTTAAAATCATAATTTTCATTATTTAGCCATCTAAACAGAATTAATTTTAATGTGGAGATAATAGAAATCTATTAGAAATTGAGAGTAATGAGGTGTGCAACATTGTAATCGTTTAAAATATTCAGACAATGAGACGAGTGAAATTTGTTATTTATGCGAAAATATTTCCACGTTAATTAGCGAAATCTCCTTTCAACCTTAAAACGTAAGGGCCCAATAAATATACTTAAATATAAATCCCAGAAAATATTCGTATATTTGTGGAAATATATTTATATAATTGACCATCAGATTCTTGATTGCTTGTAAATATAGACAACTCTCTAGGAAATCCCTTCCGGATTACAATAATAAAATTCAAACAGATATCAGAATGACGGCATTCTCCATTTATCAAATATGTCATATCAGTAATTGGGAAGGCACACTCCCATTACACATCTCAGAGCACCCAATTACCCCAATATACTAGAGCTCTTGGAAGGAAGTCCCTCATTATAAACGAAATGATCTTCCGGAAAACCTCCCATTTAAAAATAACTCAAATCTCCTTTATCTGTAACCGGGAAACAAAACGGCAACCATGACGATAGTCCTTATATATTTCCCCCGGCAACGCTTCCCTTTCCCCATTCAGCTCTCCCAATCAATCAATCAACCCATCCCACAATTCCTCGCGCATCCGTGAGGTGGGTTTTAATGGTGAAATAAGAAAAGATGGACCCTTCCTCCCTCTTTGTAGCACCGAATGGACTCTTCTCTAAGGCGGAAAACGCAGTAGCGGGAAAGATTGGCGCCCGCGCTACAGAGGGCCAGGGAAGGGTAATTACGGTGTAAACACAGCCGTCCTCGAAGGACTAACGAGTCCCCTATATTCCTAAAGGACAAACGGAAGAACTTTTTATCCGCTACGGCCACCGTTTCAGACGGTGTTGGCTCAGGGGGCGCGTATCCGTCTTTTTCGAAATTCTTTTTTTTTTCCTCAGTTCTTCGGTGGTTTTTAGGAATTGGTGCCCGCAAACTACCCTTTTACTCCTCTTCGGTTTTTCCTGGAAGCTCACCACGGAGTCCGCCTGATGGTCGTAAACACCACAGAAGGGCGTTCGGGAACCCTTATCCCCATTATTTTTTTAAACGCCTCCCCGCCTTCTTTTTTCCCTCTCGTTGTCATCTCGGCTCGTGTTTGAAGGGAATGTCCCCTTTGACAGGATAAATAAGTCGGGTTTATCTATTTTTTTTTGTCGCTTCGCCGACAGATGGCTCTAAAGGCACAAAGTCGTTAACCGAATTACGAAAGATTTCACAGGAAATGCAAGGGGATGAAATTGTGAAGGAATTCGCCGCCATGTTTCGTTACGTCATGAGCCGAGCGGAAATCTTACGGGCTGCCATAGGGTGTGACGTAATTCATCTGAAAAATCACCGTTGGAGGGGAATAAAAGTCGCACAACTCATAAAACTCGAGGGAAATTAAGGGAGGTTGAAACTGAGGAAATTCCTAACTGTAAAAGTACATTTACCTCACCAACGTCAGAAGCCTGGCATCATGTGTACGTAAAGCGGTTGAAAATTTGGATTTCGAATAACGAAAATTTCTTCCTGGTAAGTTTGGTCTCAAACATAAGTACCGCGTGGGATTCTCTTTTTCTTCATAATTGATACAGCATCAAAAATCCAGCTTTGGGACGATTTCGGTATCTCTGAAATGCAATTTTATCTTGGAGAAGCAGAGGAAATTCATAGTAGAGTTACGGTAATTTCAATGTCAAACGAACGCAATAAATACCTAATTGAATCCGTTGGATGGATAGACATTTCAAAAGAAATAAAAAAGTTATGAAATCATCAAATCCGTTCCTTAGCAACTTGAGTCTTGAAGAAATAAACGATAGACAAAGGCTATGGGATCAATATAAATTCTCTTCGTTTTCACATTGATAGTCTTATTGCTGAAACTTTTTCCATTCAAATGTTTCAATTTATTAAGATTTTCAAATATTTCGATTCGTTTTATGTGTAAAACCACTCTAATCACTTCGATTACGAAAACAATTTACATAAATTGAGTTTCGCAAAGTGTGTATATATTAATATAT
>KZ308650.1:255025-328682 GCA_000376725.2 Ladona fulva
GGTAGACCTAAATATATCGGTTCAAAGAAAACCGCAACTTATTCCCGATTTTTTCGAAAGTATCACTTTCCTATTTTTCCTTCGATTACGATATTATTTAACATTGATTAAATTGCACCATGCTGTGCGGAATTACTTTTGCTGTGTGATAAAAGTATTAAAAATTAATTTTTGCCAACTGTCCAAATTGGCAACACCGCGCGCCGATCTCCCATAAGAAATGCACGGGGCCGTAAGAAATCCATTGTGTCTTCATGATGTTGGACAGAGAATAGAAGATAGAAGATGTTAACAAAGGGTTAATTTATTTCATGATTTCAGAGAAAATACGTTCTTAAAATATGTAGCCAATATTACGGATGCTCCCTGTTACATGTGTTGTTCTTATACCGCGAGAATATCCTAGAATTATTCGCAGATTAATTATTTGTAGATTCTCACGAGGAATTTTTACGTAACTACGTCTATTTATCTAGGATGGTGCATTTCAGTAGAAAATCTTACACCATTACATCTAGTTATCTAGGAAAGCGTAAATTAGTTGAAAATCTTACCAAATAAAAATGGCATAAAGGAGTCAGATGGCATTCCTTCTGTAGCATCAGAGAAGAAACAAATGACAACAGGCAGACGTGAACGCTAATCCCAAAACGCACGAGCGTTGCTAACCGGAATCGACAAGTTGGTACACGTTCCCCACTTTTACGTCACAGCTCATCTCAAACTTGATGAATTTCAATTTCATTTCCGTCAATCTCCATAATTTTCACGGCGATGTAACATTTTTACCCAGAAATTTTTAACACGTCAAAAAGTACCCGTGAATATGAGTAGTTGGGATGGGAAGCAATTTTCACACTTCATCTCGACCCGACCTGACCTTTTGGTAGAAGGTGCTGGGCCTAGAGCCCCTGAAATTGAAATTGCTGCTCTTCTGACGGAAATAGATTTTATAGCCAATACCGTCATAAAATCGCCATCTCCTTCAGCCCAATATACTCTGCGCTTACTCTTTGGAATTTGCTGCTCTTAGAAAATCCTTTTCACAAAACGTTTGACGCAGCGTGCCTCAACGGCGGGGAACGTGACCCAAGTCATTTGGCACAATACGACAACAAAGCGTCGCCTCGGAAATGTGCGTTTGATGTGATTTGTGCTGGAAGGAAACTTCAGCCGGTTTCTCCAATCCTTTTCCAATCAGTTTCTCCTTTGGTGGGAGCCAGATTTTCACCGGTTGTTGAATCTCTTCGGAATGACTCTTTCCGAGGCACTTGTTTCTGTTGTTAGCACCTTCTGCATTCCGCAGCTACGGTTTTTTCTGGAAGTGGCGATACGGGAAAGTGGAAACTCGAGAAAATAGCTCTCCGGGGAGAAATCTTTCCAAGGCGTAGACATCGGAGGAAATGGAAAACATGTGGAAAAACCATTGGCGAAACCGACCGTAGGAGAGATGTGAATAGGCGGAGAATGTGAGATAAAAGAGTATGAAAAGGGAGAGATAAGGGAAAGATTTAAATAAGGGGACGGACTTTAAAGGAGAACTCCCGGAGGCAGGGAGATATTGAATGTCAACGGCGGAAAACAGAGCGAATGAGTATTGCGAACGTTTTTGTCTCATTGATGGGTATTGGAAAAAGATTATTTCGTTTTGACAAAGTCTGACGATTTTGAAAAATACGAAATATATTTCCGCTACATTTACTATATATGTCGAAAAAATTCGTCTGCCTGGGAATGCATGCATTAAGGTTTTTTAGGTAAAATGAAGCAAGGATATATTACCACATACTAAATCGAATGTATTTATTTCACGGAAAATAAAGCATATTATTATTAAATTGTATTTATTTTTATTANCAATTTTGCAGTATCGCCAGGATATTACTTAGAACAGTGTTTCCCAACCAGTGGGACACGTAGCAATATTGGGTTCTACGAATTTATATGGTGGGACTCGAGCAGGTGGATGTGGGTATGTTTTATTCGCTTCAGTATTTTTTCTCTTTTTTGCTTTAATTCAAATAAACTCTCTGCGAGTTTCACCTTCCCTGCTTGTCATTAGTAAAGGTAGTATTCGTAAATTACTGCACTTCCTAAGTTAGAAAAAAAAATTCTTTGCACCACAAACGTTGGAAAGTGGCACTTGAGATCATGAAGGTTTGGAAAATTTGCCTTACATGACATTTATTTCTAGAAGAGCCAAATGATATGGAGTTAAACGTGTTATTGGGGAACCCCGCCTCTTTTTCGACTGAAAGTAGTTTATCCATGTTGTATTGGCGTAAATATAGAAATTACTGAGAAAATAAAGAAATACAAACGATAATAACTACGTTAATTGGGAGCAATGACTCAGGTACATCACTCAAAAGTTATATATTAGGAACGAAAAGTCTTCCTTTGTTTAACAGTTTTACGCACCAATTTACATGGTATATGGAGAGTAACATATGCTACCAAATTGTACGTAAAAATGTTGAGAAATAAATATGCGAAAATAAACAAAGTAATAGCTAAGGTTGAACCGGTAATTAATACAAAATGAATTTAATGTATATTTTCAAACCCCGGGCATTTTGAGCGTCATTCACTGTTTCAGCAACGCACTTTTCCTTCGCGACAGAATAAATAAAACCGCGTAACTTGGGGGAGTGATCAGATCATCCGTATAACGATATATCGAACCTTAAATGAAGATAATTCCGTGTTAAATTCATTATTATCTCATCGAAAACGCTTGATCCAATCGCTGATAGCTCGTCTTATCATTTACGTTTATAGAGAGCGGCAATTTGCGCAGAACCCAAAGCAAAATCACTAAACATGAGGCCTTCGAGTCGAAGTCTTGTTTTGCCGAAACTCATCGGGCTTAAGAGCTGCTAAAAACCACGCAAATGGTTATGTGCTTCCTCACCTCTACTCTCCACCTTGTTCCCACAATGATTCCTTCCCCTTTTCCCCAAACCTTTCCTTTCTAAAATCCTCCCTCGCTTAATCCTCCTCCAAGACCCAATCTCTATTTAAGCCCATGCTTTCCTGTTTATTTCACCAAAAGATATTAGCCCTCGAACCGGCTGCGGATCAAAAGGAATTCCGGTGGAAAAGGAACATCTTTCTCTCTTAAATATCATAATTAACTGGTATAGTTAAGATACAGTTGATATTAAAATTGCTTTAATTGAAACGAAAATAACCCATTTTTTTTATTTCACATTCTGAAAAGCTTTCCTTGATGATTTCCTGAGATATTTTCTTATTGTATGGCCAAGGATAGAATTCACACACAGGTTATCGATTGATCGCGATCGACTTATCGATTTGGGCTTCCAACTGGGACAATTTGACCCGGAGGATCCGGGTGGAGCAATGTTTCTCCGGGCCAAGGGTATTAGATTAGTTTCTTACGGTCAGTGCCAAGTGCGGAATAACAAACAGTTAACGTTGGAGCGGTAAATGTTTTCATGATGCAGATCTTCTATCGCTGATACCTTTTAAGGAACCTAAACACTAGGTGGAATTTACCTCGCGGCGACGTGTCGGCGGCAAAACGTCCCATTCCCGGCAATTGAAACTTATCTATGGAAAATCAGGGCACCTATTCACACACTCATGTTTAAAGACCAAAATCTCCAGTTGGAAATATGTTTCAGTTGGTTAACCCTGCTGTTGACCCTGCATTAACTGCATTAAACCTGCTGTTGACGTACATGCATTCAGTCGACTGACGGTTTAAGACAAAATTGTCAATTACTTTAATAACTTCAAACGTTTTGCTTCGGAAAATATATGTTCAATTTCATTGATCCAAGATCTGTAATAAAGGTGAAAAACGTTTAAATCGCATTACTTATTTTACGAAGATCGATAAATCGATTTTAATCGCCTACGGTCGATCGTAGTTGGGCATTTACCACCGAGTTAGGTTACAATTGGAAATTAGGGAATTAATTTGAAAGTTTCGTTCTGCGCGATCGAAGGATGTCTGGCAAACAACCACGAAAACATACGCCTAACTTTCAAACTCATCTTTGGTATAATACACGTAATAATGAAGTGCAGCAGGCGGCATACCTAAGTGCGGCAATCACTCTCCAACCGCGGAGAGTTTCGTTCACGAGAGCTGCTGCGGTTGGTAAGATCGAATTTTCGCAGAAGAAGCCTTAGATCAACATGATAAACATGGAGTAAATGTTCATAATTTTATACACATATTCATCTGATGACGTAAATCTACAAAAGAAAAGATTATTTTAAGTTCATATTTCGTTTCCTCCGCAAATCTTCTTTTTTCTTAAGATATAATTAGAAATAATGGTAGTACAAAATTGAGTGAAGAATAAAATTTGATAGAAATTGTTATTTTTATCATCGCATACATTTGTTTATATCCATAAGCGCAAAATTCCTGATAAAATAAACCAGTATTTAGTAACACATATCTTTTTCATTAAACAATGACGATTGTTGGACTCTCAATTCCCAAAAAGTTCGACACGATTCTCCGTATCATAAAAGGAACAAGCCAATGGTATTATGTTATCCATTTTAATTATAATATACTGAACTGTAGTATTTTCATTTTATAACAATTTTAGTGGCTTGATTTAACGTTTATCCGTTATATCGTATTATATTTTTATTTATTCATCATATATTTCCGCCGCAGTAAAACGCTGGGCTAAGTGGGACGTTGACTTATACCACGTTTAACAGTTACTACAATCATTTTGCAAACAGTTACATGTATAAATGCAAAACATTAGCTTACGAACAAGATCGCTTGATAACTGAAATAGTATACAAACAGTATTTTTCGATAATTGTAATTTGCATATAAAATATATTTCATTACTTTGAAAAGCATCTACTACACTTATCAGTATTAATAATCATGCAATATTGTTTATAGTTTTACTATTCTATGTAACATAACAATATTTTTGACACCATGAAGGCCTTGGCTTATTATAAAACGGCACAATCTAAGATACGAATGACAGCAACGACTATCTAAGCATTAACCGAGTTAAAATGTTTTAATAGTATTTTACTTCAATGGAAAATATTAAAGCATAACTCATTTGAGAATTTCAACTTAAAGTTATTTTTTAGAAGTTAACGATTGTCTTAAGAACTCCGGATTCAAATGACTCCACTCCAAATGCCTGAAGGAGAGCGCCGGAATTTAGTTATGTCTATATATTATCTTTCTTCCCTAAAGGAATGTATACGCATTTTAATTCCCGTGCATCAATGTGAATTTCATACCCCGTATGCTCCAAGTATACCCGATTTGCGATAAAGTCAGACAATATGTTAACTCATAAACTTACACATATAACGTTATATTTATAACAGAAACATTCCAAAGTTTAAGATGACTTTACTATGGTAAAGTAAATCTAAGCAGTAACAAACAAACAGTAAGTTAGCGAATCCAAGTGAAGATTTTCGCATCGCCTGAAAATTCGTCCCTATCGTTCAAAATGCGTCCCTACAGCACCATTGATTAGTTTGGCGCGATGCGGGCTTCCACTGTCTCACAAATATGTTCCTCGCCACAGTTTATCTCCACTACCGAGCTGGGGAGAATTTCCCGAGATATCACAAAGCAATTAATTGCGATTGCAGCACGTGCATTTTGTATTTTGCGCTTTCAACTATCCGATTTGCCTCATAATAATAATAACAGTTTTGCAGATCACAAGGCATATTAGATGTTATTCCGTAAAAATATTTTAGGATAGATATTTGCAACACGATGTCATCTTTAACCTTCCAGTAATGATTTCTCACTTCATTGACTTCGCTGTTCATGAAATATTATATGATATTACATTATATTTTACTGTGTCGCGAATACCGAAATTAATGAGTTAACGAATCTTATGATGCCGGTGTATTCTTCTCATTTTCCAGCTATTGCGGATTACTTTCATCATTCCCTGACCCCAAATATCCCTTCAAAGATATAAAATGCAGTAAATGGCTTAATTTTATTAATAATTTAAGGGAAACAAGAAGAACTTAATTACATTCATTTTAATAATCATTATTATCTACGAACACAATCAAATATCACCTAGCAGGGAAAACCCGAGTTGCCGGTTCTCGAACCCGAGACCTTCAGGTTGGAACTGCTAGCACGCTTGCCACTCCGATACCACAGCGGGCAATTAAAGAAACAACCACACTTTCAAAAAATGCTAAAAATGATGAGTCACTGACTTTTACTCTAGAAAATGGATTTTAATTTCAAGGGAGCTTGAAAAAATTCCCAATAATTGAGAATTGAGAATTTTATTCAAAAATGGAGAATTTTTTGGAGAGAAAATTTCAATAAAAGTTCAAATTGAAAGCATCATGCTGCACTATTTCTTCGTTTTCAATATCCGTTCATTCACATTTTCAACTTTTTCAGAATTTCGTTCTTCGTTTTTTTATTTTCAGCGATTTTTTCGTGTTTCGATTTCTCGCACATTAAGAAAAGCTCTGCGGCGTAGGTTTTAAGGGCTTTTCTAGCCAAAAATACATGTTTGAATCATTGCTAGTGCGTTGATATTTACGAGCTTTTCATGCGTGTAGATTTAAGGAATGTCCACTCGGCTGAGACGTGATTTTTATTATTTTGAAAATTAGCGGAAATTATGAATCGGCACTCATTTCATGGAAGTTATTCACGTCATGTATGATGAATACATGAGCTAGATCCTTTTATAAGCAAGGAAATTTTTGAAATTGCTTTATGTAAATGTCAGGGGAGGGATGCGGAATTTCCTCCGGATTTGAAGACGTGAATCGGATTCTGATTGGAATGGTTGGTGGTTCGCGCAATTACGCAACGGAGGCTTTGAAAATGTGAGACAAAGGCAACGGGTGCTTGTTTGGGTTTGCTTGAGATAAGGCGTTGTTGATAGCTGCCGAGGAGCACTCAAATCGATACAAAAGAGTGAGATTATTCTCGACATTTTTTGTTCGCGGCATTCCGATTACCGGAGATAAAATAGGAAGGCGTTTCTTCTGAATGAAGATAATTCAAGAAAAGGAGTTCGAAATTGTCTGAGATTTGCTCTAAATCTCAGAGGCAAAGTTTTACACAAAAGTTAGGTATCTCCCCAAAAACTTTTTCGAAAGAGATCTAGATTTCCAGGAGCTGTGACAATGATGAAAAGATGGGATTGAGATAAACCACACGCCATAGGCAGGTTATAACGTATAGATGTAGATTTTAATGTGAATGCAATTACGCAAAGATTTTGAGGGAATTGGTTCGGAAGGTATGTGCAAAAATTGTTATTTTCCGCAATTTTTACTTAAAATATTGTTTTCATCGATAGTAAGATCACAAGAAACAACATAATTTATCAAACACATAATGTTAATCAGGTAAGAAAATAGACAGGCTGGTTCCCGATAGCCAAGTGGGCAACGCGTTAGACTTCAATGAAAGCGGTCCCGGGTTCGATTGAGAGTTGGGGGCCTACGTTCGAAATTACCTAAGCTGTCGAAGCACTTTTAACAATATTACTACTAATGGACAGACCTCATCTTCAGTGTGCGTGTAATGCATGGGATCCTGCTAAAAGTGTTGTATTTGAGAATTAGAAAAGGTGCAGCAAAAGGCAATACGTTTCGTAAAAAAATGTTACGACAAATAAGTAAGCGTTACTCTAATACTTCAGGGCTCAGGATGGGATCTCTATTGTCTGTCCAACATCATGAAGACACAATGGATTTCTTATGGCCCCGTGCATTTCTTATGGGAGATCGGCGCGCGGTGTTGCCAATTTGGACAGTTGGCAAAAATTAATTTTTAATACTTTTATCACACAGCAAAAGTAATTCCGCACAGCATGGTGCAATTTAATCAATGTTAAATAATATCGTAATCGAAGGAAAAATAGGAAAGTGATACTTTCGAAAAAATCGGGAATAAGTTGCGGTTTTCTTTGAACCGATNCAAAACGCACGAGCGTTGCTAACCGGAATCGACAAGTTGGTACACGTTCCCCACTTTTACGTCACAGCTCATCTCAAACTTGATGAATTTCAATTTCATTTCCGTCAATCTCCATAATTTTCACGGCGATGTAACATTTTTACCCAGAAATTTTTAACACGTCAAAAAGTACCCGTGAATATGAGTAGTTGGGATGGGAAGCAATTTTCACACTTCATCTCGACCCGACCTGACCTTTTGGTAGAAGGTGCTGGGCCTAGAGCCCCTGAAATTGAAATTGCTGCTCTTCTGACGGAAATAGATTTTATAGCCAATACCGTCATAAAATCGCCATCTCCTTCAGCCCAATATACTCTGCGCTTACTCTTTGGAATTTGCTGCTCTTAGAAAATCCTTTTCACAAAACGTTTGACGCAGCGTGCCTCAACGGCGGGGAACGTGACCCAAGTCATTTGGCACAATACGACAACAAAGCGTCGCCTCGGAAATGTGCGTTTGATGTGATTTGTGCTGGAAGGAAACTTCAGCCGGTTTCTCCAATCCTTTTCCAATCAGTTTCTCCTTTGGTGGGAGCCAGATTTTCACCGGTTGTTGAATCTCTTCGGAATGACTCTTTCCGAGGCACTTGTTTCTGTTGTTAGCACCTTCTGCATTCCGCAGCTACGGTTTTTTCTGGAAGTGGCGATACGGGAAAGTGGAAACTCGAGAAAATAGCTCTCCGGGGAGAAATCTTTCCAAGGCGTAGACATCGGAGGAAATGGAAAACATGTGGAAAAACCATTGGCGAAACCGACCGTAGGAGAGATGTGAATAGGCGGAGAATGTGAGATAAAAGAGTATGAAAAGGGAGAGATAAGGGAAAGATTTAAATAAGGGGACGGACTTTAAAGGAGAACTCCCGGAGGCAGGGAGATATTGAATGTCAACGGCGGAAAACAGAGCGAATGAGTATTGCGAACGTTTTTGTCTCATTGATGGGTATTGGAAAAAGATTATTTCGTTTTGACAAAGTCTGACGATTTTGAAAAATACGAAATATATTTCCGCTACATTTACTATATATGTCGAAAAAATTCGTCTGCCTGGGAATGCATGCATTAAGGTTTTTTAGGTAAAATGAAGCAAGGATATATTACCACATACTAAATCGAATGTATTTATTTCACGGAAAATAAAGCATATTATTATTAAATTGTATTTATTTTTATTAAGTTATTATTCATAGCAACTATGAAATTATTTAAAAATAACTTATTTGTAAGTAGAAACCAGAACTAAGGTACTAATGTAAATATAATCTGACTCATAAGCACAGATTTTCGCATAAGGGTCTAGATTTAATATTGTTAATATGGAAATTAAACTGAAATTCGTGTTTTTGAACCGATCTTCTAATTTCATCTAACGAGGTAAATATGTGGTGATTTTTACTTATAATTTTAGAGTAGCATCTTAATTATAACAAATGAATTCAAAATTCCGTCTTCTATTGACAGATACCAATGGAAAAACCTATGGAAACCCATGCCGTATACCGAAAATCGACTAGCAGACTGATGATGTTCAAGATATGGATGTAATAATCTGATAATTGCGGTAGGTAAGTAAAAAGATATACCGTAATTTATTTTCATGACAAAGCATGGCAGTGGGTAATCGTCAAACTGAAGATATTAAACTTCTTAGAGTCTATGGTTCCTTAGCATTGAAGATAGATATAAATTGGGCCTCCATGTTGTAGAAATACGAATTAAGCATCTGAGGTATTCATTTTCCTTTGACTCTAACTGATGTAACTTATTTCACTAGGTTTGTGCCGACGCTATATTCCGCATTAATGACTTTTCTATTCTGCTTTATAAATGGAAATGATTTCGTAACTGTCGCACAATCTTATGTTTTCCAAAACCTTAGCGAATTAGAATGATTTGTTTTTATCGTTAGATTATGGAAATAGCTTAAAATCTCTAGCTTTCCGTACAGTTACAAACGCTTACAATTTGCTGAAAAGTCTTCAGTTACTATGACATTAATTCACGTATCTTCAACCGATTTTAAATACTTTGATTTTTCTTGTAGCAATGGAACGGATCTAATATTTCTTCTATAAAACGATCTATTATAAACTCTTTTGCAGTTCTTATCGCAAGTTAAATTAGAAAGGTGTATACAAAATTTCATAGTTTGTTTTTTTACAGTAATATTCTAGATCAGCGGTTACCAAAATAGGGTCCGCGGAATCTTGGGGTCTGAAGGTCTGTTAGTATTAGTCAGTCCGTCAGTCCAATAATTGTCCTTATCAATGTATTACTCGATCTCGCTATTTTCTCTAATTTTGTTACATTTTCCTGCTAATTAAATTGATCAATGCATTTTAATACCAATATTTTCGCAATTAATTTTATATGATAAAAAATCTCCAAATGCAAGTGAAAGCACAATATTTTAGGGGGTCCGCTAAAGAAAAATATGAGAAAAAGGGGGTCCTCAGACTGCTAAAATTTAGGTATGTACCGTTGGTCTAGATCTTAGAGACGGAAATATTTACCTGATGTTATAAATACTGCACTATAAACTTTAATGAGAGCCATTGTTTATTTTACTAGTTATATCGAAGAAGAATACCTTTCGGTTTATTTTCAATTTTACGCAGATAACGTGTTTAACCCTCTGTGTTTTGAAGCAAAAAAAAAACTAGAGAATAGAAAGACGTGGTACTATGAATCAGAAAACAGGGATCGGATGGGCAATAAAGGTTGATAGCAATTGGCACGGTAGGAAAATAAATCCGCCGAAGTCTGATTGCTACGAAAATTCCAGTGCAGAAAAAGAGCCGCAATAAGAGGCGAAAGGAGGTTTTGCGAAACCACCTAAATTGCGAAAAAAAGAGAATCGAAAGGCAGCGTTCAGACAGGTGGAAAAAATAGATGAGATACACAAAGTGGGATGATGGAAAGCGGCACGGAAGGGAATGGTGATTGATTGATCGTATACTTTATTTGGCAAGTAAGCCGAACCTCAGATATTGTTAAAATGTAAATCAAGATGAATTTCAAAATATACCCTTGATATATCCCGGCAGGAGAAAAGAATGACAACAGGGTGAGAGTAGAATAGAGGTATAAAGGGCCTGAAAACATTCAGAAAGATGATAGAAACGTTTCGATCATCCTTAAGCAGAAGTCAATAGGCAGCCCAAAACCATCGAGCGTCAGCTAAAATTATTCATAAATGACGTCTTCCTTTAGTGTTACGTAGATGGAAAAAGAGAGTAGGAACTCTCTTTTTCCATCTACGTAACACTTCGTCAAAAAATGGATGACGGAGGAATGGAGATATGGAGTTGTAAATTGGAGGAGTATGTATATATATATAAAAATAAGAAAAGCTTGGGAAATGGTAGCTAAAGCAAGAAAAGGCCACTAAGGAAAGGAGGGATCAAAAATGCGTACCACTATCGCACACCTGCAGATAGTAGAAGCTAAAAGATATCGAAACAGGAACTTATCGACTTGACTTGAAAAGAAATTCACGATGTCAATAAAAGAGAGTGAAAAACACATTACAAGTAATACTATGATCTTGCATTCCCGAATTTTGATAGTCAGATTGCGATCTCAAAGCTATGGCGGTATTTGCGGAATTTTACTGATTTTTGTATTAACCATTTCTTGCTGCTTATATTCCAGAATGCTGAAGTTTTATAGTGTTCTCGGGCTAAGAAATTAATGGTTTTTATTCTCAATTCCCTGTACTCGTAGGCACAAATACGCAGATACTGTCGGAAGAGGGTGAGCCTTAGTAATACACAGTAAAGCTATGCAAATAATATCATTACAGAAAATAGTGTCCTGAAATTCCACAGAAGAGCTATTCGACTTCAGATTGGCGATCGATTGGATTCGATTTTCGCTGGATCATGTATCACTCAATAATTGCATCAATTTCGATCAAACGACCTAGTGTCGATATTTCACTCCCTTTTAGAACTGAATAAATATTTTATGGGCGTTTCATTTGGGAAAATATTAAATGTTATTCGCCCTAGACTCACTAGTGCTTTGTTAAGTCGTAAAGGCAACTCCACTGTGATCTCCAAATAGAATTTTAAAGTTATGGATGTCGATATTCCCAAGGAGGAACGGATAAAATTTCTGACAGTACCGGGACTCGAATCTTCTACTTCTCGGATTACTTCTCTAGCCAATTGAGCTATCATGTCATAACAATTAAACATTCCTTTTGGGAGACTGATTGTTATGGCACGATAGCTCAATTGGCTATAGCAGTCACCCGGAAAGTGGAGTCTGGTCCTTTCAGACAAATTTCGTTAACGTTTGTCCTTCAACGGAATATTCCTAGTAGGAAACCTTACTGTGTAAAGTTGCCTTTCCCCATTTTCCTTATTGCGTATGATTCCTTGAAATTATTTGTAAGTAGAAACCAGAACTAAGGTACTAATGTAAATATAATCTGACTCATAAGCACAGATTTTCGCATAAGGGTCTAGATTTAATATTGTTAATATGGAAATTAAACTGAAATTCGTGTTTTTGAACCGATCTTCTAATTTCATCTAACGAGGTAAATATGTGGTGATTTTTACTTATAATTTTAGAGTAGCATCTTAATTATAACAAATGAATTCAAAATTCCGTCTTCTATTGACAGATACCAATGGAAAAACCTATGGAAACCCATGCCGTATACCGAAAATCGACTAGCAGACTGATGATGTTCAAGATATGGATGTAATAATCTGATAATTGCGGTAGGTAAGTAAAAAGATATACCGTAATTTATTTTCATGACAAAGCATGGCAGTGGGTAATCGTCAAACTGAAGATATTAAACTTCTTAGAGTCTATGGTTCCTTAGCATTGAAGATAGATATAAATTGGGCCTCCATGTTGTAGAAATACGAATTAAGCATCTGAGGTATTCATTTTCCTTTGACTCTAACTGATGTAACTTATTTCACTAGGTTTGTGCCGACGCTATATTCCGCATTAATGACTTTTCTATTCTGCTTTATAAATGGAAATGATTTCGTAACTGTCGCACAATCTTATGTTTTCCAAAACCTTAGCGAATTAGAATGATTTGTTTTTATCGTTAGATTATGGAA
Source organism: Ladona fulva (assembly GCA_000376725.2). NCBI lineage: Eukaryota > Metazoa > Arthropoda > Insecta > Odonata > Libellulidae > Ladona > Ladona fulva. The sequence goes on from KZ308650.1 coordinate 268,114, forward strand.
ATAGCTTAAAATCTCTAGCTTTCCGTACAGTTACAAACGCTTACAATTTGCTGAAAAGTCTTCAGTTACTATGACATTAATTCACGTATCTTCAACCGATTTTAAATACTTTGATTTTTCTTGTAGCAATGGAACGGATCTAATATTTCTTCTATAAAACGATCTATTATAAACTCTTTTGCAGTTCTTATCGCAAGTTAAATTAGAAAGGTGTATACAAAATTTCATAGTTTGTTTTTTTACAGTAATATTCTAGATCAGCGGTTACCAAAATAGGGTCCGCGGAATCTTGGGGTCTGAAGGTCTGTTAGTATTAGTCAGTCCGTCAGTCCAATAATTGTCCTTATCAATGTATTACTCGATCTCGCTATTTTCTCTAATTTTGTTACATTTTCCTGCTAATTAAATTGATCAATGCATTTTAATACCAATATTTTCGCAATTAATTTTATATGATAAAAAATCTCCAAATGCAAGTGAAAGCACAATATTTTAGGGGGTCCGCTAAAGAAAAATATGAGAAAAAGGGGGTCCTCAGACTGCTAAAATTTAGGTATGTACCGTTGGTCTAGATCTTAGAGACGGAAATATTTACCTGATGTTATAAATACTGCACTATAAACTTTAATGAGAGCCATTGTTTATTTTACTAGTTATATCGAAGAAGAATACCTTTCGGTTTATTTTCAATTTTACGCAGATAACGTGTTTAACCCTCTGTGTTTTGAAGCAAAAAAAAAACTAGAGAATAGAAAGACGTGGTACTATGAATCAGAAAACAGGGATCGGATGGGCAATAAAGGTTGATAGCAATTGGCACGGTAGGAAAATAAATCCGCCGAAGTCTGATTGCTACGAAAATTCCAGTGCAGAAAAAGAGCCGCAATAAGAGGCGAAAGGAGGTTTTGCGAAACCACCTAAATTGCGAAAAAAAGAGAATCGAAAGGCAGCGTTCAGACAGGTGGAAAAAATAGATGAGATACACAAAGTGGGATGATGGAAAGCGGCACGGAAGGGAATGGTGATTGATTGATCGTATACTTTATTTGGCAAGTAAGCCGAACCTCAGATATTGTTAAAATGTAAATCAAGATGAATTTCAAAATATACCCTTGATATATCCCGGCAGGAGAAAAGAATGACAACAGGGTGAGAGTAGAATAGAGGTATAAAGGGCCTGAAAACATTCAGAAAGATGATAGAAACGTTTCGATCATCCTTAAGCAGAAGTCAATAGGCAGCCCAAAACCATCGAGCGTCAGCTAAAATTATTCATAAATGACGTCTTCCTTTAGTGTTACGTAGATGGAAAAAGAGAGTAGGAACTCTCTTTTTCCATCTACGTAACACTTCGTCAAAAAATGGATGACGGAGGAATGGAGATATGGAGTTGTAAATTGGAGGAGTATGTATATATATATAAAAATAAGAAAAGCTTGGGAAATGGTAGCTAAAGCAAGAAAAGGCCACTAAGGAAAGGAGGGATCAAAAATGCGTACCACTATCGCACACCTGCAGATAGTAGAAGCTAAAAGATATCGAAACAGGAACTTATCGACTTGACTTGAAAAGAAATTCACGATGTCAATAAAAGAGAGTGAAAAACACATTACAAGTAATACTATGATCTTGCATTCCCGAATTTTGATAGTCAGATTGCGATCTCAAAGCTATGGCGGTATTTGCGGAATTTTACTGATTTTTGTATTAACCATTTCTTGCTGCTTATATTCCAGAATGCTGAAGTTTTATAGTGTTCTCGGGCTAAGAAATTAATGGTTTTTATTCTCAATTCCCTGTACTCGTAGGCACAAATACGCAGATACTGTCGGAAGAGGGTGAGCCTTAGTAATACACAGTAAAGCTATGCAAATAATATCATTACAGAAAATAGTGTCCTGAAATTCCACAGAAGAGCTATTCGACTTCAGATTGGCGATCGATTGGATTCGATTTTCGCTGGATCATGTATCACTCAATAATTGCATCAATTTCGATCAAACGACCTAGTGTCGATATTTCACTCCCTTTTAGAACTGAATAAATATTTTATGGGCGTTTCATTTGGGAAAATATTAAATGTTATTCGCCCTAGACTCACTAGTGCTTTGTTAAGTCGTAAAGGCAACTCCACTGTGATCTCCAAATAGAATTTTAAAGTTATGGATGTCGATATTCCCAAGGAGGAACGGATAAAATTTCTGACAGTACCGGGACTCGAATCTTCTACTTCTCGGATTACTTCTCTAGCCAATTGAGCTATCATGTCATAACAATTAAACATTCCTTTTGGGAGACTGATTGTTATGGCACGATAGCTCAATTGGCTATAGCAGTCACCCGGAAAGTGGAGTCTGGTCCTTTCAGACAAATTTCGTTAACGTTTGTCCTTCAACGGAATATTCCTAGTAGGAAACCTTACTGTGTAAAGTTGCCTTTCCCCATTTTCCTTATTGCGTATGATTCCTTGAAATAAATTTAAATTGAAAAAATAATCAATTCCGGTGAGAATAAGAGGTAAATAAAAAATATTATAATGTTAATTTGCTTTAATATAACGATGCTACTCTATTTAGATTGATGTCAAATTCTCGTTTGTCATGTTATCAAACGAGGACAATTCAAACTATGCAAATTAAAGTATTTTTTGCAAGAACTACTTGAATACTTTTAAAGATGTTTACAGAAGATTAATCATTCTCTCTTTAATGTATAGGAGCCAAAAAATTTGGCAAGGTTTCCTCGATGAAGTTCCAATTTATCACATGAAAATGCATCAAAAATCCATTTCATATTTCTATTTCACTTTGTTTTAAACCGGCCTTAAATCATGTACTAATGTTGCCAATTCAATAAATCGATAAGCGCGGAGCGTTAAATATGCCCTTCTAGATATTTTCTAACCTATATAATGAGACTTCTTTTTGCTCGGATCAACTTCATTTCCTTCGAACTCAATTTTCACGAATACTGCGGGAAAAAATAGCGCGGTATATCACACCGAATTCCGATCCGAGTTATGAATGAGGCATAAATCAGTCCAATGAACGTCGCGTTCATACCTCCTCCCTATTTTCGATAACACGCTCGTGCGATTTTTCTCATCTAAGCTTCGCGCAGAAGCTTTCTAAAAAATATAACGGCAAGAAACAAAAAAATTATGCATTTGTAAATGATATATTATCGGCCGATTCGAAAATTTTCTTGCTTCAAATTTGATACTCATCCAAATCCCATTTCCCATGACGACCGATTGAATATCACGCATTTCACAGGATAAATAAATAGCCGATTCCAAATGATTATGAAATTAGTCATCCAGGCGACAGTCATTGTCATTCATATCCCGCGCGCAACGCCGTGCTGCCCTCTCTCCGCGGGGGAACAAATTAGGCTCCAAAAAGGCTGGGTTTTAAAATTGATGGATCCGCTATTAACTTTATTGCCGATAGCCCTTCTATAAAGCAAAAGACGCGACGTGTCCAGCTAAATTTGGTTAGCCTCTGATTGAAATTCCGATGGTGGTAAAGGACGTGCATCCAGGGTGCCACTACCTCTGCATAATGCTCTATCGCCCTATGAATATGATATGTGTATTGGGACCCGCAGAGGGCCTCATGATTATTAATGTGGACCCAAAAGGTACTCTAGCTCCACTTTTAGATCGATATTCGGTCGGAAGGGTAAAGAATTGAAGGATTCCGCGAAATGGCAATCCATTAATCTTTGAGTAGATGATCAGAAAATCTCGATGGCTACTCGAGAGGAACTAGTGCTCCGAAGATTATTCATTGGAATGCTTTTTCCCCAAATGACGATGATTGGAGAAAAATGCGCTCGTGTTTGGATTCGTAAGCATTTCCATTTTCGTGTGCTGCGCTCGTGGAATTTGCATCACGCTTTAGTCAGAAACATTTCGGTCCATCGTTATGTACATATTTATAATAGGATGTCAGTTCGTCCGTTAGAAATACTCGTGAAATTCACTTTTCGTTTCGTTTGCATAATTTTCTTTCGTACAATTGAATTAGAGGGTGATACCGAATGAAATAAAATTCAATTTTTTTTTTCTATTTTTAGATTCTTCTTTTATCATAGAACGCTGTTTTCAATCCGAAATCACAAGAAATTTAGGAAAAATATATGGATTTTCTGTAAAAGGTACTAATCTAAATGTTAACGTGGCTATCAATGGAATTTCGGTTGCTGCCACAGAAATCCGACGCTAGACTTATTCAAGGGGTTATTTACATCGAGCTATCGCCAACAGCGACAGTTGCCCCAATAATTACCGGAGAGAGGAAATGTCTGATAATTTTAGAAATGAATCAATTTTCAACCGCAAAATGCGAAAAAGTATAATGATTAAGATAGATGAGTTTCCTCCGAATGGCAGGCCACATGCGACGGAAATCAGTTCCACTTATGTATTTTAAAAAGAAATAATAAAAGTGTTACATTTGGAAAATTAAAAATCACGCGTAATCCCACGGATATTTCCTCAGTGAACTCTCGATTATCCGGGATAATGACGAGAAGAGGGTGCACGAACAATCAGGAAATACGAATAATCCACAATTTCACTTTTATTTCTCAAATTGTTCGTAATTTATGTACTAAAGAACACTATCCTCATTTAAGCACATATTCCGTTATTTTTGGTTGGTTCATGGATTCATTTAGAGATCTACTCCAACCGACCGCGGATCTTTTAAGGAGAGGTAATGTGATTGTAATTGTATTCCCACTGCTCCTTAGAAGTAAGTCCTATCCGTACTAGGACGCAAAAGTACATATGTATGTTTGTGTATGAATTTTTCCAAAATATAAAACACAGAAATATCGACGAATAGTAAAAAATCATGGACGCAAAATTCGGGAAACGGATAATCCAGCCACGGATAATCGGGAGTTCACTATAATTGACTACTGGGTTCGAATGCCAGTGCTGCCAATTCCATTATACCAATGATTTCTAAAGATGACAATGGCTTTCTTCGTGATTTTTCACAATGTGTGATTTCAATAAAATATAATTCACATGAAATGTTGTCGTCATTTTTGGCGGGTAGCAAGTTATTTCATAATAAGAAAATGCAATTTTCTTATTTACGTTACCGTACAGAGTCTTTCTACAATAGGAATGTTCCTCTTATTGATTTACGCGATAATTTTTATGACGTATTTTCGATGGGAGAATGCTTATTTCTGTACGTCAAGCGGGTCTTTAATAATAGGTTCTATGCGCAATCGAAGACGTGTTCCTTAATATGCTGACTACGAAGTTTGAACGCAATTCTTTCCTAACTAACGAATTAACGATTATCTTCGTCGGATAAAAAAACAATTGCTCCATTGACATTTCTTCACCGATTGTGAGACTTAACACAATAGCCTGATTATTTCCTCTTTTGTGATGACACGGTGCTCTTTTGTGACGCAGAATTTTTACCGATTTGCGCCGAATATAATTTTCAATTCAGCACAGCCCGTGATTCTTGATGTAGCCGTTGATTAGCTAGCTGCAAAAATCGAAGAGAATATTTCTTTCCTGAAAATAGTTTCGTCATTTGTATAGTTAGATTGGGAAGAAATAAACGAAAATTAGATGTCATCAATTCGTATAATATGTTTTTGCGTTTAACCCAAATTCCTCCAAAGCAATTACAATTCGTCCAATGGCTCGTTAAGATGCAATCATCTCGAACACGGCGATATAATTCGCGATCTATATTATTTCCGCTAGATTTTAATTTTACAAAGTAAATATATGCCGTTTCGTTATCGGTAATTAAATTTTATACATAAAACGCGAGATAAAGCCGATCGCAGTCATAATTGGGCGATGGGGGAATGCATGCGGAAACCATGGAAACAGGGCAACAAGAAAACAAAGGCGCCGAACGAGCGGAAAATGGAAGAAATCCGAAGAGAGTAACGCGCACTAAAGGGGATGTATCATGGCGAGCAGTGGAGAGAAAGTATCATGACCTAGTGATCAAATCGATACTTGATGGTTGAAAGAGTTGAGTCAAATGGGTGGTGAATATCGCTATAAATAGTGCGCCCAATTAGATCATAGTCAAGGGAGTCCGTGGGATTCACAATTGCTTTTCTGATCGTCAATTCGTGTTTTAATCCTTTGGATTACTTTATAGATGCGTTCACTTGCGAAAGGCGTGAACATGCATAGCTTGCGATTGCGTATAGAACGTTTGGCTAGCTTGTTTGGATAACGTGAATAATGAAAGAAAGATTAATTTTTCAGAATGAATTTATGTTCCACAAAAGCGATGCCTTGACGCAATACCCGCATCGCTCTGTTTCTTGAATCTGTCTAGAGATGAGTTCTTGATCCATCCGTTCCTTCGTGATCTTTAAGAATGGGACAATCTGATTTCTTCCCGAACAAAGTTTCTTCCAATGATTTGTGTGAATTGATAAGATTTTGATAATTTCTTGTCAGTTTACTTTTCTTTCTCCTATTATCTTTAAAAGCGCTCGATTTTCTTTCAGAATAACTAACTTTATTGTTCCGCATTGGAATTATATTTAAACTAAATATGCTGCTCACTAACTGCTTTGCTTGCTGAAAGTGGTAATTGGCTATGCAATACTATATTAATATTGTGTTTGAAGGAAAAGAGACTTTGTACTTTTTCCACAAGATTTTAGTACAGACACGACCAGGTTTCAGCGAATGATCGCCATCATCAGGTAACATAGCAAGAACCATAAGCATATTTAAACCCAGGGAAGAGCCAGGGCGAAAAGATTGGCAGTTAGGGAGAGGACGTGGGGGAGGAAGAAGGACAGTCTGTGCCATCGCTATCGCCTGTGGCATCGGCAATGTCAGTGAATTTTATTAATATTGTGTTTTCGATAAGGGTTTAAGTTTACTTGCTCGATTCATTGTTTTATTCTGGTATTTTGCAGTAGGAGTGGAAGTTGAATACTGTTATACTTGCGAGGTTTACGCGTAATGATGGTAATTAAGGCTGAGTGGCAGTACTAGAAATGTCGGCTGGTAACAATGAGAGGACACTACCTAAATTATAAGTTACGTACATCCTTAACAACAAAACAGATTCATCATTGTTTACAAATAGAGTTTCGCGTGCACATAAATAATAAATTATCGAACTGAAGCTCTTAAAAATGTATATTTCGTTTGCTATCTTACTTGTCCGGAAAATATGAACGTTTAAATAAAAAAGCTCATAAATAAGTACAAATAGCTGTTTCAAACATAGAAATCATGTAAATCAGACAAAATAGTGAATAGCAGGAGATAACCAATGTAACGTAAAGACTTCGTATCTATTAGAAAATAACAAAAAGCGACAGAAAACGAGAGCCAGAAATAACAAAGATAAAAGAGTCGGCCAACCAATGGCAGTGAAGCTGGCGTACCCTAGCAACGCAACCGCAAACACGCCACCAATAAATACGAATTAATGAAACAATACAGCTCTTCGGTTTCCGGTTTTGAGAGCGTTCCGGACACTGGATAGCCGGATTCGGGGCTCCAGAGAAAATATCTTCGCCATTTATAACGGCGCCGGAGACAGGTCTGTGATTATAGGTTATATTGAGTTCTCCATATCTTCTTGTTTTCGACCGTGCCCTTTAGGCCGCTGCAATTCCCCTGTACTTCCGAAATTCATCTGTTATGAGGTATCATTCCTTAAGCACTGATTCGCCACCTTGCATGCATACAGTACTCATCGCCAGGCTTTGCAAGGATACTGTTGCAGAGGTGCTCAATTATGCTCAAAGAAATCCCTGAATTAGTGCATGTTCGTCCCTGAGAACTAAGTCTTTTAATCTAATAAATTTATAAGAATGTGATTTATCGTTTTGCGAATTGGACATTGTCTAATAATTAGGAAAACTGCGGATTTCTGTAGTATAAAACTACCATCTAAGTGAACCGGCAAAGGAGCGCACTTAGCCAAATAGCTACGTGTAATTGGCCCTCATACGATGGAGTCGAAAATTCCCCTACCTATATTTCACGTTCATAAAAGCCAACTCTAATTCGTTTTCACGTCATGTTTACTTCCCGTGGACGACCGTTTGTAATTGCCAATATCTTTGGTCGTACAACTTTATGGTTCATCTTCAGTATACTCACTGCTACTCTTTCTTGAGGCATCCTGTTTGAATATGCCCTCCTTCCATTTATCTAAATATCCTAATCTTTCAAATTCCCAATCCTCAGAATAATAATATGGCTGATAACAGCTTTTACCGCTGTGATTCATCATGTATTCATAACCTGACGACATAAAATTCTTCCTTGCACCCTACGCGTTAAAAATGGGAAGGTTGTGTTTCTGCTAAAATATTTCTTCTTTTACGTTCAAAGGAAAATAACGTTCATGCATGTGTAAATATAGAAGAGAATTTTTGTTTCACATAAAAGGAGCTAATGTTATTTTGATGTATTTTCATTTAAGATCGGGAGCTTTGCCTAGCTATGCCATTATTTGCTACGAAGAGAGGAAGAAATTCAGCCATAATTTTCTGATAATTTTCTCCGAACAACTCAAAATATTGAAGTACATATTTCGACAGGAACCTCTAATGAATAAAATTTGCTCAAACCAATAATTTAAATAAAACGTTCATATTTCTAAATTATGTAAAAGATATATTGTTTGCCCCTTGGTTTCCTGTTGATAGCATATACAGTAAACCAGTTTAAAGGAACTTAAGCAATACTCGTTTTATATTTCACTTCATAATCTCCCCTATAACATCACTGCAAGCAAAGAACAGCAATCTCTGTCTCATGGCTCTACAATAAACACAAGTACAACAGATGTTTTCAACGCTTGATGCTTTCGTTAAAAACGTAGCTACATAACTGAAAACAGCGTTTTTATATCACTTTAAACCATTAACATGAGGTTAAAAATTGAAAATCTACCTTTTCCATTAAAACTATTTTCGAGAAAAACATGAAGTTCAGCCCAGAGGCGCGCACTATGGTGCAGTGGGTTCGCCGCACCCGGAGCCGATTAGATGGGGGCGCCAACTCGCCAAAGTGTTTTCTTCTACCCAATGAGAAACTTAATGACCAGGCCATAAAAATGCCTGGCACCCGGGCGTCAAGCACCCTAGTGGAAAGCTTTGGGTCCCTCAACACTGTTTTATTGCAGTATAGGAAATAATTGATTATGTAATAGGCGTTGTCCCGGGAATCGAGTTTGAAAATGAACACACATTAAGGCATCTATTTTATAGAATATTAGTTCCCGTAATTAAGAAAAACGGCATTAAATGTTTAATAGGGTAGTATAATTAAAATCCATATCGCAAAATAACCTAGAATAACTTAACAGTGACAAAAATCAAATAAATAACAAATGAATGCAATTATAATAATTAAATAACAATGAGCGTTAAACATTATTATGCTGATTATTAATTGAAGCTGCAGATCTTACCACAACAAAGATATCGACTTGTTAATCTTATTTCTCCATCCAACTTTTAACAGATGAAAGACTGGTAAAGGTCTCTTGATGTTTATAAAATTAAAAAGTAAAAAACATTACTAAAACTTCAAATAAAAACACAAATGTACATTTCACTCTCAATCAGGGCATCATCAGAGCTTGGTCGATCGAATTTAAATGTTAGAAAGGGGCGGAAAAAAATAAAAATTAAAGTAAAATGATAGTTTCATCCTGTTGACCGACCTCTGAACATTCTTTCATTGAGGGCGAAATGTACATAAACCATGAGTGTTTTTATTGAAGGCTTTTAGACTGTTTTTTTTACTTTTTACTTTTAACAAATGGTCAACATGCACATTCTCTAACTGCCTTTTAAAATTGGATAATTGATCTTGCAATTTTCAAAGGAATTGGCTCAAATTGCACTCAGTTGTAAGGAATAAGTGCTAGTGAATTGCTTGAGAAAGAATTGACTTAGAGACACGGTTCAGGATAATAAGGTATCCACGTAACGATATGTTGATTCCTTATTACCTGTTATTATACGAATTTTTTTAAAGGGTCTTTCACTTAACCCCTTAACCCTTTAGTAATGTTCATATGATAATAAATAATACTTCTTAATCCCAATTTCGTCCACTAAAGACATTAAAGTTTTATTTTGTACTGCATTTTTCTGAATAAAATTCAAACTTTACCAGACTTAGTATCCGATTCCATTCCATCAAGAAAAAAGGTAATATGAAATTAAATCAATCACTTCGGCTTTCACTTCGTGGAACAGCATTCTAACACAAGATTAAAACAAGCTGTCTTTATTCCAGTGTCGATTTTAATTTTTGTGGAGTAAAGACATTTAACCTTGTGTTAATATGAAATTACTTCCATAGATAAAGCAAAAAGAAGCGAATTTGTAGTTTGCCATAAATGAGACAGAAGATATTAGCTGAAATAAGCAGCCATGATCAAGTTTTGAATAAAATTTTGAATCTTAGTTTATTACATATTTACTCATGTAATCTCGCGAGATTGGTGAAGTTAAAATTCAGCCTTGGCTTCCACAGCGGCATTTCTCGTCGAGGCGACTTCGTTTGAAAGCAACAACATTTTGACGGTTTTTCATAATATCCTATGGAATTTTGCATTTTGATCATCCGTGAACATCCGTTGATGACATATGTTAGAACCCTCAATGTATTGTCTCTCTAAAGATACTCTTTATCTCTCACTTCCATAGTTTCTGTTTTAATATGCAAAATTAATTAATTCTTTAAGCAAAAACACGAATTTCATATACTTTCTAGTGTGGATATCCTTCTAAATGATCCTATGCTTAATCCATGAAGGTTTGGAAAGTAAACCATAGTGTACTATCAGTGATACATCGATGTTGAACTAAGTTTTAATGGTGTTCGACCTCCAGTTTTCAAGTATAGGTCGACAAAAACCCACGTAGATTAATCTATATAGGCAGGTAGTTATAAACCCGTAAAAGATCCCTCTTCCGTTGGTTGAGAAGATCAAATAATGGACGAAGATTGGAATTTATCGTGCTACGCGATGGGAAAACCCAATCGTAAGACTATCAGCGGTTCAACTTAGGTGATTAAAGAATCTCAACTATCACTTTTTCTTCTCGGGCTTTTTTTAGTAGAATTCCTAAGGTATCTTTCAGGTAAGAAACGGCGAGGATTAGAATGAATTGAGAGGCAGAATAGAAGAATAAATATATTGCTCGAGGGGCACATAAGCAGAAGTTAAATCGGAGACAGCAATGAGCAGATTTAGCTATGTATTCGTTCATAAATAGAGGGATTAAAGAGTGGAATAGTATGCCTGAAGAAATCTCCATCTCCGAATAAAAAGGAGTTTAGAAAAGATGCAGATTTTATTGAGATATAGAAATGTAAATTGTGTAAATAAGTTATTTAAATTTAGAATCAGTGTAATGTGTAAAACGTAGTAGCGTAGTAAAACGTAGGTGTAGTAGTAGGTGTAAAACGTAGTAGCGATTATCCATTGTGTGCTGTTTTTGTTTTCAATGAACGGTTAAGCTGTCACCGGACTTGTGTCAAACCACGGCAGAAATATGTAAACAAATAAGCGAGGTAAACATAAATACTAACTCAAGAATTGCATCGGTGGTGCGGACGAAGGAGCTAAAAAGGGCTTGGTGCGTTAAAATGAAAAATTGGAATATTTCATCAAAGTTTGCACGATTTAATTCTGCAAACAACAGTCAAGAATAGATATAAAACATATGAATATTATGATTTAAATTAATTTTTCATTTTATGTTGATCTGAAATGGCACCTAAGTTCTAATTTAATTTGCCTTAAACGAGTGATGAATGTGTAAAAAATAATTGTGTCCAATTGTTAATTTGGGGAAATTCACAGAAGTATTGAAAGAAAGAATACTTAATAATTTCCAAGCCGATTTTTATTCGACGAGTTTCGTTGACGAAATGACATCTTCAGGTGTCAGCTCGTTGACAAAACTGGTCGAACAAAAACCTGCTGTAGAAATTGTTATGTAATCTTTCTTCCAATATGTATTGATAAATGTGAACTTTACAATGTTTTTTATGTAAATTTGATGTTAGTGAATTGGAGTCGACCCTGAGACTTTGCGTTTGCGAAAAGTAGTCTATTATCCACGTAGAATTGACATTTAATTACGTGCTAATTTTGGAGGTTGTGCAACTCGTAGTTCATGACTAAAAAAGCGTTTCATTAAAACTCTGCAGTTTTTTGCGTATTGTTTAGTATCGCATGATAGAATGGAGGACTGACGAGGGTAGTGTATACACATTGTATTCGAGCGCGACAAGGCTTTGTCCGACCAGCATTTTTTTCCCTAAGGAATTCCTCACCGCTTGTGAGGTAATAATGTGTTATTGCCAAGATCAGGGATGAGCCCGGCGACGACTTCTCAAGGTCCCTGAGAAGCGTTTTTGGCGCTTCGCAGACAGCAAATCGTCCTCTGGATAAAGCGCTGCACACGAAAAGGCGAGCGATGTGTGCATCCGAAGTGTTAGGGCGCGTTCTTGATGCGAGTAAGACAAAGGGGGGCGGTCCATGGGGGGAGTCGGCCAAGACCTAGATCCAGTGCTCCGTTTTTCGATGTGGAAGGATGCGAGGAAGAGGCGGGAGAGAGAATTGAGGTGGCAATGGGAAGCGGGAAGGAAGTACGCCCTAGGAGCTTATCGACCCCCTGCAGAGGCGTGTTGGGGCATTGAAAGTGGGAGCAAAAACTGACTATGTGGCGGCGAAAAAAATATTCCGCTTAAGCGAAATTTTCGCTGCGAGGGTTTCAATTGAATGAAATCGCGATGGCTCTAAGTTTTCCCGAGCGATGTCTCTGTATCTAGAGCAGGGGTGCCCAACCTGCGGCTCACAGGCCGCACACGGCTTTCTCACCGGTTCCGAGCGGCCAATTCAGCGGTATCTTCCTAGGAAGTGTCATATTATATCATATTAGTCTCATCTCCTTCAAAGTATCGAACAATTTTCTGTTCTAAAGCTTGAGGAAACAGCTAAGAAAATGTTAATTTTGTTTTCGATTTATCCTTAAAACGAATCACTGCATTCATTTTAAGCATCACAGCAATCAAAAAATCGAAACAAGATTTTCAGTGAATTATAAATATTTAAAACTACAGCAAAATCTACGGCCCGCGAGGTCTTTAAAGCGAAAGTGGTCCACTAGAAGTTAAAACATGGATATCATTTGATCTACAAAGACATTTCAATCTAAATAAAAAAATCACTGATACCTTGGCTGGCTAGTGACTCCGTCAAAGTGTATTTCGGCAAACGAAGATTATTCGCCGTATCTTTCCGTAATTCGCTATAGAATACGGATTCGACTAATGAATATCTAGAAGGATTATCCACAATGTGCGCCAGTACAAAAATTCAGAATGGCAAAAGCGAAACGGTTACCTTTCATTCTTGGTTTGTTACCAAAAGAAAGCGCTGGTGTTCAGGTGTATGTATTTTAGGATTGGGCTATTTCTGGGAAACATCATTTCGGCTGGTGAAGTTGAGCTAATGCGCCTGATTCCGGAAATAAATCTTCATTAGTTGAGGCAACAATGCCTAACAATGGCTCATTTTTTTGTAAATGAATATCATTATTGTTGTTGATGTACTTTCTCAGCCTTTCCGCTGTAGCAATTTAACCTGTCCAGTTGATTGGATGTACTAGGCTGTTTCGACATGAAGAGGGAATTCAGCCTAACCCATGCGAACCTTGATGTCCCGTTTCATTGAGTAACTTAGGCAGAATGTGACAAGTTTGCAGTAGGACTGTTTTTTGTGCTCATGTTATGTGTGTAAATTAATGATATTGCTCTCAAAACCCACACATTTCTCCACACATCTCATGATGTTGTTCGACACCAACCCTTCAGCAGAATTTACCAAAGGGATTACATGAACGTCCGGTAATAATAATGATCATCATCATCATCATCATTATTATTATCATTGCCGGATAAATTACCAGATTTATAATAACAATAACCATAATAATAATAATTATTATTATTATTAAAGGACTATGTGGGAGTTTAAGGGAGATATCTACATCTACATCAATACCCTACAAGCCGCCTTTCGGCGTGTGGCAGGGGGTGTTAACACCGGATGCTCGCGCTATTTCCTTATTTTGTTATTATCGCGTATCGTTCGCGGAAAGAAAGAGTCCCCAAAACGACTTGTCCTAGCATCTATTTCCCTTATCTTGCGCTCATTATCAGATCGGCCAAAGTAGCAGGGGGGTCTGTATAGTAGATATATAATAAAGCAGGAAGAAATAGAAACTTTTTAAGAAGGAACCTTAATAATACCTGGAAAAATTATGGTCTCATTCATTTACTTGGTCAAAGAGATAATGCTTTCAGAAAGAGGAAAAGCAATCCCTCCAATGCATGCCTTAAACAGGAATATAAGAGACTGAGAAATAGAGCAAATAAAGAAGTAAGAAACACTAAAATTTAGTATTACCAAAATAAACTCAACAATACAAGGGAGGGAATACAAGTATGGAATTTAATCAATCAGCTAAGGGGTAAAAGTAAAACAAACAATAATGACAAACAAATCATCGATTCCCTGGGTAAGAATAAAGAAGTTACTCAGATTTGTAAGTCTCGCAACTCATTTTACCGAAGGGGTAGAAAATATAAAAATAAATTGTTCAGTCAAGCTACTAGAAGTTCATTCTCAGTCACTGCAAAACAGTATGCTACTACCAGAGGCAACTGTTGATGTTATTGAGAAAATTGTTAAGAGTTTAGGGAATAAATCAAAAGGAGTTCATGGAATTAGAATCAGTGATATCAAAAACAATAAAATACTCCCCGTGATTACTAAATTAATCGATAAATTAATCAAAAAAATAGCACGAAATATTTAAGCTAATAATGGTTTCCCGTTTGTTTTCTAGTTCTTAGTTCAAAGTATTACAATCTTTGAGATGAGATCTCGTTCGATAATTTTAGCAAATAATAATATATTTCAAGTGATTGTGGAAAGTTAAGATAGGAAGTTCCACCCTCCCGAATTCAATTAATCGCAGTATTGCAAAATCTTGAATTTTCCAATTCATGAACTTATTTATGTGAAATTATCGTTATTCTAAATCAGCGAGTGGAATTTTTTTACATTTAAATTAGCACTCCATCTGATCCCATTATAATGTAACACCAAAGTACTCGGATATATGTAGTGGAATCAACAGTAAATCACAGCAAATTTATAAAGTTGTACACCAATATTTTTCTTCTTTGCTCCTACCGAGCATGAGATACTTCTCAGAAGATTCCATTAATAACCTATTCATTATACTCTGATTATCATTGTTTAAATTCATAATTAATTGATTGCCAAGTTAATGTCAATAAATCCCTCAATTTTATCATATTTTTCTTCATGTGTCCATTTCTAATTCTTTTTGGCTTCAAATAAATGAGGTCATACAATTCAATGGGTGTTTTATCAAATTCTTTAGGAACTAGAATTTTTAAGATCTTCCATCATTTTTTTTTATTTACTTGTCACGTAAACTCCTCTTAATCTTAAGTACTTTTTACTGAAGTAAAATTAAGAGTTTAAGAGCAGTAATTCATGTCTAGCTATGAACACGTAATGAGGGTAAAATATTTATTGGCGAATTTCAATATTTACAATATTATTTGGAACTTATACGCCACAAATTTTCTTATGGCATAGTATGAGCTGGTACATACTCTTACATTACAATTTTCGAAAAATGAATGAATTATGAAAATATTTACAGTTTTCGATAATGGCTCACTTAGCTAAAAGTCATTTTGGCTATAAATCTCTGCGTAAACCGGTTAATAAAGTCCATGTAATTCCGAGTGAAACCATTCTGTAAGTGTCCTGTCATTTTTAAACCAACCGTGTTATCTGAAATACGTTTTCCTGTTTGATCAAAGCAGAAAAAAACTTTAAAATTTTGATGTAGCTTTTATGGTTCCATGCGCTGTTAATCAACATCCATCCCCATTTAAAAGAAGGAACAAAAACGTTAACAAAGCGCAGGTTTTACGTTTGAGGACATTTGTGAAGAATTAATCTCATTCAGCGTTTCCAACATTTTGCGTGGGACGTCGACCAGCGCGAGTCGATAAAACTGGAGAAAATGGAGGTTTGAGTATCCGTCAAAAAGGACGTGTTCCTAGAAAACCTTCCGTTCATTTTTATCTCATGCAAATATTTCCGGAGGACGATGAATGCCTTCAGCTGTGACCTCACCAAAGTAAACACCAATTAAATTAGAAGAGGTTCAAAGGAATCTCCGGATAAATTTGTACGAAGTCGGTCGTAAATTGGTATAAGGGAAATATTGATCTAGAGCCAGCAGTTGGAATCGGTCGCTTTAAAACAAGGATTCTGGGAGCGATCTCTGAGCGACGCTATGAGTGATGATTCAAAAAGAAGGGCCGTGAACGCGACATGGTTGCGTAATGAAGGGAGAAAAATCCGCTGAAAACGAACATTCGCTATTTGGTGTACGGCTATTGTAGATGTTTACTGGGACGTCAATCGGAAAGCTGTTAGCGATAATTTTCAAGGAAGATTTATATCTACCTCTGTAAATATTCCCTGCAAAGCGCCTTTCTTTCCGAGTAGTACATTCACCGTTGTTATGCATAGTTTTACTAGAATTTGATACAATTATGTCATCCATTTTTATGTTTTTCTTAATACGTTTGATATAATTATGTGATAAATATGTACAATAATGTCATAAATATGTATATTTGTATTATATATATTTTTTTACAGAAAAGAGGAGTCTTTAGTAGAATCTAAAATGAGGAACTAGTCTTGTCTTCTTATAAAAAGGAATTAGTCTTTATGTAGGAGCTAATGTTTGCCTAAAACTCGAGAACCAAAAGTGGCACAGATTTCAAACTTTCAACATTGTTATATATATTCCATCCGCAGATAAGATGTTAATTTTTACATATATGCTCTCCCCGGTTCAACCCCAAACCGAAGTCAATCCATTTTCTGAAAAAATGTTTGTAAACGAAACATATCAATAAATAAATAACGTCTTTATTTTGGACGAAATTGAGACTTTTTCTTAACCCGTCATCAATGTAAAATAGTGAATAAATTAAAAATAAAAGTTAATTTAAGTCGACAAAATTTGTAAATACTTAGTGAAGCTCAGGGAAAAAAATCCACTGCAGGAAAACACCCACGAAAAGGGTGGGTGTGATAAACCAGCAAAAAGCAACTGAGAGTGATAACTAAGAGATTTAAAAACAGATACCCTAATTGCAGTCCGGAAATAAAAGCATGGTTGAAAAGCGAACAAATACATAATGATACGATATTAACTTTTCATTGTCAATATGTGTCGATAAAAGTTCATGGTTAGTCAATGGACTGAGTCAGTAATATTACTCGTATATGCACATAAAATACAATATGAAAATATCAAGCGATACCTGGTGTAACATCTTCATAATTTGTGAAATTTGACAACATTTGTTACATAATTCTTAATTGATGCTTCTAAAGGTTACTTTTTTTGCTTTAAGGGTTTATTTCTTTTGCAAATTTAAATTAGAGAAAATAACTCTACGATATCGAGTCAACCACCAAAAGAAAGGAAATCGACTAAAAATTCGAATTACGATCGTTGATTACACCGTTCGGTTCGAAATTGCAAGAATTTTGATAAAATACACGAATAGTCTGTGAATTTTGGAATTATAAACAACCGGTCCATCTGACAGCCAAGCTAATCGTTAAATTACAGCTCATGTGTTTTCCTATAAGAATACACGGGGAATTCCGGCCAATTAAACGTAAGGGTAAGAATTAATGATAGACCGTATGAAGAGGAGGCAGCTCTAGCATTTTGCATTTACGATGACAAATCGTTGAGTCAAATTTATGACCAATTAGGGTTGATACTTAATAAGCTCGTTTTTGCGTATTTCAGGGGAACAGTTATTCGTAGCTTTGTCAACAACGATGAAGGAGGCGAGAAAACAAAACATTCATCACTGCAAGGATATTCAAGGGAAATATTTTGGAGGACATAAGGAGATGTTTTACGAAAAATTCGTTATCTGTTGAACACTATGTTCACCGTGTAGATTTATATTTGAATTTTTTTTAGGAGTTCATTACTCGATTTCTGTGCCTTTGTTTTCTACTTCAAATCCTTTGATTGCATATAGGTTCAAAAGTGAACTTTTGTTCGATCGTAAGTGAAAAAATGTGCTTTTCGGAAAGTCAAAAGTTTTTCCTCTGTCTCATTAGTTAACCAGTTAATGCTTTCTTGAGATTACAATATATAGCAATTGTATTTATCTATGTAACTCCTCGTTGAGAAACAAGGGGAATTTAGGTCAGCGTATAATATACGTTCTTCCTCACTATTGATGAATTCTTGCCATTGTTGAGACAGTCTTTTTGTTTCCGATTCTTGGTTTAACAATTGCAGTGTATTATTCAAATTTCATTTTAAGACTCAAGAATACGGCTGATATGAAAGGTCAGCTCTTTAATCTTTCAATTCGGAAAAATACCTGTTTATCCATCGTCGATTTTGACAGTCCCTAAACGATATATATTCTCTGCGAGAGGTGCATTAGTGTGAATATATTTGAAAAGAGGGAAAATGCCGCATTTCAGAGAATTGAAAATTCGCACACTTTACACTGAGCAAAAGAAACTAGATCCGACTAAAAATAACACGGTTATTATCGACATTCATAGCAACGACACAGTCTATGTTTGGGCCCAAGTATTACACAAATATCCATAAATCACGGTGACGTTCATCTCTCTCGTGATAAGGAAGCTAACGGTCTCGTCTGTCCATAATACTACTTAATTGCTGCCTGCACTCTAAAACATCTTTCGCTTCCAGAATATTCAGTGCGTGATGTTTCAGTTTCTGAAATTTAATTTACGGCATGTAAAAAGTATTTGAACTTCAATGAAGAACCATTGGGAAACATCTGTACTGAATTCAAATCTGCATACAAATCGACACGGGAATATTTTCCCTTAATTATGAATAATAATCTGAATGAGGTACCACTTAAAGCTACTATTCTCGTAGCCAATTTCTTTAATTTGATGTTGATTTTTTTTCATTAGAGAGCGCTATAATGGAACTTTTATTGGCCCGAAGTTCCGTTCTTTTGACAGAAGTCCTCTTACTGTCTCTCGAAGACAAAGATATCTATAACTCGGTCGCGGCTACATCTACACAGGAAACAGGCACTCTATCACTATATCCTTTCGGGCCTAAGTAGTTAGAAATTTAACGAACCACCGTCGTAGAAATCGTTGACGTAATAACAAAATATAATAATCATAAGTGGCGCCGCTGATAGGGAATTCGGGTTACTATTTCACCCAGCTGAACACGTTCCATGCTAAAGTAGATCTGTGATTAACAAGCCCTTGGCGGTCGCCTTAGTTAGACTCTCCATCCCCTATGAGTAGATTAAAGATTCGTGACCGTGGATGCCAATTTATTTTTGAAAATGTCACTAGATGCAACCTGTAAAGTACCTTTAAAGTCGCTTAACTCAGAATCACAGGAAAGTGGTTAGAAAATGAAAGAACTTGCATTCGCTTCTATAAATGGAGAATCAGTCCAGAAATGGCACAAATTAAATTTAAAGCGTGAATATTATATCCTTCATCAACTGAAAGTAATGCTTTTTCAATTCAAAAGTCTGACATGTCAATAGCCGGTAGAGTAGGGTCTACTTAATGGAACATGCTTCATATATTACGAGATGTCAAGGAAAAAATCTTTCAATTTAGCAACAAAATCGCAAATTTGGCAACTAAGGTCGAGACACGATGAATCTAAAGCCGAGATATCCTAGTGTATTTTTCTAATGTTTTACAGTCGCTCTTACACAAAGATAAAAGTGTCGTTTACTTACGGATAGTCCAGTAACCCGCGAAGATCCAGCTCTCAAAGGATGTATTTCCAAGTAAGAACAACTGAATATGGTACTCACTGCAGGGTGGTGTTTTGAATACTGAAGTGTTAGAGATCGGGCGACATAAAGGGGAGTGGAAACAAATGCAGAAGGGGTTGGAAAGGAAGGTGAATGCTAAACACTGTTCCTCAATCTCTCTCCCTTATTTTTGCGAGGGGATAATTCAGTGTCACCGAAGGTAAAAACAGTCCGTGTTTTTGGCATTGCGCGCCTCAACTCACTGAGAGTTTTCGAATAATTCTATTTCGGTAGCTGTCCGAAAGGATTGTTGGGCAGTTGGATGATCACTCCAATGCCATTTTGGAGTCCTTAGTCTATTTACTGTCTCCTCTATTTTTTCTTAACGTTTCGTCCTTTCAACGATGTTTTCTCGAGGGATCCTAAGCTAATTGCATCATTACATTAAAATATGGCCTGATTGTACATACGTTGGAAGTACTGTTTCTCATACCGTGTAACAACGGGATTAATTATTTCACTTTTAACTATACCTCATGACAATGAAAGAGAGGAAAAAATGTTTGATAAAAATGCAAAATATATTTCAATAACATTCAAATATCCAAGCAAATACATTTCAATAAAATTAACATCATTTGTGGAACTCAACACACAGCTTAAAATAAAGAACACTTTGTAAGTTCCACAACAGATTTTTAAATGACTAATTTCGTCAAAGAGTTGACATCTTCAGATATTTATATATAATGCATTTTAGAATATCTTATCTGAAGATTTCAACTCTTTGACGAAAGTACTCATTAAAAATCTGCTGTGGAACTTACAAAGTATTCTTTCTTTTAAGATGAATACATTTCAGTTTTATTACGCTCTACAAATGTTAAAAGAGGCTTTTAGTACTGATAAAGTTACTAATTAAAGAATTATATCAAGAAATAAACAGCTTCCCATAAATCTACAACCTATACCACTACTTTCCAACCGGTATAATCCCCCTAATCATTTCCATCTCTAGACGGCAAGATAACTACTGCGAGTGCCTAGTTTACGTAGCTGGGCCAGTACTGCTGGGGAAGAGTTTTAAGTTTCAATTTTTCTTAATTTCCTCATTTAAATAACAAATCCTAGTCAGGCCCCATCTGGAATATGCGGCTAGTATATGGGACCCAGCGGATGAAACGAATGCTCGTGAAATCGAGAAAGTGCAGCGTAAGGCGATACGATTTGTTAAAAAGTGCTACGATAGAAAAGCAAGTGTTACGCAAATGCTCTCAGGTACAGGTTGGAAATCCTTGAAATATAGGAGATTAAAAGCTAGGCTGTGATTGCTTGATAAATTCAGAGAAAGCACATTTGCGGAAGACGTTACCGGTATTATCCAAGCCCATACCACTTCGGCCATTCCGACAATGACCGGAAAATAACAGAAATAGATGCGAGGACAAGTGGTTTTAAAGACTCATTCTATCCTCGAACGATACTCGATAAGCTAAAGAGGTAACGCGAACGCTTCGTGTTTACACTCCCTGCTACACGCCAAAGGGCGGCTTGCAAGGTATTTATGTAGATGTAGAAAGATTGGCTTTAATAAAAAAATATTCTGTGGCGTATTCAAATAAGATAATGTTCAATGCAGCAATGAAAGATGACTGGACTCTTCAAATACTCCTCAATGAGTTTTTCTTGCATTCGATAAACTACTCGGCCTGGAATTATTGAAATTATGAGATTTCTCCGAAATCCGACTTTGGTTCTCTTTCTGGGTAATTATATTTTCAGCTGTTTGTATCTGTGTACGTTATGCCATGATTAATTTCCAGGTGGAGTTTCATTCAGAGGAAAAGGAAGTCTTTGCAAGATGTTCACCTTCATTGCTACTTTTACAACTTTTTGGAATTTAACTTAATTTCAAAGACGTTAACGGAAAACTTTACTGAAGTCTGAAGATAATAAAGTGGGGTACGTAACCTCTCCGATATCCCCAGGGCGGATCGATAAATTACATTATTCTGCGCACCGCACCACTACGAAGCACATAATTATGTTGCAACCGATGCCGCACCCGAATCTGATGACTCTGCTGAAAGAAGCTCTTACGTATTCCCCCTTTATCTCACACACTCTACCTCCGTCTTTCATGCCATTTCTAACGTCAACGCACTCTTCTTATTCCATGATTGTTATGACTCTATTATTATTCTTGTACAATTTACTATACTGGTCAATGTTTTTACATATTTTATTCTTCTTAATGTCTTATTGTTTTTACTTTCCTTAATGGTACTTAATCAATTTTTCTATTGAACATTCGTACTAGAATTTTTAAACGATATTAATTTTCGGATTTTGTTGTTTATATTACTAATTTATTAGTGATTTAATTTTAATTAATTAAATTAAATTTTAATTTAGTTAATTTTGTTACCACACTGGTCAAATGAATTCCATATACGCAGTTTCTTTCACATATTTTAGCCTGTACTATCAGTAGGTCTCAAAGACAAAAGTTGTTGGATGACATAAAAGGTGGGATAAGTTACCACGAGGTGACGGAAATGGCGGAGGGTGTGGAATATTAGGGTAATGAGCCTATCGCAAGGTAGAAAACTTAGGTGTGTATCGGTGGGTTTGCGCAGACTTTTCACACCCCCTTAGTGGGTGTTTTCCTGCTATAGATATTCTTTCTTCCTAAGATACTTAGGTTTCTTACACCCACAAATCCATCTTAAGTTTTCTTCTACGTTTCTATTTTAAAAGGTATTTATGAATTCGTTAATATCTCTGAGAACAGAATAGATGGAAGAGGAGACTTTTTAGTCTCAATATCGTCTTAATAAAGACCTAAAAGACCTTTTATTTCGCCGTGGTAATGAGAAATATCGGAAATCTAGTTTAAAACTCTGTTTGTCGAAATTGATCACTAATACAACAAAAATTATGTTGAATAATTTAATTTTAAAATTCTAGAATACAATTATGTAACATAGAACAGTGAATGTAGTGCGAGGCTTTGAGAAAGATTTCTAAGATAAAATTATGAGCGCAAATACATACGTATTGAGCCACACATTTCTATTTGTTACTCATCATTAATTTATCCCTTCATTCATGTCATTGGTTCATTTGTCTCGGGGCTCTTGATTGCAATTCAAACGTTTTTAATTAAAAGGTATTAAAAATTAACAACAGCTTATCTTTTGTTTTTATCCAATAAATCTTGCCTGAACAAATTATCGGACAGCAAATTATTACAACAATTCATGAGTTTTAAGTTGTTTATGACTCAGCATCAAGTTTCTTTGCCATTCATTTCGGTTTTGATTAATTCTGTTCGATGAAATTGCGCGTATCAGAGGTGGTTCCCAACCGTTGCATTTTTCATTCCATATTATCAGTATCCGTATACCGCATAAAACTTTGAAAGTTTGATTTTTCTATAATTTACTCCCTTTTGCATTAGTAAAAACTATATTCATGTCAATTAGCATAGTTTGTTAGGGAAAATGAGAGACAATTTCCGAGCGACCAATCATGATCTATGAAAATAAAAGGAAAAATTATATAAGCAATGAATAATTGGAAATCTGCCCCTTCCTTTCAATCCTGAAAGATTTATGTCCCGTCATATTTAGGCTTGGCGTATGTCCCGTTTTGACCAGGATTGTTCCGGTATGGAGAAGGAGCCCTTACTCTGTCCTGATTTGAATGAAAAAATCCGATTGAGTAAACATCTGGAAATTCAGTGGTATACAAAATTTACATTACTTCATGATGCGGAATGTTACATGTTTAGTATCGGCAACTGACTCATAAAATTAGCGGATAACAAACTCATAAAACAGTTTAGAATGAGGTTTTTTCCTGTTTTTTTACCTCCGGGATTTTGTGTTCAAACGAGCCTCATTTCGGAATATAATGATTTATTAACTGAATTCAGTTTATAAAATGCCCCTAAGGGAAAAATATTAAATTGAGTACGAAAATGACCTTTTCAGGTGTTTCGGAGATAATAACCATTTTTAGATTCTTTTTAAAATTTATAAATTCAACTAAATATCGTCGTTACTGTGATTGACACCAAGTAAGCAAAACGTTGAAGCAGCAAATCATGTAATAACAAGTGATTACCTTTAAGGATAAATAGTCGCTAGTGAATATTTTAAAAATACTCTTTGAAGACTCGAAAAACATTATCATCCAACTTGCATACATCGTTGAAGGATGGGGTCGTTTATGAACTACCGTATATTTCGTCCGAAAAATAAAGTCCTATGTATGTATGTAAATTCTCGAATTATGACGCAATTTTTATGTTTCCAGGACTACTAAACGCTCCAAACAGAGATACAAATTTATTTTTTAATATGTCGCATCCTGAAATTTAGTTTGAAAGTCGCGAAACTCAGGCAAAATATCACTAAAAATGTAGTTCAAAATAAAATTAGCTCCTATAAATGGAATATTAATTCATAAATTACACAAATTAAATGTAAAATAGTATATATTTAATTGACTGAATATAAAGGTATTTGTATCTTAAGATAATTAAAACATGTTAATGGTACGTAGAGAGGAGAATCGACGAAATATAATATCATCCATAGAATGTGAGAAGTCGCTAAAGCAGGAAAAAGGTCGAATATAGAAGGAAAAATTCTCTGTATTTAACGAAAAATAGCTAAATTTGTGAGTATAGTTTCCATTAAAAAATCCAGCACCTCGGGTGCGTCCTAGATAGGCGATATTTCGTAGTAATATATATAAATAGTTTCGTAAAATATTGTTAGGAAATATCAGTGAGTGTTATTCAAGTGCTTCAGGACACAGTGTGTGGGTCTCTAGAAGATAGAAGATTTAAAGAAATATTATTTAATACGTTCGGAGTGGGTACATTCTTAGAAGATTCAGCTGATATTACGCGAACTCCTTGTTACATTGACCGTTCTTATACTGAGAGAAAGATTGGAGAAAAAGATGCTAGATCAAGTCTTTTCAAAAATTCATTTTTTCCACGAACAATACGTGAAAGTAATCGATAGGGAATTAAAGGCATGGTTTATTCACCCCCTGCCACACGCCTAAAGCCGGCTTGCAGGGTACATGTGTAGGTGTAGAAAGATGGGTACCACGGCGTATAGGTTTCGCCTTACAATCGAGTGATTATTTTACCCCTACATAACTTAAAAATACATGCATACATTTTAGATTGGAGAATATGAGGTATTTTACAGCTATTGTCAATATAATGCTAACTTTAACGTTCGGCTTTAATGAATACACCAAAATCTACTTACAGTACCTCAAACCCAATCAGTTCATCAGGTTGCCGTTCATGGAACTATGGGTAATCCTACGTCTGTGGAATCCGTCACTTCGGTTGGGAAACTCCGCATTTGAGATTTCCCGGCTCGATACTGCAACCTTTTCTAGCGCATCAGCGGAAATTAATCTATGAACATTTCAGCACCGCCAAAATCGGATTTCATGAATCAGAGAAAGAAATTTCGTGGATGCATTTCCTGATCTGAATTTCCTGCTAAATATTTCAATTTCTTTCTCGTGAATGGTGTCCCAGATTTTCATTTTGAGGTTGCGGAAAGCGATATTTCGAGGAAAACCTCAGACAACAATGTTTCGATGCAAAATACAGGACATTTGAACATTTGCGCCGACGATCAAGCATTTCTATCGATATTTCGCATTTATGCTTAAATGTAAAGAGGAAATAAAAACTTTCCTCTAGCTTCAATCGAGGAACAGGGAGTTTCGGAATTGAATGGAGGAGGAAAAAGAGAGATTGGGAATCCTATTAAAAGAATTTGTACGGAACTCAGTACTTTTTATTTTCATTTCTGTAACTTACATTGTGGAAATCTGAACGAGTTTCCTTAACATTTGCTTTGTAACGAACTACGTGCCTCATATTATAGCACTTGTGTGATGAAAATGATGGACCTATGCGGCTAACATGAACCATTATGCTAAAAAAAGCATAACCTGGTCTTCCGAGATCAATAAAGGGAAAAGCCACGAAAAAGACAAAACCATTATTTCGTAAATGGAAAATTTTTCGAGTATATCTTTTAGACACATTCTTGATTGGCAATTAAAATATGAAAAACGAGCAAGGACATGCGCGAAAATCAACATTTTTGTTACCGAGGTAATAAAAACATAAATCAATAAAGGCGTTGGTAGGCATTTCATTAGACCAGGGCAGCAGAGGTCCCAAATGGGAATTCATCGTGGTCACAAAAATACTACTTAGCGGGCAGTACGTTCTGAATTACGTAGCTATACCACATCTTTTGAGATATAAGTGAAAGTACGATCTCCGAGGAAATGATTGCTAATGCAGATTGTTACTTCTGGTCGTTTTTCCCCCTAACATAATGGAGATATATAGCCCTAAGATCATAACCAGATAGGGACATTGGTGTTACATAATGTACCCCATATCATACGGCATACTTTCATGATACTTTTATATCATTTAATGTAACTTTTTCTTTGAAGGAGCCAATTGATTTCTGTAGTCCTTTAGGTTTAGATTTCTACCCTCTGGGCAGCCATTTGCGTATGGCAGGGGGTGTTTTAACACCTTACCCACTTTTCCTGTTAGCATCTCTGATGCTCTGCTTAAGGAACGACTAGAAATTATTACTGTTTTAGTGATCAAATCTTTATCAGTTTTAATCTTTTTCAATGCCTATCTTAGATCGAGCTCGTTGTTTACTTGAACTAAAATGTCTTCCATTCTGTCTTAATGTTCTGAACCGATGAATTTTTCAAAATTCTTCCATCGAAAATCGGAGAAGGGATCGAACAATATCAGGTAGTTGTGATCCCTCTCAATTAATACTTCCTCCAAAAGGGTCATAAGGGTTAAGAGCTATTACATACTTTTGTACGCAATACTTTGTGTTTTATTGCTTATTACTGTTATTTAGAAGTAGTAATTTTTTAATGTATCGACAACTAAGACCTTTTTGCACATATGGATCCCCACCGAGAATCGAACCTGGGACCGATTTCAGCAAAGACGAATGCGCAACCCACTTGGCTATCCGGGGCCCATATTTCATTTACATTATCGCATAGAGTTTATCTTTTTCTTAACGTACGAGAGTTGACTCAATTTTTCCGCTTCTGCGGAGAATAGAGTGTGGTACGTAGATTCGTTTTTCAATGCTAACGTCTTCTATTAATTTAATAGTCGCACACATGCCCAGCCCGAAGCCAGATTCTTCAAATGTATTTCGGGCAATACTTTACATATTTCGGGAAATTGCCAACAGGAGTAGAAAACCCTGCATGATAAGCTCGGATGTTCTGATAAAGATGACAAACAAAATAAACACCTAATGACAGACAGCCGTAACTTCGATATTGTCTGTCATTTTATGTTTCCGTACTTTTCAATCAATCTTTTCTATTTTTGTATAATCACGTTCTCTTTAACATGGATGCACCTTCCTTAAATATACGTTTCAGGCTTTGTTTCTAAATCCCGGGGAATTCTAGATACTAAATAAAAGCCCTCCCTAAAATCCTCCGAATATGACTTGTATGTCGAATATGCCGGACAACCGTTAGCCCTATTGATAACAAATTTCGCAGCAACACAAAGAAAAACGTCATGGGCGTTGATATTTCAATCCAGTGTCTATGGTTACGTTGATGCGGTATACATAACGCTCTGATGGACAGTTCCAGAATAACAGCAAAAGACTGGGAAATAAGTGACAGACCCGTTTAATTAGTGGTAGGCCTAATTAGGTTAAATTTCAATTGAATTTCATAGAATAGTTAAATAAAGTTAAAATTTAAAAAACCTCCATTAGAAGGAAAGAAATTTAGCTGAAGAATCAGCCGTATCCATTTTCAAGTCAAACCTAAAAAACTTGTATTTCAAGTAGCTAAAGTAACACGATTAGAATTCAAAATAATTTTTCTTTCGGTAACCGGTGATGTAAAATTTTGTTGTTAAAAATATATTATCCTATCTCTAATTAACAGCTATGGAAACATGTGTATAGCCATCGTCGTTTCCCTAGTCATATCTGCAGTCCCTGAGCACTTGCCGTGCATTTATACGCCTCGTTCCCTGTGATGGTTCCGTGCTATGCTCCATGGAAAACACGATCGTGCAGTTTATGTATGCGCAAACCAGCAGATAACACAGTCATGCAACTGCAACGCATTAATAGCTCAGCCAAGAGATTAAATAAAACGATCCACAAATCGTTAACTGCCGTGGTAATTGGCCTTTGATACGACATTTGAGGGCCCTTTGTGGAGGACACAAATCATCGTAGAACGTTATTTATTTTTCGTCTGTCAACTTTTACGTAACGGCAGAGTCGTTGCCGTGCTACGGAAGGTGATTATCGATGTATTTATGTAGATTTATGTCCTTAAGTATCCTATTGAGATAGATTTTGCCCGGGAGCTGTGTTAGGATTTTATGTTGGACCGTCTAGCTCTTTATTTCACTGCCGAATATCTGTTTCGTCCTGCTTTTAAGTAAATCAGGTTTATTACCGTCCACCCTCTGCGTCGTTTATAATCTAATGGCTATTATTGATCATTACCGACATACTAAAATTTGATGGAAGAAATACAATAAGTTGATTGAGTAAAAAATTTTAAGACAAGGAAAAATTATCATCATCAGTATGAATGGGAACATTGTTCGAGTGTAAGTATCTAAACAATATAATTAACAACAATATCAATAATAAGAGAATGAGAATGCAACAACAAGGAGGTATTAACGAGATCCATGATAATTGAATATATTTTCCCCTCCTCTCAGAAAATATGCAACGATGCAGAAATGTATGTCTCTAAAAAGCGCAGCGAAGCTTCATATCATTTTTTTTCGAAATTCTCGCATTACCTGCAGGTAGAATTACTAGACCATTCGAGAATTATGTAGAAACTAGAATATGAAAATTTAGGATCAAAGTAGGATATTTAGTTGAACGGGTTTATGTGCACGAAATGTGAAATTTTCATATTTTAACGACATATTTCAATGAAATGTTTCGAGCGAGTTAGAAATATTTTCATCATTCAAATAGTTTCCTTTTTACAAAAATTTCCGCTTCAATTACAATAAATTTTGAAGCGTAACTTATTGCTAACTCGCTATTGGTTTACTGCAAACTTTCCATTTTCAGACTTAGTATCATGGATTGAATTATTCCCTTTGAAGAGACCATCGCCTTTTAATGATTATTCGTTTCGTTCCGATGCTTAACTCGAATCCGGATTAAAACAAAGTTGGAAATTGTTTTCCATTGTCCGGGGAATTCCGGACTGGAATCAGAATCCCACGCGGACGTCCCCAGACCCTCGTAAAAAGAGAGTATGTCAGGGAAAAGCCAACTCTCACCTTTGGGTAACCGGCGGATCTAAATTTGCCCTCACCCGCATACCTCACGAATAGACTGTAGACCTTTGAAAAACTGTCACAGCATTTATTCGCTTGTTTATTTGTTTGTCATTGGTTTATTTACGGCCCTATATAATAAAAACAATCTTGCAAAAACACACAGGATGCAAACAAATCTCACGGAATGCATTTTCTAAGGCTAATATGTTATTTTTTTCAGAATTAAAGAATACATTAGTATTTAAGCAAACAGTAATTGAAGTATGTTGCTTATAGGAAACGAAAAACATTCTGCAAAGATGAAAATCGAGTTATCTTCTTTGAAAGAATAGCTGTAAAGTTTGGAAACGGTCATGAGTTGCACAATGCATTTCGTTCAGTAAAACTGAATATTCCGTATTATTTTCTTATGTCAGATTGAATTAATTATTGATTTATTTATTTATTTAATAATCATTGCAAGTTGGTCGGTGGACCAAGTGGCAATGGTCAAGGAGGACAAAATAATAATGGCATCTGCCCGGCATTCGCCCAAAGACGGGAGGAAAACCACTCCAAAAACCTCCCGTGGACAGTTTAGATACAATAAGTATATATAAACAACAGACAATAAATGTCGCACTACAGCTCAGAATTCCAATACAATAAAACTAAAGAATACATGCATACATATCGAACAATTATATAGACATAAACTTTTACATAGATATAATGGGCAAAAAAATTAAGATGAAATACAATGAAACTCAACAGAATATATTATACAGAGAGTGTAAAAATAAACAAATAAACCTTTACGTGGGTATTGTAAGTAAAAAATTGCTATTATATATAAAAACGATTTAGGTAATATAGACTTTAATTTTCTTTTTGAAATCTTTAGTATTTTCGGCATTGGAAAGAGAACTTCTCCAGGAATAGCTTTCCATTCTCTTATACCTCTATTTATGAAAGAGTATTTAGCCAAATCTGTTTTCTGTTCTCGTTCTTTTATTTTTAGTCTGTGATCCCAATGTAATTTGGAGTATGAAATTTCTTTGATGCGCAGCAGGTACAGCTATTTTTCTACTCTACTCTACTCTTACAGCTTGATTTATTATTATGTCTACATCCATAAGACAATCTCGTAGCATGATTTCACTCCTCCTCGACATCATTGAGTTTTCCCGTTGATATAGTTAATGTCCTCATCATCATCATTATTTAAGGCGCCTGCTGGATATGTTATTACTGGTGTAATTAAGTATTTATACAGTTTTACTGTCTCTTCCTGTCTAAGATTTTTGGTTTTTGAAAGAATATACCTTATAACAGCATCCAGATGTCCTATTTCCGTTCATCTTTCCATCCATCTTTTACTTTCAAATCATCATATCCATTATTTTCCTTTTTATGAAAGACAGGGTCGTATATAAACCGAACGACCCTCACGGGCTTCGGCAATATTAATATAATTCATGAATGTGAAAAAGTGGTTGTACGCGTGTATTGAAAAATAAAAATATTGAACTGCTTATTGTTAAGTCTCCCAAGCGAGATGGAGAAATGTTCTGGCAAGATAGTTCAATGGTCAGAGAATTCGCCCGGAAAGCGGAAGACCCGAGTTCGAAATCCCGTTCTGTCACACTTTTTTCATGTCCGTATCTCCTCGGAAACAACGATAAGCTTGACGATGTGCTAAATTCGGCTTTGACACATTGAGTGCTCAATAAGGCCCAGGCAGTGGATAGTCTAGGAAACTTGTAATTTTCAAGGATTTCCGTAGCACGCAGTGTGTTAATTAGCGAATTATTTGATATATCCGAATGTTAATTTCCTAAGAAGATTAATAATAAACGAGTAATAGTTTGCATAGACAAATTAAAATCACGAACTACGGCTTTTTATTTTGTGCACCACAAGTTTTAACGAGGCATCGCTGCTCAAATTGTCAATAAAATTTCAAGTCACTAACTTAGCGTTACTTAACACTTCGACCTCACTGGTTTCACGCAGAGTACGGACCTGGGTCTCAGATGACCCAGACTTTTAAAATCGATTTCTAGTAACAATATTTACTACCCAGGAAAGAAATGAATAANCCGAGTACCTCCCTGGGTCCCAGATGACGATTTTTAAGATCAATTTCTACTAACAATATTTACTACCCAAGTAAGAAATGAGTGAATATTGAATAAGGACAATAATTTATGCAATAACTGTGTAAAAGTGGTTTGTATTACAAAAATAAAACACTTAATTTTACTTTGAAATAAAAATGAATTTTTTTCAAGTTTAATGTTTGAATAAAACAAAAAACATTAAAAGAATAAAATTCAGGCAGTTAGTTCAGTTAATTCTAATTTAGTTTGATTCAAATGAGTTTTAAATGCAATTAATGCACATTATTCGAGTCTCTTTCATGGCGTGGTTCTTGCATACAAAGCTGCTGCATTTGTCACATATTGAAGTGTATTTATTGTCTCCACCAGAGCAGAAGCTGCACCTACCTCTCTTCCTTTTTTCACCTCTACTTTCTTCAGTCTCCTGTCTTACCGTAGAAACTTTCCTGCCTGTCAACTCAATACTCCGAATAATGGTTTTCTGGTAATTTTTCCCTCTGGTGTCTGCAATACACCTGACTCGTTTGTCAATGCTTTCTTTGATCACCAAAATAAGAAAGTCGATGATGAAGACAACAATCCGTGTTTCATCATGGCGGCCTAGCATCTGTTAATGAAAGATAAATTCCTTAAAGGTCAGATGCTAGAAATTCATCCTTAAAAGGTCCATCCGGAGTTAGGCCAAGAGGAAGCGGGGGATGTATTTATCGTGTAAGCCCCCGTTCATCTGGAAGGTACTCCCTTTTGGGATAATCGGCCTCAGGTTGGGGATGCAGGTCGGCTGTGTGACGCCACCGGAAGAGGAGTGACGCAAAGTGGAGGACTCCCAAGCAGAGGGCGATTAGAAGGCGACTGTGACCCACATAACTCTCGCACCGATTGCTTAAATTAGTCCATTGATTGCACCCGATGGCGTATCAGGTAGGGCCGTAATTTCGAGCGTACGGCCGCTTAAGGTTTATTTAAAGGGCTTTAGGGTGCGTTGGGTAACATTTTTAATAAAGGATTTGGGCGAGAGATGTTGCCACGTGATGCATCTATCTGGTCACATAACATAAGTGCAGCGGAAAGGTTGTAGATGGAATATGATGACACAGTTTCGTCCTTGGGCCGTCGGGAAGGAGGGTAATAGCCGATTTAGATAAGGAGTGAGGTTTAATATCACAACTGAGTCTTGCATACGTCGATAGGGAACGTCAGACAGACTATACAATGGATGAAAAAATCTACATCCACTTACGTTAACAAATATTCATGATTCAAGGGTATTTTCAGACGGTGAGGTTCTCTCTTTGTCGTCAAATACTTTAATGACGTGAACTAATTAAAATTTTAGTAATCGATTAATTCAGTCGTATTAAAATCGTTATAATTTGTCGTCTTTGTTGTCGGTAATTCTTTGTTTATGCAAGTCAAATCGACAATGGTATTCGTCGTATAACAATGACGGCATATACATACCCAATTTGGGTATTTTATAGGTAACCTTATTAAAGACAGTGTATTGTATTAAACAGAGCCGTTGTAAGTCATTTATTGTTTAAATACATTGTTATTAAAGCTATCTGTTTGTTTTTTGCAGTCAAATCGATATTCTTATTAGTTTGATAACGATGAGGTAATATATATATACGCAATCAGAGTATTCTGAAGGCAATTGTATTGCAGACAATATGTTGTTCTGTTGCTGCAAAAGAACTTGCGATTTTAGAACAAGCACTCTTTCCTACATTCGAAAGCCTTTTAAGTAGTTTCTAATACGAATACATGTATATGCAGACATAAATAATACCCTAAAACGCATTTCTTGACATTGACACTTATCATGACATTGATATTTATCATGTCAATTTTAAATTGAAGCATTTTCTGAAAAATACGGCACAAAACGAGATAAAAAAAACAGGACTTAGCGAAGTGATTGTATCAATAAAGTGCATTTAAAATTTCTGCGATATTTTCACAGTGTACACTTTTAGAAGAAATGCTTGTGTTTTTAAATGACCCGCAGCGAAATTCGAAAAAAACGAAACAATCTCTAAACAAATGGACGAGGAACCAAACTAATATTGCTTTCATTTAGTTTTTAATCGCGTTTTCCTAACCTTTTGTACATTTAATTTGTGCACTTAAGCTTTTATCACTTTTCTTTTTCTTTCGTGTAGTTAACCAATGGCTTGTCCTATACATGCTTATGGCGTTGGATAAATAATTTTATTACCGTTGTTGTTATCATCATCTTCATCATCAACAACATCATCATCATCATCATCATCATCATTATTATTATTATTATTATTCCTCTTGTCTTTCTTGTTGATGTCGTTGTTGTTGCTGATTTTGTTATTGTTGTTATTATTATACACAGGAAATTACTGTGTACGATTATTTCGAGTGGCGAAATTGCTGATCATATATTGAGTTTTTTAACTGATGATCAATAATAAGTTATTGGCTACCATTGGAGAAAATATTGTGTTATAGAATACGTTGTGACAGAAAAGTCAGAGAGTGGAATATTCTTTCTTTTAACGGAAAAATTAAGAGATGTATCAACTTCGGAAGGAAATGGAAGAATGCAATGAGAACGGATAGCTCCGTGCGGCGTATTTTACGAGCAGATTATCCTTTCTCTGAAAAACACGGCGATCAGGCGGGTAACGCCAAAACATAATCCAAAACGAATGAACCAATGAGAATAATGGCTTCCATGCAATCATCACGACGTGGATATCGCAAAATGGGAAAGAAAATTAACTTTTTTTCCGAAGAGGAGATAATCGGAATCGCGAATAATGAGCCAGCGTTCGCAATTTATAATGCATATCTCTCGTGATATATTCAACAATTACGCGTTATGTTTCGGAATTCGGACACGAGTTAATGAAGGCAATTTCAAAAATGGGAATAGGGTTTGCGAAAGGCGCATTTTATGTACGGTAAATGAAAACAGAATCGATTTTTCCACACTTGATATCATAGCTAAATATTTCGACTATCAAAATTCATTTCCATTACCTTTGTATTTCGGAATAAAAGGGAACTTGTAACGGTGCAAAAAAGGGGATTGATTTGATGGAGAGTGAAATCCGGCTCTTTCGTACAGATCACTGCTTTTCTTTTGATACATCGCTGAATATTCATAACTTGAATCGGAGCACCTGATAGAATTCCAATCAGGCACCCAAATTTCCTTGTTTTTACTATTAATATCATCGCATATATTATCAGCACTATCATAATTTGCGGACTGAATCTTCAAAGGAGCCGTTCAATTCATTATTAACAAAGGGTTTTAAAAGCTATCTGATACAGTGCATCGCTACACCTACGGTCCACTATCATTGATAACTAACGGATAACGATGTGATTGTTTACACAGTAGAACATATCCTTACCGGAGTCAGAAATTTACCATTTAAAATTGCTGCAATTTGCCTAGAACTTTAATACAATTAAAAGCAGTGCTAAAAGCATTAAAAAAGGTCACTGTTTATTTTTTAAAACTGCTACAATAGATCGGTGAGACCAACAGAGATGCATTTTGACAGGAGGACATGAACAGTTGGAAAAGAGAAAATCAAATATCGATAAACCTTTTCGGAAAAATGTATGAAGTAGTCTTGCAAAAACTAGTTGATATTATGCCTGTTATAAAAGCCAATAAGATAATAAGTCATTTTTTGTCTAAATTCATACTTTACCTCGGTAATAGGGAATTTAGACTATAAAAGAAGCTTCACAACATTATTTTTATTCAAGTTATACGAGACATAAACAGGATAAAAGTTACAATGAAATATATTTCCTGTGGTAAATTCAACATAAGCTAATTTTATGTGGAATTTGCCAAAGGATAGGATTTTCTATCTGATTATTATGAAAAAATTTCACAAAGAATTCATGTATGCGCGTAAAATAGCCTCAGGCAAAGATATGCTAAAAAATATGCTATAAATCACGTAAAATGGTACGTGCGACTCCCGGCCAATGGTAGACTAGTATTTTACGTACATACACGTAGACTGTTAGCTGCAGCGATGACCTTTATCCGATTAAAAACTGCGCGAACGGGGTATACCTAAGTCTCAAAGGCCCGTCAACGTATTGCTAAATTACCATGGTTTCCACAGTAATTTAAAACACGTAATTAAATTACTGCTGTGCATAAACAACGGAAAACAATCTCAAAGCATCAACGTCAATGAGTATATCAACACCTTTGTTTGCGTACTAGGCAAGAGGTATATCATCAAGCGATTAGTGTGTGACAATGGTGAATTTCGTTTATCTAAATGGGTTTTCTTCTTTTATCTTTAAAAATAAAAAAGCGAATTGGGTAATTAGAGCGCGTTGAGAAGCAACAATGCTCGAAATTAAATGGCTGAGTCATCAATTACAATCAAGCCTTTGATATGAAGGGCTGCTTTAAATTTGAGGAAAAGGGTAAGCGTAAATGTCCCGGCCAAACTCGAAACCGCTATCTGTGCAGTTGTGCATGAAGGGAGCGGTTAAAAAGATTCAGGATTCATCTTAAGGGGTATTTATAATTCGATCTTTTTGGCACAGTTTTCACGTTTAACCGCCGTGTCGTAGGTTAGCTCTGTCATGTCGGAGCGATTGATAAATCAGCTCACGTACACGAGTGCTCACTCTTAAAGAGAATCCCTGCACAGTGGAATTCATGGGAGTCGAGGTTCTTATTCAGACGGCTTTTTAATGTCGCCCATAATAACACGATAAGAGAATGCAGTTTTCTTTCCTGAACAGTTAGTGGACAGATTAAATTGATGTAATTTTGACCGTCATGCTGAGAATGATATTTTGCTGATCATAATTTCATGTCACATGTTGTCATCATTCATAACAACGAAATGGTGGGTCTGAATTATCGCATTTAACTAATGCAACATAAACAAAGGTTTTAAGAAGATTTCCTTGGAACTCCTTGGAAGGGAAATAAAATGCAACAGTGAAAAAACTTTTTTCGCAAAAGTAGTCGTTCTTTATGTATTTCTGCCTCCTGAATTCGAAAATGAAACTCAAAACATCGTATCATCCACAGTTTTGGCACAAATCGTATACTTTACCAATATCGGTATCACATATTGAAGGAGTACATATATATGGCACACGAATCATGCTGAAGTAGAATGCAAGTTTAAATCAACAACATAGTGAAATATGCACACAGTGAACAGATGCATTCAGAGAATGTGGTCAAAACATGCACTAACGTTAATTCATTCCGTGCTTTCTTAGTTGTCATGGCGCGGCCCCTGATTTCCTCTTGTGGGGCATTTCCGTGTGCTCACGCTGAAGCATCCAGCAGTAGTCGCCATCATCCGAACATCCCAAGTTCCCTGGTATCTTCGTTTCATGTCCTTGATGTCCTGATGGAATCTTTCACCCTGTTCCTCACTTACAGCACCCAGGTTTGGAGGAAAAAAGGTGCGAACGTAAGAAATGTAACTTCAAACTCATTGAGCATCCAAGCATTCTCAATTTTGTCAGCATGTTCTCCGCTATGTCGATATACTCTGAGCTACGATTGTTTCCCAGGAAGTTTTGAACCGCACACTTAAAGGCAGTCCAGGCTTCTCGCTCCACGGCATTCATCGAATGAAGGAAATCTTCATCTAGTATTTCTTTCCGAATATCGGGACAAGTGAACACGCCCTCTTTCAACTTAGCATCTGACAGGTTGGGGAACTTGTTACATACATATTTGAAACAGTTGCCACATCTAGGTAATGCCTTGACAAACTGCTTCATTATGCCCAGTTTGAGGTGCAGGGATGGCAAGAGTATTCTGTCTCTTTCCACTAGAGGGTCACACTTGATAGTTTTGTCCCCTGGAACCAATTCCAACCTTCGGGGCCACTGTTTTCGCTCCCAGTGTTTGCCACGAGCCCGACTGTCCCATCCACAGATGAAATAGGAGAACTTGGTATGTCCTTATTGTTGTCGTAGAAGCATACCCAACTCTTTCAAATTAATATACACCATCCAATTGTGATCCTCATAATGAATGATAGTAAGCAGCACCTTCATGTTGTCATATGTTTCCTTCAGGTGCACAGAATGTCCGACAAGTATTGAGGCATGAATGTTACCATTGTCCAGCAGAACTGCCTTCTGGCTTCTTTTAGATGAATCAAAGTCTCCAGTCACCGGGCGCGTACGGAATGTTGAACTGACCCATCAAACCTTGTACATCACTGCAGCACACTAACAAGTCCTTTTGAGAAAAATATCGTGTGAAATTTTTGAGAAAAATATTGTGTGAAATTTTTGAGAAAAATATTGTGTATTATAATATACACGAAAACACCATATGAAGCTCAGAATATCATCACATTGCATTACCATTAATTGCATATGTATGCTATTTGTGCAAAACCTGTGGGTGATAATATGTTTTCAGTATCATTTTCGAATTTAGGAGGTCTAAATACATAAAGAACACCTACATTTTCGAAAAACTTTTTGTGACCTTGCAATTTGTTGCATTGTGTTATCAATGACATCATACATACAAAACTTTTCTACCTTTCGGTGTATCTACATCTACATAAATACCCTGCAAGCCGCCTTTCGGCTTGTGGCAGGGGGTGTAAACACCAAGAGTTGGAATTACCTCTTTAATTTATTGTTATCGCGTATCGTTCGCGGAAAAAAAGAGTTTCTAAATCGACTTGTCCTCGCGTCTATTTCTCTTATTTTACGCTCGCTGTCGGATCGGCCAAAGTAGCAGGGGGGTTGCATAATACCAATTACGTCTTCCGAAAATATATTTCCTCTGAATTTATCTAACAATCGCAGCCTAGCTTCTAATCTCCTTTCTTTCAAGGATTCCCAACCTGCGTCTGATAGCATTTGCGTAACGCTTGCTTCTCTATCGTAGCACTTTTTAACAAAACGTATCGCCTTACGCTGCACTTTCTCGAGTTCGCGAGCATTCGTTTCATCCGCAGAGTCTCATATACTATTATAGCCACATAATCCAGATGGGGCCTAACAAACGTGAAATAGCGTCGCTCTTTAATTTTATCATCGCATCTACCTACAATACACTTTATAAAACCGAGCTTTTTAGTTGCTTTACCGCATATTTTTCGAATACGTGTGCTCCAGTTTAAATTATTGGTTAGGGTGATTCCAAGATATTCAACTGAGTCGACTACATTTAAATTCATTCCACCAATTTTTTACTGGTGGTTTTGACGCAATTGTTTTCTTTCAAAGAAATTACTACAGCGCATTTATCTACAGTTACATTGATCTAGTTGCCATTTTTCGCACCACATTTGTATATGACCTAAATTGTTAGAGAGTGAAGCGCTATCTTTGTCACTTGATATTTCTCTATATATTACCGAATCATCCGCAAATATCCTCACATTGCAATCGATCTTTTCACTTAGGTCATTGATTTAAATGAGTTTGATGAGAATGAAAAACGGTATGTTCATGTACCTTAATAATCCGTATTCAATGCCATTTCTTTCGCCTCCTGGTAGCTTACCCCACCCTTTATGTCATCTAACAACTTCTGCTCTGTGCTTTTTCCCTTGCATTCTATCCTCATTCTTTAGCAATAACTTTCCTCTCAATACTTGACCCACCAATATCCTCTGTCGACCTTTAACTACTTCAATTAAAACCCTCTCCTCCCCAACAATCTCTAGTATCTCCAATTTGTTTTGCTATCGATCCAAGTTTTTCCGTGTTATGCCATACCCACACCTCGAAGGTCTTACTCTTTTGATGACCTCTTTTCGTAAGGTCCAAATTTCACACCCATACAGAAAAACCCTTCGCACCAGGGATTTTACCAATCTTTTCCTAATTTCTTTATCGAAACCTCAGACAACAGTTCCCTTCGCTCCACGAAAGCTTCCTTGGAAAATGCTACTCATTTTCGAACCTCATCTGTACACCTCCCATCGCAAGATAGAAATCTTTCCAAGATAAGAGAAATTATCCACCTGTTCTAGTTTTTCACCATCCACACTGATCGTTAAACTTTCTTTCCTTTGGTAAATCTCATCACTTTAGTTTTTCTTACTTTTATTTGCATTTCGTATTAAGAATTAAATACCTAAGAATCCAGATTATTAACGTTTTTATTAATAGCAAAAAAAGGTTGAAGAACTATATACAGATCTAGAAACCAAAATGAGAATTTATAATGAAAATTAATTTATATGCTCAAAATAATGTTATAAATAAATATGTTAGTAAACGTAAATATTTATACAAATCAACGGACGTCGATCATGTAGCTGACGTTTGTTAAATGAACTCCCTTTTCTTCCGAAGTCCGCAGAAAGAATCTCACATTTGTGCAAAAATGGCATTCGTTTGAAGTTAAAACTGAATGGTAGTTCAGTGGTTAGAATACCTGCCCGGAAAGTGGGAGACCTGGGTTAGATTCCCAGTCATGTCGCTATTTTTCACACTTGTTATTCCTTGGGACTTAGCCGCACAACTTAATTGTGCAAAATTTAACACCTTTACCTCAATCCTTGAAATTAAGTATGGTCGATTCAGGTTCATTCACCTAGGGGCCACGCTGACGGAACACTGTCATTAGAGCCAGCATATCCGAAAATCCTTGGCGAAACAATTAAAACATGATTTTCTATACATTATTATAGATGCAATAGTAGTAAGCTAACAGAGCAATGCTTTTCTACTTTAGTCAGTTTTTCCTGTCGTAATTTATTTCAATCTAAGGCTTTTAAGCGTCAACGAAACGTCAGGGTACTTATATGCTGTAGCAGACTGGCAAACGTAATATTTTTAATTCTGCGTGGTATATCCGTAGTAACTCAGCTCCATAGAATTATCGCTTACTCAATGAAATATAGCCTTAATTTTTCAATACAAGTTTAGTTTTCGTTGCATTATTTGGTAATTTCCCCTGAATTTCCGTCAATAATTGCGATACATTAGGGTAGTAGTAGTAGTGTTGTTAAAAGTGCTTCGACAGCTTATGTCATTTCGCACGTGGGCCCCCACCAGGAATCGAACCCTTTCAAAGAAGTCGAACGCGTTGCCCACTTGGCTATCCGGGAGCCCCGCGACACTTAGGGTTTATCTTTGAATCTTGAGCGTAAACGATTATAATTCTATGAATTACTGTTGTTCAGTTACACAAATTATGACATTTAAGTATTAAATTTAAATATACGTAAGGTTATGGTCATTTTGTAAGTTGTCTACGGTTTTTGCGCTCTGCATTGAAAGCTATAATGTGACGGGAAGGTAAATTTGGGCTGCGTAGATATTTTTGATAAACTCAAAATATATACATATGCTAGATGTAAATAACACCGTCTTATAGCCGTAATCACTTCAGATATATATACAATTCATTGACAAATGTAAGGGTGCTACTTATCTCACTTTCCCTCTTGAAGTAACGCAACAATACAGACACTTGCGTCAGTCAACAGCATGACATAACGAACGTAACTTTCAAAAGAACCGAATTCACCGATATTCGTGAAATACACGAAGGACGTAAGCAATGTTCGACTAAATTTCATGAGTCGATATCTAAAAATCAAGGAATTGTGGGAATCGTAATAGTTAAGTGTTCATCTCATGAGGATTACAATAGTTGTTATACCAATCGGAAAAGTTTAATTTTATAAAATTAAAAACCTCATTGTGAAATCATGAGAAATCGGGCCATTTTCTAATGCAAATCTATAGAGCGCTAAGGGACTAAAGCTTATACGGAGCTATGTGACAAAATTTACGAATTCTAATACCCATTGAATACACCTTCTCTGGAAAAAGCAAATGTATTTCTCCTGCCTGTATACGGATTTCGACAGGCTCACCCATAGGGTATTATATAACAAGAAAAAGCTTATTCATAATTCTTTGTTCACAATTGATTGTCGCGACCATACAACATTACGCGTTTCAAAAAGTAACAATCGATATTAGCCCTTGGTTTTATTTGTTGTAATTATCTTATTCTTAGACTTAGACTTTGAAATTGTTTATCATCTCTCACGCATGTTTAATTTACTTATTCCTTTTTCTCTCCTTTTCATCTCCGAATAATTCTTTAAACAATTTCCACGCCGATAAATCTTTTCAAAATCCAGCTAATGATAAACATTAACGAATTTCAGCTGAGGTTGTTCAACTTTGAGTCGACGTTCACCAGTTTTGTGAAGAACGCGGCACAACCTATGAAAACATCGATTCATTCCGCTGATTTGCTGCAATTAGCATGGATTATCCGGGGCAATGAACTATTTACAGCAATTCTCACATTAGATCCTAGGGGCATTCTCTATGGTTGAGGACCCTGGTGCATTGCACCTGTTGGCTGCATGTAAACTACGTCATTGGTGGTAACCACCTCTTCCAAAACCGGATGCACGGAATCGCCTCGCTTTTGCAGTATTACACAGCGGTGTTTATGACCCTATTGACCCGTATTAATAAATCAATCCCAAGCTCAGCCTATATCGACTTAAAAATAAACTCAGCCATAAAAAACTTCCTGGAAAGAAATAAACCGAAAACAGAAATTCATACGATTCCATTTTCTGTGCGAAAATCGATTTCTTTGTTTTGGAAACCTTTTCACTCGTAATCAGGTCATAAATTTTGTATTCGCTCATTTTAAACGAACACACTACCTAGTAGTTATATCCGTGAATTAACACCGCGCATGAACTATTTCAGTCGTTATCCATTGTAGGTTTTTGCAGATTGGCATGTTATTTGCGCAGTTGAGCGGTGGGTGAGAATCTGTGCGGTGAGAAATTGCCTAAAATGTCCTCTTGGGTTAATCTACGGACCCGAAACAGTGAGCTGAGAATACCATTCGTTACCTGAGTTAATAAAAAGCTGAGAATCAAAATACTTCGAAGCGATAACTTATTTGGAAAAACATTTTCGCAGTTAATAAATAGCATTTCATTAGGAAACGTAAAAAGGATTAACTCTTTAGCTTTAATCGACTTTAAAATGCTTCAAACGACATTATAGAATCCAGTTGCAATCATATTTATCATTTCATGATCAATGATGATCACCGTGTCTGATTTGCTGGTAGATAAATTTCGTGCTGAATGTATGTACGTGACTGAAAGATTTCAGAAGTAAAATTCCTTTCAGTATGGTAATAAATTCGGTTTTAATGTAATACTGAATCTATTTCTTCTACTAAGTTTCTCCTATTCCCTTGCATAGTTATGAATATACTCAATTTATTATTTAAGGATAAGTAAATATTATAAAGGCACTTCTTTCTTTTAAAAGTAGTCAATGAGTGATTTTTAGTTCTTACTTGCATCAAAATCCTGCGGTTACAATAATTACCGATGTCAAGTCAGTACGTTTCAGTGCAGCAGTTTTCAGCTATTTACAAATAATACAAGAGTGTAATTGATATTCAGTTCACATATGAGCATTAATGAATATTTTCGAAAAATCTAATGTGTTTATTTTCCGAAAACATGAAAATTGAATTGTATAGGTCTTGCACTAAACAATTCAGCATTTCTCGCGAGAATTAAATTTAAGTTTATAATTATAATATAACCCTTATAAAAAAACCTTTGAAATCAATAGAAAAATCAGCCTTATTTAGTTGTTCACAAATAAGTAGATATTTAAATAAACTTTTGATCGTCTAATTCCCCGATATTTCAGTATTTTATCCCCGTTTAATCATTCAAAAAGCACGTTACTTTGTGTGATGGCATACTTTTTCTCTTAAACGCATTCCTTGAAACCCCACCGTAAAAACACACCATTCAACACGGTTGGTATCGCGGCATTCATTCATTTCCTTGAGGTTTTATCTGCCGGAGACAGATAGGCTTGTAACTATCTTATCCTTCGAATTACCTTGTTTGCTGTGCAATGATTCTCTGCTAAGGTCAGACGAGATAGGCCCAGTACATAGAATGGCAATGACCCAATAAAGGAGGATCAGGGCCGCGCCGTGGCTGTTTGGCGTGCGATCAATCTCTCTTCGGTCTCCAGTGTGGGCTTTAGCATTAGGAATCTTCGTCCCCAGGGCCTGAAACAGAATCGGCGACACGGAATCAATTAAAAGTTCACCAGATGAAGCGGCATTTTATCATTCTCTGTCTGACTCTCTGAGTGAACTTAAAAGGATTCTCTTATTAAACAAGTGAAAGCTCTTTATCGATATCGTTAATAAGTGAAATTGGCGCTGTACCGCCTCGGGAGCTATTCACTTTTGAATGGCAGAAATTAAACCTCCTTTTCCAAGCTGTGTCATCTTGAATTACCTCACATTTCACTGCTGTAATTCAAAGGCGTAGCCAAGGGGGTGGTTTTAGGGGTCCAAACCCTCCCATGAGAACAAAGCCAACAATAATCGAAAGCATGAGAGAGGATGGCCTCTCGCAATTATGACATACAAAAGCCACTGAGGACTCGAAAAGTACACGTGTTAATATAAATAAGTTTGCATTTCCGTTAGATTTTGGGTGGAAGGAATCCAGCCTCTGGATTGTACGCAACGCAGTGGTTACTCCATGGCTCTTAACCCCCCTATAGGCAAATCCTGGGTACGCCCCTGCTGTAACCCTGCCCTTATATACAGTACTATTTCTCTTTAACATCCATCGTAATCTGCATCTACAGTTACATTTGACTGAACTCGTATAAATAAGGTACCGCGCGTCATAATATGGCTTAAGTTCGATATTGGTCAACCACGATCTCAGCGCCACATACGTGAAAAATGTAACCACTTGCAGCAAGCATGCCTCAATCCTAGCGCCAACGTAGAAGTTTGATAAAACGCTCTAAGGTAAGTAATTTGGTATTTGATAATTTCATTATTTCCTGAACAAAAATATTACCCTTTTTATTCACTGGCGCTGCTGCAGTCGTGGTGGACCAATATGGAACTTGTTCCTATAAAATTTACAACTTTCGTTTTAATCTCTTAAATTCTGGTCAAAGCTATTTTCACGAAGTATTTTTTAATCTTAAGGGGGCAAAGAAACCAAACTTTGTATGCTCCACTGTAGAGATTCATTATTTCGACCATAGACGGTCATCTTCCGGTGATTGAACCAGACGGTCGTCACCCGAGGATGACTCTCTATGGTCGAAACCGGTCGAAATAATAGATATCTACTGTGGAACATGCAAAGTTTGTTTCTTTAGCACCTTAGTATGGCGTTACACGAAGTCCAGCCGTCGCACATTATTTTTTTCTGAAATCTTTCATGTGCAGGTTATCATTCAAGTAACTTCCTTATTAAAAATTCTTTATAACGATTTCAAAATTCTATTTGAACAGCTGTACTTAAATTATGCGTGAAGATTACATTTCGATGCATGCTCATTGTTAAATCTCGCAATAGTCCATTATTCCAACGCATTTTTAAATATTATAATTTGAACTAGTTCTTTCAGCAGTATCACCAAAAAAT
Organism: Ladona fulva; assembly: GCA_000376725.2. Taxonomy (NCBI): domain Eukaryota; kingdom Metazoa; phylum Arthropoda; class Insecta; order Odonata; family Libellulidae; genus Ladona; species Ladona fulva. Next base: position 313,030 of record KZ308650.1, read on the forward strand.
AAAACGGAGATAAAAATTATTAAAGATTATTAGAGCCTACGGACATGCTGGATATTCTTCGTATCGGAGAAACTCAAATATTAAAGGTCTTCCGATGGTGCGAAAGAAAAGTTAATGCTTTAAATTTTTATATTTACCTTTCCTTGGAGGATGTTCTGTTATTTTTATCAGAATATAAAGACACGTTTACACATAACTGTTTGTATTTATTCAGATAATTCATGTTTATGTTTACAGACTACGCGTTACCAAAACAAACCTACGTATTGTTGAGTCCTGCGATCCGACGCCAAATCTGAAAATGTCGGCCATACTGTAAGTATGATTAATTTTATTTATTCTATTTTAATTTATTACAAAAATTGTGTATTATCCATCGAAATTTAGAGAAACATTACGGCAGTGATTCTTACATGATATCTGCGCCTGCATGAGCAATACTACTCTGTATATCTTTGGAACAATACTTCATTCTCGTAAGATCCCGTGAGATGCGAGATTCAGAAATAAAGACGCCACTCGCTGCAATTCTATAAATTATTCATTTGCGACAAAAATCTTCTGAACCGAAAGTTTTGCTTTCAGAGCACGAAAAGGAGTTAGGTAAGCTCTAGTTGGCGGAGTTTCGCACGAATTCATCTCGTAAAGATTAATGTTCAAAATAGTGTCGCATCTCGCCGACGGAGTCGCTGCGGGTGGCAGATAATGTATTACAAACTACTCTATCGATTCGAGGTCATAATCAGCTTCAAGATTACGTAAGTTCTCAGGAGTTCGGAATGAATGTTAGAATTATTCTGTTCTTATTAATCGCTGTTTTGAATTCGAAGTACCTCAAGGTATTTAGTACCTCAAGGTATTTTCCATACTACAGCCCCTCAGCTATTTACAATCGAATATAGCGCACATTTTGCATATTTTCGAGTCCAAAAGGATTTTCTGATAGCGGTGACTTGATGAAAAAGTTGATGCATTAAATAATAGTTTCTCTTTAGGAGGCCTATTTCATAAAACCGTCAGCAATCAACAGTGCATATTCCCCTTCGAAGTTGAAGATGAGCTTTAAAACAGTGCGAGAGTTGTGACGCAATGGAGATTAAGTTGGATCCCCGGGATAAATTCTTTTAGAGATCCTCAGCCGCTCCTTTGCCAAACTTTTTCAGAGTTTTACTATCGTCGAAACTATTCGCAGTTTGGTAGAGAATAAAATGGGACGCTCGGAATTAAACGCGTTAAGAGTCTCAGTCAAAATTTAGTTTACAATTCGCAAACGTGACACACCTAACAACAGATGCTCGCGAGCGTTAACACTCGTAAAATCCAATTTCGTCGTATAAAATTCTGTCTGGCTACATTTCCAACTTGTGTCTATGAAGAACTTTTGAATCTTGATTTGACATCGAACACTGGAGCTGAGGAAGTGTGAGATCTAGGTTTTACTTAGTCGGACAACACTCTTGTTGCGACGACTTTTCCAGCTTAAGACGGAAATAAGAGTGTGCGGCTTTGTCCCGATTACTGCCATTCTAAACATTTCCCATTCGTAAGAGGAAAATGTTCGTCCATTACTACGTTTTTACAAATTAAAATCTTGTTCGCTCTTTCTTCTTCTTTGTTACAAATTAAGTTCTTGTTATTTCTTGACATATTTTTAATAGTGGTTCATGATCGGTATGGTCAAACGTAACTTAAATTGGACCTTGTAAGTTGAAGAGCGCATTTTTTAATATAAACTTGCCAATTTATTTCATGATTTGCTAAGTTTTCTTATGTTATGAAGATCATTTGAAATTCCATCTATAATGGTAGCACAGAATTTAAAATCTCTTATGTGAAGGCAAAATTTAAATTTCTTAACTTATTTACTTGACAACATAACTTAGTAACTTAATTTACTAATTTAACATATTAACTTAAGTTATTAACTTTCCTTGTTACACATACGGCAGACTCAATTTTACACCTATTTTTCTAGATTATGTCCTAAATTGTTCGGCTTAAGTGAAAATATTTGCATGAATTAGATACATACAAACCATGATCGGGTATACTTTACAACATAAATTTGCCAGAACTATTAATGTAACTAGCTCGGTATTAAACAGTTCAGAAATCAATATCTCGGTATTCAGTTCAGAAGATTAAACTACAAAGACAAAATTACAGCCGATATGCTCTATACTTTGTCTTATAGTAAATGTCTTCTGTGATTCCTAATAAATAATTGATAAAGGTTAAAACAAAGTATTACTTCAAAAGATTCTTTCTAAAGGCCTATTTTTTTTAAATTTTGAAAAAAATACTCATCAACTTAACGAATCATCGATTCGAGAATATCATCAAATCATTGAAGCTCATTCAGCCCAAACCCGTCCTAATTTTACTTACATGTCATATTGTTCTGCCGAGAGCTGTCTTCAGCGCAAAAAATTGCTACGGTTCGATAAATTTGAATAACCCGAAATAATATGCGGAGGGTAATTGTAATCCGAATATCTGTTTGGCTTGCCGTAATATTATTAAGGTTGCTATAAAAATTGAGAAATAAACCATATCGGTTTTTATCTTTTTAACGGGTTTGGATGCAGTAATTAAACGGAAACAATTCATTGTACAGGTATACATAATTATACGATCATCCGCTCCATGAAATCATGGCTTTACGAGTTCTTCCTTCGAAAAATCAACACATTTCCTTAAAATTAGCCCAAAGCTTCTAACCCAATACGCACTGAAGGTGAAGTAAAACGTCGGACTATAATGAAACCATCTGTTCCGGTATCTGACGATTTTTTTGATATTATGCTTTCATACTGCTAGAGTTTAGGATCCCCTCTTGGAGTATTAACCACGAAAAGACAATTAAATTAATTGAATTGGATGATATGATAATGAGATAATGTTTCAATTTCTTACGATTTCTAAAGGTCTGATTCTTTATTAACGTGAAATGTATTGATGTCCTCATTGCTTTTGTTGTTCTATGGAAATCATCATCCGCAAAAGAGTTGACAAATGAGGATCGATTTACAGAAAGCGGAAAAGTAGCACCGGCGGAAGAGTTTGCGTCATCGGAAGGAAAAGGGTGTGTCAATTAAGTAGCGTTTTATTGCGTCATCGATAACCCTTTGGCTTTTAGTTATAAAATGCCTGTGTCTGCACTCTTTCTTCAGAAGTATTTTTCTGAGAAAATCTTCTTTCGGAATTAAATTCATATAATGCAGTCTTTATTCTCAGTCACCGTAACTCACTTTTGTTTGGAACGAATCAATTTGTAAAGGAGTATTTTAAAATTAGTATCGGAAATGATCAACCTGCTAAATGCAATGCTATGAAAACGACTTTTCTGGGACAAATGGGGACTAGAAAATGCCATGCACCTTTCAACCATTATCAATAACACACACAATCATCTTAATTACTCATTAAGGGTGTAAACTAAGACCTGACATTAATGAGACAAATGTATGAGAAATAAGGAAAACAAGGGCCAAAATACGTGATATAATGCGAACGCGTAAAATATATTTCCATCGGAGAAAAATAGCAGTAACGAGAAAGAGGGGGATCTGAGAAACCTGGAGAAGGTAAAGGGAAGAAAAGAAAATCATCATTATCATCGTGGGTTAACAATATGAAGTCTGGTTTTTGTTACTCCCCAAGCCGTCCTGTTCCTATCCAATCGCGTCATTCCCCTTAATTCGTAACCTTAACACTAACCATTATCTGCCTCTCATTATCGAACCTGGGTCATCCGATATAATTCCTCCCTTCCTCCACTCCTTCCAATACTGTCTCCAGCAGACTACGAGCTCGATTGGATTTAGATTTATCAAACAAACATAAAGACGCCCTTTCTATAGCAAAAGGAAATAGCAATAAATACAATGAAAAGGAAATATCACAATATTGATCTCAGTGACAAAATATTTACCATGTATTCGTGGAAGTAATACAAATTGAAAATAGTAAAAGGGTTTCCGGAAAGTCATGTGGTTCATTTGTTCAACTTCAGTGAAAGTGGTTCGATTCCTGGTGGGGACTCACGAGCGAAAGGACCAAAGCACTTTTAAAATCACTAATACTACTGAAAATAGTAAAAATTAAACAATCGCATACAAAAATGTATTGCAGGTCTACACGATTTGGATGAATGGAAAGGTCTCTTGACTTTGATACAGCGGATCGCAGATCAATTTTTGACAAATGAAGGTTTTTTTAATATTTACAAAGAATTCGTATCTATATGAGTAAAGTCAAGTGACGTAGTCGTTACTGCGTGAAACACCAAAATAGGAAGTATGGAATAAATAACTTTGCAAATATGTTTCTTTCGTACTTCCCAATATTTATTAATAAAATATTTAAAAAGCAAGGATATATAATCAATGTGATATCTCACATTCCTTTCATTAGCAAGGGTTTTTGAAAGAACAGAATCGACCATTGATGGTAGAGCTAAGAAGTAATGGAGCAAACTCCAAAAACTCAAAAAGTATTCACTGAAGTAAAATATTTTTTTATTGTTTTTTGAGTTTTTCCTTTGCTTATAAGTTATTAAAATGGCATGATATCAGAACGATTTCGTTTCACTGTCTTCTCGTGGATGTATTTTTATTACTACCTTTTCTTATGAATCAATACTATAAGTCTTTTAAACAAGAATAATTCCCAATTCCCATCGCTGGTCACAATAAGAATTTTAGCAGGCCTCGTAATAATGAATCAGGAATAACATTGTCATAGTAAAATAACGATTACCCTCTTCTTTTCACCAACTTTCACTTCGTAAGTCTTCTTCATTAGAGAATCGGTCTTTTCATTTTGAATTCATCATTTTCCTGCAGCGCCACATTTCTAATGCTTATAATCTGCTTTGATCTGCTGTCGCTATCCATGTTTCATAGCTATACAAAAGGACTCAGCAAATGTTGGTTTCTATAAACCATTTTCTAACATCCGAGTTTGCGTTATTGGTGTCAGCAATCTTTTAATTAACTTCTATGGAAGACTTGGAGCTCAAATTTTTATTTCTTCCCGGATACTGAAATCTGGAAACCTTACTAACTGTTAATGAGAAATCTATCTTCTGATTCCATTTAGCTTTACTTGTTTATATGAAAATATGTAATCTGTGCATTATCTCCTTGCAATATTCGAGATGAATGGATCAATTTCTGTGTTTTCCTTCAAATTTAGTGACATATCATAGTAAACGAAATCAACGAGTTGTGAAGAATGAAAACTGATCCATTTTGTTTGTAAAGTATGTCACGCTGCGATTTTCACAAATGACCCTAACACTATGAAGCCTCCTTATCATTATTTTTTATAATAGAAGTACCAATTCAGCGCCATAAGTTAATCTTATGTGCCTATCTGGTGCCCATCCTCTCAGTAAATAGACAGGCCGAGGAGAGGTATTCAAGCGATGAAAGGAAGTTCCTAAGGGGTAATCTGGATGAAACAAAGAAAGATAAGTCCAGAAAAGAAAGGAATCAGAGAAATTCCGGGATTAGAAAGGATCCAAGTACAGATCGGGAGAACAAGATTAAGATGGTTTGGCCACATGAAGCGGATGGAAGAAAAGTAACTCCCAAAAAGAGTTCTTGAAGAAAAGGAGAAAGGAAAAGGACGACGGAAAAGACCTACAGAAAGGTGGAAGGATACGAAAAAGACGTTAGTAGTAGAGTGGAAGAAGCAGAAACAGTTCGGGATGAGATTTGGTGGGAAGATAGAACAAAATGGCGGTCATTGGTTCATAGACAGCCTGGAATAGTCGGGAAGAAAGGGGAAAAGTGATCATGCATCATTTTTCGGAATGAGTAATTTTAATGAACTTCCTATTATGCAAGCTGTTACTATTTACTGTCAAAAATTGTTTTATATGAACATCCCTATCCCAGTTTGCAACATGATAGTAATAATATGATAATGATAAATCATCGTAATTTGGGCAAAATTGAAACTTAAAGTCCCTTCTACTATCCAACGTAGAGGAAACCACAAATCACAGACGGTGTCTGTCTGTACAGTCCTCACTCCGAAGGCTGGATCGAACCTCATCCCTCCACCATAAATAACGAAAAGCTTTGGAGAGGGGGCTAAGGCGACCAGGCAAAATGAGGAGTGATGTAGGTTGCCATTGCTTTCCCCAGACAGAATGCTATAAGCGAAACTAGTCCCCGTAAGTGAAGCACAATTACTCTACGAGTGACACTTTTCATAGCATTCAAAAAAGATAGATCTTAATTAATGCCATTATTCAGCATCACTTATACCTCAGTAGCTTTCATATCATCACAGCCATGAACAAGACTGAGACAAAAGTAAATGAAAGACGCACTTTTCTCTTTCCTGTACCAAAAGACGAATGAAACATAATTCATTCATCAGCACATGGTAGCAGGACTAAATCAAATGTATACTTGTTATAGTATTTGTACCTAAAGAGGGAAATCAACCAACGCTTTTAATTTAAGAAGTTTCTAATTCGACATTTCCCAACGCTCTGAAGTTTAGAAGACTGTCGGATCTTTATGAATGAAAAACAATTCTGGAGCACACGTCATGCATAAACACCACTCAAAACTGTATGGGAAGAGTAAAAAAGTAAACACGGCAAGTTTTAGAAGCAGCTCTAATTTCGGCGGGACGGCCAACGGAAAATTTTCCTTCGTCCTACTTGTGGTTTAATTGGAACTCCGCTTTGAAAACACATTGGAAACTTGGACTGAAAGATAAGAGACAAAACACCTAAAATTTGTTCCCAAGTGAGCAAGAAATGGATGATTCCATTCATAACAAACAAATACCTCGAATCTCCTAACCTCTTTCGACGAAGGAGTTTTGAAAAACACAGAAATCAAAACCAGAGTGCAAAAGCTGAGAAACTGAGTTGGTATATAATCTAATTAGTTTGGTGACTTTAAAACCGTTGCTAATTCTGAAGATTAGCCGAGAATCTCTTTGGAATTGATATTTTATTAATTCATTTTATTCATGATATCGTATATAGGATTTATACCCAACTATATATTCATAGCCAACAATTTTTAATATCTTTCCTCAATGCTTATAACTGTAAATGTTCATATTCTTCGTCCTGTGTTTCCGCAGGTTTTTTACGCCCCCTTCTTCGTGGGTGTTTTCCCGCGACGATGCCTTTTTATTTGTCAACCTTAAGCTTCAAAGACTTTTTCCCACGTTCTTTCTTTGTATTTTTTAATTAATACCTGTACATATAATTAGGAAGAACGAGGCTAAGTGGAAGAGAGGCCTAACCTCGCCAATAAAGGTTCTATCTACCCTAATGGTTTTTAAAGCCCTACATTCCAAACATAGACACTGTACTACTACGCATCCACATAATTACTTGAAATTAATTGCGATAAATCCAGAGGAGATTTTAAGCTGTTAGAGGTTACGTACAAAAGGACCTTCTCTGTTTCATAGGCCGCTCTGATACAGGGAGAAAAATCATAGAAACAGATGCTAGAATCGGTTCAAACTTTTCCGCAAATGATACGCTAAAATGATCGATTGGGGAAGTAGAGTAATGGCGCCTACACCCCGTGCCATACTCCGAAAGATGGCTAGGAAGATACATATCTAGCTGTAATAGACCCGTTTGAGGTCCCACTTCGAAAACGATAATAACGAAACGAACGCAAAAATAATACTTTACGAATGGAACTTACATTTTTTGGCCCCTTGATTTGAAAACCTCCACCAAAAACATTGGATGCCAAAGGCAACATACATCGTAGATCACTGTTTACATCCGTAACTTTCTGAAATATTATCGAGGCTCCCTCCTTTTGAAATCTTAACCTTAAGAGAAAGGATTACCGTGACTTCTGTTGTTTCTACATTTTTCCGAGGTCATATAATTATTATTTATATCTTCAATGAAAATTTATCACATTCCATTGAAACAGCTGAACATTTTAAAATGCAATCTTCGTTCAAACCGAAATCGTGTCTTTCAAGAACTATTTCAAAACATAATTACGACAATGTTTCCGTTCCCTCTCTGAATTTATATTAAATCTCGACTTTTAAACTTCCGAAAAAGCAAATAGTATTTTTCTTTCTTTTTATAGAAAGTTTTTATTCAAACGGTAATCATCTCTGGCCTTCCTACTAATAGTTTTATATCCATTTCTCTTCTACAAAATGACTGCTTTAGAGGTGCTGACTGTGAATTCGAAATTGCAGCAATAGTTGCATACTTTCATGTTTTTATCTTCATGAATGTTCCCAAATGAATAACAAGTGTGAAAAATAGCGACATGACTGGGACTCGAACCCAGGTCTCCCACTTTCCGAGCAGGTATTCTAACCACTGAACTACCATGCAGCATGGATAGAATACCTGCCCGGAAAGTGGGAGACCTGGGTTCGAGTCCCAGTCATGTCGCTATTTTTCACACTTGTTATTCCTTTGGGATCAGTCGCAGGACATTATCCTGCAAAATATTCAAACCTTTCCCTAATCCTTCATTAATGTTAATGGAGAATTGTCCAGAGCTTGAGTTCGGCACAAGTATAATTGTCTTGAAGGTAATACCGCCTTATATTGAGCGGTTCGTACGACTGAAGAAAAAAAGGGTAACTTGAATTTATCTCATGAAGTATCAAAACAGTTTGCATCAAAATATTCATAACTGCCAAGAAGAAACGGACTTGAGAAATGTCTGACGGGACCGGGACTCGAACCTGGGGGACCTAATTTCTGGTTGGTTGTTCTATCCGGGTGGATTCTCTATCAGGTTGGTTGTCCTATATGGTTTGTTACTTTATCCGATTTGTTGCTTTATCCATTAATGTATCCGGCCAGAACATATAGAAATGCTGTTCGGGATTCTGGGATCTAGCCTCGGTCCCGTCAGACGTTTTTCATATACTAAGATTCTGCATTACATTTCACCTATTTGCACGCCTTTACGTACTAAGTCACGTCCAACCCTTTTCCTTATACTTATTATTAAGATTTTTTTCCTAAAGTTTTTATGCATCTTTTTGACTGTATGCATTTATCGATCCATTTGAATCAAATAATATTTGAAGTCTCACTAAAAGCAACAATGGGAAATTTGATTCCGCACACACCGAAAGAATTTTAACCACCATCTCAATTACATCGATGCCTATTTTGCCCTAATGTTAAATAGCATTCCGATTTCCAGTTGATCTAAGAATTGATTATAGGTTTCGTTATGGCAACCCTTTCATCGTTGCATTTTTCAGTCGTCACAGATTGTGCACTTTTCTGCTTTGAAGGAAGCGTGATCCAGTTTAAGGATTCACGATCTGAAATCACTGCACCCCTTACTTGTGCCGCTTGAGAAAAAATACTCGATAATTTTATTTTTCTCTTGATAATATATAGATGTCAGGGTAAAAGCCTTTTTGATGAAAAGTCTGAGGGTTTTTGGAAGATAAAATGCGAGAGATACTAGCGAAACTTTCTCTCTCTGATACATGGCCACGATTTTCCATATTGCATTTCCCCTTTTCGAATTGGAATCGGAACGGTTCCATTCCCACAGTTTATCGAGAAATTGTATCTTCGAAGTCTTAAACCACGATAGGATTTATTCTACGTTTAATCTACTACGGCCTTATATGTAGACTGTTGATCAAGCTAAACGCTATCGAGAAGAATTTTTTTTTCATTTCTTGTTGAATTCCTATATCAAGACTTTTGCACTAAATTTTTGAGTGGTTGTAGTCGAGTGGATCACCCTGTTCAAACCTCGGGATATTGTTGTTATTGTTGTTATTATCATCATCATCATCATCATTATTATTATGCTCTTGCTGCTAGGATAGCTACGATTACCATAAATCTAGAAAAATAAATCAATACATCAAAACAATCCGGCAAATATAGATACAAGTAAACTGGTAGAAACAGAAGGAAAAGACTAATAGGCAGTCAAGTTGATAAATTAAAACTAGTAGATTAGATAATAATAAAAACACAAAGATTTGGGTCATGGGGAAATACTCCTCAACTGAAGTTTAATGGAGGAAAAACTATATGGAAGTATGTGGTTATATGTACCATATTTTATACCATAGTATGTCATAAATTGAATTGAATCTGTAAAATACTCTCTATGTAGAATCTTTCACGTGGTACGAAAAACCTTGTGTTTTGTTTCGGACTTAACATCGCTTATAAGTTTTCGGTGCTGAATGAATACACATTAAATCTTTCTTATACTAGTCTCGCCGCCATGTAAGCGAAATTGAAACTAAAAAATCATATTATACTAGGTTTAGGTGGTTATGCAGACATAGAAGGACATTAGTAAGAGAATTTTCCCGCCTATGGAAGTCTCTAGAAGTTTCGCGAATCCCCATTAGCTGGCAGTTGCAACTGCCTACCTTCAGAGACCTCCGCGACCAAACTGTAAACTAATTCAACGCCGCGAGACGCTTTGCTCACGTTGCGATTTATGAATGGATAAAAACGTTGAAAATTTACAAAAAGGATTTACAATCGAATATATCATGCACAAGATTATGTTGTGCTAATGCATGTTTAAGTTAAATATCCATTGGTTTCCTATTTTGAATCCAGATCATTATGCTTGTTTACCTTCTAAATACTCCTCAACTGAAAGAAGAAATGAAAGAATGAAAGTATTTGTATTCCAAAACTTTTTTAAACAGTCTATAATATCTTCAAAATTCAGATTATAAAGAGCAAGTCTCTTGATTATTTATTGAAACTTTAAAATGTTTACTTACCATTGGGGAGACTTTATCAATGTCACACGAGTTATTTTCGAAATACAGGATGTTTGCCGGAATATTTCATCAATGAATGAAAATAATTAATTATTTCATAACTGAGCTACTCACCAAGAAAGGCAATCTTAAATACAAGTGGGTTAAATATTTTAATTACTCGAATTTCAGGTCTGCAAAGCTAGTCATACTTTGCATTTCCAACCCGAAAGTGTTGGAAAATATTATGATGACCCATTAGATACCGTTGTAAATCATTTTGGCATTGGTATTACAGTAATTTGAATCTTATTTAACAAAGCATCAAGTTTTTTTTCTTGGAATTTCAAGAAGGTATTTGTTTCTCTTAAAGGTAAAATAATTACATTTTACATGGTAGGTTTTAGAATAACACTGTCCCGACGCTTGCATTTTAGCATTTGTAAGAAATATATCTCACGGCATCTTTCGGACTTGGATAGCACTCACGTGTTCAGCGATATGAATACCTTTTGGAAAGCCTTCGAGGGACCTTCTTTGTTCAATAAATTAATTCATCAAAAGTGAACTATACTCTTATGACTCTACCTTATATATTACGCCCTTCAGCATTTCCATAACTACCTTTCTAAAATAATTTATTACATCAGATATACTGTATTTTGAATCATTTCTCAAATTCTTAATACATATACCAATGACGCCGATATGTTAATGCTTCGTGGCATTCATATTATATGCCAATTCTGGAATTACTCTTTTAATACAAAAGCCATTGGAAATACTTACGTATGATCTATAACACTCATATAATTACAAGGATAAAGGAAAGGAAGGTGTAACTTAGTTAATCTACCTATTATGTGCATTCCATAATATCTTATATTTTAAATAGAATAGATCGAGCTACCGATATTTAAGCCTTGAAAAAAAAAAAAACAGAAAAGACAGAAACAGAGATTTAGGAAAATATTTCTGAAATGGAAGCGGGTATGTGCAGCAGCTAAAGACTTACTCTTCTGTTTCTATTAAACATGTTTTTAAAGAGTCCTAGAAAGCTTAAAAATTCAGATAGTTACGTAACAAAATCATAACATTACAACCTGAAAAGAAACACAGCCATAAACAAATTATAAAAAGAAATCTTCCGTCAGTTAAACCTTAAAACTTTCGGATACACATGGAAGAAGTTGGTGCATTTAAGGCTCATAAATATATCCCGAAAATTCCGTTATGTTCTCCTCTCTAAACCATCAGAATAAATGTATTTCTCTTTTCTTTAAAAGGTTACCAAGGAGAGGAAACTTTGAGGTAGGCGTGTCTTAGAGATGTCGCTGGAGAGCACTCCTAATGGATCACGAATAGCATCCCGTATTAATATTTAATGGCATTCTCAACTTTCTCGAGCTTTTAGGGCGAAGTGATGCGGGAATTCCATTGTTAATTTGACACGGGACGTAGGCGTCAAATTTACTTTGAATAAGTGAATCATGCGGAAAACTGGAGAAAATTAAAGGTCAACGTTCTACGGAACCTTTAAACACATTTCCTGAAAATTTTCTACGGAGATAATTATGATGTTGCTAATTACAGCGGAAGCTAGAAATTCCGTAAAATGTGAACAAATTTTCCTTTGATGAAACGAGTTCATTAAATGCTAGAAAACAGGGAAACGTATTTGGATTATTTCAGCGCCCTTGGTTTAAAAATAGAAAAGTCTCAGTTCATGGACTCTTGTTGTAAAATACACATTACTCTTGGAACAATGAATTCAGTCTAAAATGAGCTCCCAGATATCCAAGTGGGTAGCGCGTTCGCCTTTTGTGAAAGTGGTCCTGGGTTTGATCTCCAGAGGGAGGTTACGTATGCAAAATGACGTCAGCTGTCGTTGAACTTTTGCTACTTCTACTACAATCTAAGACGAAAATTCCGTTCCAAAGTCCAGTTTCGCCAAAAATTTCGCCATGTCTATGAACAGATGATGGTTTTAAAGGTATTTCCAGTCTTAAATGCGAAAAATTCCAAATATTCTAATATCCGTCACCCTATTTGAAACATTTTTTGGAAGTTATTGTGTTTTAATTTTGTTTACAAAATACGTGCATTTCCATACATAAAATGAAAGAAGAAAATCGAAAAGAAAAGGAAAAACAAAATATGAAGTATCCCATAATCCTGTCCCTCTTCTTCAACTTTCGAGATTCGATTCCTCAGCCATCGACTCAGAATTCTGAGTTTGAATTTTTTTATCCACTTCACTGAATCATGTCCTCCGAAATACGTAAAAATTTAAATTCAGGAACGAAGCCAACCAATTCGGATTTCGGATACTGAACCTATAAAATAACGTATAATAAAGCCAATGTGTTTTTATAGCTGCAGCTTTACTGATTGGCGGCTTGAAATGCATGTAGATGCACAATCTAGAAAGCATTTTCACGTAGCTTTTGATGGTCATCTATCAATGTAATCATCGCCATCATAAGTCGTCCAACAGTTCCATTGATGATTGAGAGCTCTCCATTTCCATCCATTCTGAGACTGTCATCTGGTCCTGATAGCTCAAACATCTGTGGGTTGAATTATTGTCACACCCATTGTTTCTCTGACCGGGCTTTCGAATATCCAAGTGGTTAGCGCGTTCTTCTCTGGTGAAAGCGGTTCGATTCCCCGTGGGGCCCAAATGTGCGAAATGGGATCCGCTGTCAAGGCATTTTAACAGCACACCACTATTCTACTCTAGTATTTAATGATATAATGCGGGCCTTTCATCAGGCGACTTTGAATGCAGAAAATCTGTTCTCAGTCTCCTATTCAACTCAATTTCTCAAAAGATATGTCCAATATTTCTTACCTCTTCTTTTTGTTAATCTTCCGAATTTTTCATCATACTTATGTATGCAGAGAACATTATATCGATTCCATGTTCTTCAAATTTCAGTTTTCTATTTTCCGTCTTGTCTATTCATCTAATGAAAAAGAGGTTCTCTACCACCTGTAGCATTGCGCTGTTGTACTCCAGGAATACCTTTGCAAGCTTAATCCTATTGTAATGAAGGAGCTTGCTCGGGCTGCTAAGGACTCGATGACAGGGAATCAAACCGTAATATTTTTCGTTAGAGTCATCTCTCCGATTCCATGAAAAAAATCGGTTCAGTTGCGGTTCAATTCCGGTTCGCTTCGTATTTCGGGGCTAAACCGGTTCGAATCGTTTTTCTTTTTCGCTTCGACGAATAATATGTTATGCACCTCGGAATTTTACTTTATTATGCATGGCTTTTCTCTAAGATATATGATTAATTAAGGAATGAAACGACGATCAAACAATTAGATCAGATATATTTAAATCCCAAGGATTAGTCTTAGCTTAATGCTGATATATATTACACACATTCAGTACAAGTCTCTCTATTTTCACGTAATTAAATTGTATTATTTGGAACCGAAAATCGGAATGGAATAAATATCGGTTACCAGTTTTCACTCTGGCAAAAATAGCTGTTATTTTCGGTTTAGGTTTTCGTTAGGCACTGATTCGATACTTTGCTTGGTTATATGAGTATTTCACAAGTGTCATAGAACTGCTCCAGAGTTTTTCTCTTTAATCCTACACCATTTACACATTAAAAATTTAAATTATTTATGTCTTTATTAATATCATTGAAAACAGTTTACGTGGAAGAAGAGACTTTTCAGTCCGCCCTAATCAGGACTTGGGCTGTGGAGACTCAAAGAAAAATAGATTAAATACAGCGAATAAATTATCCATTCTTTTATTCCAGTATATTGATATCGGTTGTTTGCATTCATTACATTTAAATATAATATGATGACCCTGATTTCATGATTCGTAGAAGCAATTATATTGGAAAGTATAAAATCAACTAGAAATTTCACACGCAAACGATTGTTAAATATTTGGAGACATCAAACGTTTCGGTAAATCCTCAACAGCTGACGCTTTACAAATACTTCTCTTGTATTTGTATTCCATTTGTAATGTTTGAATAGGCTGAAATGAACATTCGAAAACTGCCAAAAATCACTGTTTTGGGGAATTTGGCTCCAGGCTCAATATATCTATTGCTTTTAACGTTAAGTGCAGTAAAGCAAATATTTCAACAAACTACTCAGGATTTAAAGCCAAAGTACCACAAATTACACTTTTTTGGAGATTTTTATGGGAGAATATAAAACAAAAATTAAAACAACTCTTACTTCCTTAGGGTTTTGATTGCACTTTATCTATGAAAAATAATAACACGTTATTTACTCAAATTACTGTCAATTTTAGAAAATTCAGTGGTCAAAAATCGATAGAGTTATTACTTCTTTTTAATGAAATAATAAGATGAGAAATCCTTTTAAAATAAATAAGTGCATGAAAATATCTTGTCTTTGTTGATTCCTACAAAAAGGAAAATCATTCCGTATTATTAAGAACTGAACATTGGTCAAAATTTACGCTAATTGCGGTAAACACTGCGCGTTAAACGGTGATATAATAAAATATCATACCTTTGTAAAATACGGCCAATTTATGGAAATGCAAAGATCATAGGTGTTTAAATTCAATACCTCACCGTTATTCATTTTTCTCCACGACAACAGTAGTTTTTTCGTTGATAAAACTGTCCGTTCCTGTATTATTATAGTAGTAAATATTCTTCTTGCTATTCACAATGTAAATTATATGAAAAGTTTTAGCAAAACTATATATTTATTTAAAATTTCGGCCGCGGTTTGACACAACTCTAGTGGAAACCTAAAATATGTAAAGCGGAGATTTTTTGTATTTTGTGGTGTGGTATTTATTAAAGTATTTTCTTCATCATCTTAAAACATGTATGTTGTCTATGTGTATGTTGGCTTGAATTGTTGCTTTCTCCTCATCGATTGTATTAATTTGG
>KZ308650.1:332128-411417 GCA_000376725.2 Ladona fulva
CATTTAAGATTTTCCGTTAGCTTTATACCTAGATATTTGCAATCGGGAACGTTATTGATGTATTCGTCATTTAGGAAGTAATGATGAAGTATTTGAGACTTCCTTCTAGAAAAATTTATATGTTTACATTTACCGACATTTATTTTCATTCCGTTTAGTTTAGTCCACTCAGCTAGTTGATTTAAATCGTTTTGCAGAATTACGCGGTCCTCATCATTCGTTATTCGCCTATATAGTATACAGTCGTCGGCAAATAGTCTGATATCGGATATAATATTTGCTGGGATGTCGTTCACGTAAATAAGGAATAGCAGTGGCCCGAGAACGCTACCTTGCGGAATACCAGAAGTGACATCTACCTCTTTAGAGAAAACATCTCCGATTCTAACATTCTGTTTTCTATTCTTCAAAAAGATTTGAATCCAATCTATAACTCTATGATCTATGTTTAATCTACGTATTTTTGCCATAAGAAGATCGTGTGGTACTTTATCGAATGCCTTTGCAAAGTCAATAACAATCGCATCGGTTTCTTCTCTGAGATCCATGGCTTCTGCAATATCTTGAGTAAGGCCTAAGAGTTGGGTTTCACATGAGAAGCCTGATCTGAATCCGTGCTGCCTATTGTACAGCCAGTCATTTTCTTTCCAGAATAAACGAATGTGTTCTGCTATAATTTTCTCCATAATTTTGCAAACTTGGGAAGTTAGACTAATCGGCCGGTAGTTATCTAACGATGTTTTCAAACCTCCTTTATATACTGGAATTACGATCCCTTTAGTCCAATCGTCTGGAATCGATTTATTATTTAGCGTTGCAGTGAAAAGTGTTCTCAGATATGGAACGATTGCAAAATTACCCAATTTTATCGCATCACTAGGGATTTCATCTGGACCCTTCGATTTCCCGTTTTTTAATTTTTGAACCTTTCGAAAAATAACCGAATCTGAAATTTGCAAATAATTACGGCAATCTTTCATTGCAGAAATGCTTATCTGTTTGGATTGTTCTTCTGTTCCCTGCTGGTCCTTACTAAACACTTGCGAAAACCAGTTATTGAATTCGTCCGCTATATAAATTCGTCCGCTATATCTGAATTCGTCCGCTATATATCCGATTGTTACGGAATCAACGAGCAGACATACTATAGTACTTGTAGACGACCTATTTCTATATATTCTAAGTATTTCTGTGCTTCTAATAAATGGTTATGGTGCACGTAGCTCCTAAAAATTGGTTTAATTGTAATTAATGGTATTAGTACATGCCGAATCTAACATTGAAGTGATTTATTTCGCCAAATTAAGGGTTCTATCACATTCAATGGTTTAACACATTCGGCTTTTTAACTTAACTGCTGTATTAAATATTTATTTTAATAAATGCCAAATTTATAAAATAATTAAATCAATTTTTTATTCTCTATAGAGAAGTTACCATTAAGTCAAAGAAAAATATATAACATACTTAAAAGTATTGAT
The DNA here is from genome assembly GCA_000376725.2 of Ladona fulva. Lineage (NCBI taxonomy): Eukaryota > Metazoa > Arthropoda > Insecta > Odonata > Libellulidae > Ladona > Ladona fulva. Next base: position 333,610 of record KZ308650.1, read on the forward strand.
TTAATTCGTTGATTGAATAATTTACGTACATAATGTATGTAATAATATTTAAAATGTTTATAGCGCTATAGAATTTACGCCTATTTTAGCCACGGATACTAGTTTCAGAGATAAAAATTCATTTGGAAAAATGTTGTGAGACTGATGGGTTTTCAACGAGTGTATGGGGCCCTCAAGTCTTACGTTGCTCAAAACTGCAGCATAAACTTCCTTATGAAAATTATTAGTGTAGTAGGCTGTTTACCCGCCCTGAATCTGGCGGCTTACGGTGCAGTTCTGCACATTTACATCGCACCCTTGTTTGTCTCGGATAAGTTAGAATAGGAATGCGGCATATAGTGCCGAGGAGGTCCTTTCAGGAATTTCTGTGACGCAGCAGAACTTTGAGAGGAGGACCTAATAGATAATGTGGCAGATAATGGGTTGATCCATAAGCAATCGCTTGGTCAGGGCCAGATGTGCTCCCAGTTAAACTATTTTTACGCATTTCAAGTTCGAGCGACTAAATTTAGGGGAATAAGAATCGACGGCATTTGCGTCTTGAACTGATTTTCCATTTATCTAGAAGAGATTCTGAACTTGACATGTGGTGTGTCGTTATTTAATGGGATAGTGACTTTAATGTAGACCTTAATTTGTTTTAAATGCCGTCATAAAGTACGGATTTCTTATGCAAGGTTAAGAATTCACTCAAATCATTGCTAATAAATCAGGCAAGTTTTCTCTTTAAATATAGTAGCTGCTTTTTTATTATTATTCCTGTTTTGTTTCACACGAATTTTTCTATGACCAGTGGGTTTCACTATACAACTATTAGTAGCCTAGAAACTAGGTAATAAGGTAAATTGAAGGTAATTTTTAACTGCAGAGCTCTTACGCTTATTTTCAACTGGAATACATTTTATTATACCCATTTTCTGGGAAAATGGGTATAATAAAAGGCTGAGGGTGAGGCTGAGAGTGCATAACGAATTTGTAAAAAATCAGAATGGAAGATGAAGAATTTCATAAACTTCATAACCGAACATATAGTATTGTCTCTTAATCATTGGAAGAAATAATATATGTCTAACTTATAATTGTCATTATATTTTCTTCGAATTTCAGACTTTTCCTTAGTATAACCCATAACTTTGCAAGACTATGTATTTTATTAAATATTTTAGATTCCCCTTAAACTTTTCCCAGAATCTAAAAAAATCAGAATATGATTAATTTAAATTTGTGTATATTTTTTTCTTTGTGATTGATTCGAAAGAGAGAAATGATACGTAATGTGTATATTTATTTTTAAGATTCCAAGGGAGACTATTGCAACTATGGTTATGATGGGTAAAAAGCTAGGTCTATGGCGATTGTATGAATGAAATATTTCATTTAAACCTATAACAATTGAGCTGCCGAACTCGTCGCATGTGAAATATTTTTACTGGGAAATCACTGGAATCAATTGGTAGATAAAACTACCGGTTTCCGACACGCCCAATTGCGTAAATCGGCAGGGCGTGACATAAACGGCATCGTGACTGAGGAAATGCCATAAAATGTCCGCAGTTGAAGCGAATTGAAATGAATGCAAGTGAGGTTTAATCCAAAGTCATTTGCATAAGAGAGGACATAACGGTTTATGGGTTTACAATTTCAACTCAGTAGATATTTTAAAATTTTCCACTCAGTCTCTCTCTACGCACTGGGAATTAGGTTGTAATAATCACGAACGAACGAGTAAGAACCAGTGAACAAGTTAGCGTCGTGATAGTATCAACGTAAACTGTTAGCGCTTTATTCATATGAAGCTGTGAGGTCACTCGTCACATGTGTAACTAAGGCGATCGACAATTGCCTTCTAATGTAACGCTTTGTTCAAATGACATTCTTCATTCTCATCGCTCGATGTCATTCAGAATCGAGCAGCAAGCTCCGGAAAAAACAGTATGACATATCCATTCATGCATGGATTATATGTCTTGATAGCCAATTCGTTGCCAATTCTCGTCCCTGAGACAGGGGTGCTAGATGTCCCACAATATGTGGTACTCCCGCAAATCAAAAGAGCGTGATGTGTCCCGGAAAAATGTTCATCTTTCCCTCCGACCCACATGGAGATATTTCATTCACAGCCTTTTTCGTCGCTGAATTTATATGAAAACTATTAAGTAATGATGGATACTGTATACTGGGCATACGTTTCGGTCACTCCTCAATTTACTTCTAAGGATAGTTCATAATGGGTTATCTTGCAGCACTTTGCTGGACTTACACTACCCACACACTTGCTCAATCAAGAAACAAAGGACAAACGACCTCAATCCTCATCTTACTTCATCCCCCTCATTCCCTCTCCAAAGCTTTTCGGTAGCTATTGGCGGAGGATTTAACATTCAGAAACGACCCCCGGACTGAATGCAATACAGGTAGTAAAAGCCACAGCAAAAAAGTTCATAATGAGATCCGAAGTTTTAAGGGGAGATGGATAATGAGTATTCAGAGTAATATTGCTGGTTATCAAAACGGATGCGTGGGAAAATGTGTAATGAAAAAGTGCTGTATCCATCTGGAGATGCAGAGTAAATGGATGAGGTTATTATTTTTATCTCTATGGAGAAAATATTGCTTTTTGTTATTACAATGATATCTCCGCTGAACTTGATAACGAATTTTTTGGTGAAGATTTTTCGCAGATTTTCTTTGGTTAATGCCTTCACAAAAGAAATTCAAGACAGACAAAACTAGTTGGATTCTACCAATTTCACTTGTTTAGTGGGAATATAGTAGCATTTTTTGGCATTAATCATGTAATAAGGACATCGAACCGAAGCCAAACCGAAACCGAAAAGAACCTTTTTCCGGAGTGAAAACCGAACACGATCAAAAATTGATATTATTCAACCCGAATCGAAACCGAAAACCTATTATTCCGCTATTTATTCCGTTCCGATTTTCGACTTAAATCGATACCATTTAATTATGTGAAAATGGAAAGACACTGTATGAGTGTAATACGTATTACGATTAAGCTAAAATAATTCTATACACTTATACTTACTCAAATTGTTTGATCGTCGTTCCTTACGTATAGCAATATAGTTATATTCTAAAATTGTATTCAATCTCATATTCTAGAGAAAAGCTACCCTTAATAAAATAATACGGAATTGCAACTGAACCTAATGTTAGTTTTTTTCATTAAACCGGAGAGAAAACGGGGACGAAAAATATTACTGTTCGATGTCCTATTTGTGCCAAACAATTGTAAATTTCATGGAAAATCTCGTTTAGGCTTGCACAGGTTCTTAATTTCTGGAGCACAGTGCTACCTTAATCTTCAAATGTTCCGATATTTAAAATTCGAATTGAATTTAGATTCGAAATCCGAACAGGTTGCACAATAAAAAGCAGCACTTGTCACCCAACCCAACCATATTTTGTGCGCCCAATATGTCTCTCGCTGTTACATCACCTCTTGTGGATAGTTCTTTCGTGATAACTTGGTGTACACTCATGAGTCGATTGAGGTAGAAGGATCATTCTATCTCTTTAAGCAGGGGATAAAACGTTGTAAAGAGCCGCTCTCTCCTCAGAACCCTCTCCATGAGAGTCCGCAGAGATTATATTTGAACTAATTGCACTCTATTCGTGAAAAATATCGAGTGATTTTCCTTTCGACCACTCTCGACACCAATAAACCTAAATTAACTAAATAAAGGAGCTATCAAAAGATGGTTCCGGAAGGGAAAATATTTTTTAAATAATCCATCGATATTTACGTGGAAATCTCGAGTTTCGAATTCAAATATATTCGCGCATTTTATAGACATTTCAACGTCATTCGTATTTTTTATTGCAATATAACATATCTTTCGTTCATTTTATTTAGACTTTAAATTAACGTATTGGCCATTTGAGTAAATAGAAATGCAGGCATAAGGGGTGAGGCGATCTCCTCGAAAGGCACACATTTCGGGGAGGAATCTTCAGAGAGATAACTTCGTCATTGCAGATTTGCATTAAAGAAATGAGAGACGGAGCACTGACGTTCAGAGCTGAAATTATTCATCAGCTTCCTATGGTTTAAATACCAAATGCTCGAATCTACCAAATAAATTGTTCTTACAATATAAATAACCGCAGAATTTGAACGCGTGGCTCTGCATATAATTCGGCGAAACAAAAACTCGAGTACGACGGGAAATACACACCAATCGTTGATGCTTAAAAAAATTCAAATTTGAATTTCGTAATTACATAGTAGATGTTTACATTAATTCTGTCAAGGAGCGATTTACTCAGCTAGGAACACGTAAACGCTTATTCGAGTTCTATATAAAATTTCATCTTTGATTCATACCGATTCAGATATTATTGATTCAACATCGTCAACATTGGTTTATGGCATTGACTGATGACATAACACCCTTATATTTTTACGTTGTATCTCTTATCATTAGAAGTTTGTTAAATAGTGGAATGACGCCATTAAATATTTTAAATAGCATGGTTAAAACTAATTTAGAATAAAAATTTCCATGTATTTAATTTCAATTAGCATTCTGTAACTCTTCCCGTGACCGTTGTCAGTGGGGAAAGATCCTTTTAGAAGTTGGAAGTAGTTAAATCTATTTAAGTTTTACAATGTCATGGGAGTGGTTGACAGAACTATTGTCCATTGATCATGATCATGCGACCGAAATAGAATCCCGAATAAAAATTTGGAAGACACAATAGACGACTTTGCCAAAGTACAAGTTTTTCTTCGTATTCATCAAATCTTAGACAGAATTTTATTTTTTAATCATTAAAACATCATAATGTATGTTATGTCATTTATTTTAATTAAAAATTTATTTTATTGTAATTAATAATGCCTCGCTTCTTGTAAATTGACAAAAGGGCCGTTTAAATTACCCCCCCTTAGCAAATTTCACGCACCGGCCCTGTGGAAATGTACACATTTCAGAATATCGATTCATCACTTTCCATCTTCTTTAATGAGAAAACGATTCGGTTTCGAACGATTCAGAATGGCCCTCTAAACCTAAATGAACTCAAATTCGCTTGTACCTCTGTTTATACACCCGTTTAGTGAATTAAGTCTAAAGCACCCACTCTCGTTCGCAATGAAGAGCTCCCAGTCGTTCTGTGACGCTACTCCATTTCCGATCTCGTTAGAAAACACCCTTTAGAAGTCGAGACGCAATCGCTGGATAGGGCTCTCTGACTGTGACAAAGAGACCGATCTGAATGGGATCAGCTCAAACGCCTTCGCACCGAAGAATCTCGAGTGAGATGGCTTTCGTAATGAGAATCTCGACTGATGCATCTGCGCCTGACCATTTCCTCCCATTTGCCCATCCTCTTCTTGAGTAATTGATAGCTCCCTTCAGGATAAATAGCCGCCGGAGGCAATGGGCTGGAGCATACGATTTTCAGGTTACAACACCTCTGTGAAGAGGTAAACACAGAAGAGAGATGAGTCGATTTAGCGCCGAGCAAAACGGGAGACGGAAGTCCCCGATTCAGAGGTTCTTTTCAACTCGGCGGGCATTCAATCGGTGGGTGACGCATTGACTCCCACACCAACTGCGTAGCGATTCCAACTCGGCGACGGATCCGCGGAATTGTGCAAAGGGAGGTGCACTCGATACGTTGAGCGATTGACGGAAAATGATGATTCGGAATTCCCTTGTGAAATGAGAGTCTGTTGCCACGGGTAACTGGTATATCGCGCGCTTTTTGGAGGATAAACAGTTACCAGGACATGTTATCTAAACGATAGATATGATGGGTGAAAGAGCGACATGGCTCTATTAAATGCATTTATATTTCTGTGAAATTTAGAATGAATGTATATGTATATGTTAGTTGTAGTTTTCTAACATGTATTTCTTTAAGCACTTTATATAGGGAAAATTATCAAAGTAAACGAGCAGTACATAGTAGTAGCAGTATCGTTAGAAGCGTTTCGACAGCCGAGGTCATTTCGCAATGAGCCTCCACCGGGAATCGAACCCAGGAGTGATTTTATCAAAGATGAACGCGCCGCCGACTTGACCTTCTGGAAGCCTTAAGGGAGGTGTACTAAAAGTGACAGTTCACAAACTGGACATAGAGAAACTTTAAAGGAAATAAACTTTCATCGAATGTTTTATCAGTGGCTCGATGTAAACAAAGTACAGTAATTATTGATGGCTCTCGCTCTCTAGAGACCCGTATCATTTAATTTGGTACGTTATGTAAATAATTAGTGACTAGATATTGTAGACATATAGACACAATAAAGTAGACCTGTAAAAAATATAAAATATCTCCAAGCACCTTTGTGTATTTTTGCAGCTCCCAATAATGAGGCGATGTCGCTCAATTAGGGAATCGCTAAATGAAGATGAAGAGAAATAAATATTTATGTAAAACAAAAATAATTTGACTGAAAATTTGCTGATAGAGACTTGGTTTTTGTAACTTATATTTCCACCTATGAGTGAACATGCAGAATATACGTTCGGCCATCATCAGAAGCAAGGGCGCAGCCAGAATACATCTATGAGGGGGGTGTGATACAGTTGAGAGAACTAAAAAATGCATCTATTACAGGGGCCGGTATATTCATGCACGCTACATCTTACAACAAAAATTCCCTACAAAATAATTATCTGAATAGAAAGAGAAAAGATTTATACGATTATGCAACAAGGTAATTGATCTTTCCGATATTTAAGTTATCATAAATGAATAACTGTAAACTTATTATGATCGATTTTTGAATTTCCAGTTTGCATAGGGCCAATTTCAATTTAATATTCATTATTTTACTACGCTGAATATTTGCAGTGTTGTAGATTTATTATTTTTTAGAGTAGATTACTTGAAAATCGATATAACTTCAGCATCCGATAACCTCGGCTCCAGTTTATAACTCAAGTACCACTTGAAACGTTAATTTTTCGAAATAACTCTCAGTCCTCAGTCATAGCTATTGTTGAGTGAGGACAATAGCACTAGAGTGATTTGGCTGGCGATAATGAATTGTTAGCTACTTAGAAGGTAACTTTGAAGACCGTTTTGACTGAAGGAATATGATGAACAAACGCGCATTTCCTTGAAAAATCGAATGATTTTTTTTCGTTCTAAAATATATGTAAGGAAGTAAATCCTTTCTTATTGCTATAACTAAGGAAAAAAGCCCCTATACTCGACGCCCGGGTGCGGTGCACCCACCCGAGCCCCTAAGTTGGCGAGGCCATGCTGCTTTTAACACCTCAGGATACCTCCATCATCTGCTAATAATTTAAAGGAAATGTCGACTGCCTAAAGAACCTCATCAGTGTACAGAAATAATTATCTGGAATAAATACAATATATAGCTCCAGGTTCAGTAAGCGCGTTGCTACAACTTCGATGTAGGAATTCTGACGTTAATAAAGTTTGTTACCAGAATACTTTATCAAAAAGAGAATTGTAGAGTACAGGGCTACCAAGACATGATAAATATAAAAATATCAACGTTCTCAAAAAATATATTCTTTAATTTCACATCCAAGTGTGAAAAACGGTTAATTTACAAAGATACATTCAATCTTTTTTTATTCGACAGTTCCTTAATCACCTCATTCACATCCACCTTAATTCTCTTGTTGACAATTAAACAATACTTGAAATGGTTTAATAGCTTCTTTGGGGGCTTCAAATTTTTACCTAACGATTAAATTTTATTATGGAGACATGAGATAAAAAGTGATCTTCTATAATACCCCTTATTCGCCTCTGATTGGATATTGCTAAGATAGGATTTTAGCGATGTTTTGGGTCAAGAGACGGATTAATGTACGGCAGTAGGAATATTTCATAATATTTGTATTGTTGAAATCCTTAGTTATCCTAAGCGCGAACCTAAGAGTTTTACTGGCCTCGACTGTTACGCTGTAAACATGTACTGGAAAACTCAGATATGTATCGAATTTAACTCCAAGATCATTAATAGCATCCACCCTTTTCAGCACATGGTAGTAAGTAGTGTAGTTAAAGTTTTCAGATAAGTCGTTTTAATTTAATATCCCCCTCCCCGCGCCCTTAAATACGTATTTTTTCTTGCTCCGCTCTATCAGCCGCCAAGATTTTTTAATTTAATAGACTGTAGTATATTATCTCGCAAAGCAGAATACGCAAACTTGTAAATTTTGGAACTAGATTGTGATATCTTTCTTAAACCTTTTAACCCTCTTGGGTAAAAGGGCTCACCCTGAAAACCCCTTCCTTGCTGCTCCACTGATCAGAAGTATACAATACATATTAATTATTCTATATTGGATTTTAGGAGGGTAAAGTTTGAAATGGTTGAGTGTAGGCTTGGTATTACATATAACTAGGTAATCATAGTTACGATTTTATTGCTTAATTAAAAGATTGATTAATCGTTCTGCGTGCCTTAATCTGATTACACTATTACACTAACTATCAGCGGATGTCACTTCAGATTTCTGTCTGTCTGTTCTGTCATTCTGTCATTCCATCAACCAGATGTGGTACATTACGTAAAATATTATTCCGAGAAAGATCTCTGCGGTTCGAAATTACAGTCATTTCCGATTTATTATTATAATCCCATATCATTAACTGTCAATTGCTACGAGCATTAATTAATTGATGCTAAATTTATTAGCTTGCAAATAATCCCTTTATATCACCAATTGATTCTTGGATAAGCACGGCTCATTGCTGAATTGTCAGCAACTCCTACTGTTCGTATCTCGCCAAGATACCCAAGATAAAACGGCTCCATTTTATCAAGGAGCAATTACAGCACGAATTTTTAAAATCCACAGCAACACATGGGGACTGAACAAAGGAAAAATATCTCTCAAATAGTAAAAGCAACTTTCTAGGACCGGTTGCTAGATTAAGAAGGGCACCTCGAGAAAACAAAGCTCTAAAACTGTAAGGTCATCCTTCTCTTTCTCAAAATGCTCTCTCTTTTTATGGAAACTGACCTATATTTCCCCAATGTGCATACTCATTCCACGTTCCTCTAAATATGTTGCTTCATTTACAGGAGAGAAAAATTGTGGGACAGAGGCAGTTTTAAAACCGAGTGAAATTAACTTCAAAGAAAGATAATTTTGTTCTAAACGTTTTATGTTAAAAGGGAAGAGGAAAATACAAGTAGGAAAAAACTCATTTAGGTCAGTTAAAATCTTAAATTACTAACTCACATTAAATTAGCTTTACTTCAAAGGAAGGTGGAATTTCCAAAAAGGTGATCTTCGAGATGATTCACACTACTACTTGATGATACACTGCTTTTTTTAGTTGGTTATATTCTCACTAACCAAAGCGCTAGTACACAAAAGAGCGTCAAATCATGCTCAAAATGAATATTCTCTCTTTACCTCAAAACCCTTTCCCTTCGATTTTTTTTATAATAACATTTTTGATATCAAGACATATTTGCTTCCGATATTGTTACTCCCTTCGATTTGGCTCAGGTATCGCTCCTACGCTGGTTCTCTCTAATGAGAATATTTCTTATTGGAGTCAAAAGATTTACAACTATCTATCAACGTACTTTGGTTAGATCCTAGCATAATTTTCATGTGAAAGGTTCGATCCAATTATTAGAAGCCATGCGAAGTCGATCGAGTATTAAACTCTACACATTTGATTAACCATGATTTATCGGTGTACCACGATTGGATATTTATTGAAAATTTAATGGTTTTAATCTCCTATCCAGTTTTTAGGATTTTTTTTACGTTTATTCAGCGAAGAAGGTCGAAAAGATGTCAAAATCGACAACATCGTCAACAACAAAGTATTGTTGAATAATGACAGGGAAGTAAATCAAAGGGAAATGTATTTAATTGAAGGAGAGTTCTTGTTTCTATAAAAAACCGTCAGTTATTTAAATACGTCAACTTTTCAGTTTATTACTTTTAGTAATATATTATATTAATTACATAAACAGATTAAAAGGTAAAACATTTACCCGTAACACGACAAATATCTTTCTTGGTGACTTAGTTTTTTTTCTACTGGTAAATGTTTTACCATTTCATTGTTTTACGTGATGGAGACCTACCATAGAGTCTTTCCAGATTCAATTGATTCTATTATATTAATTATATGTAATTTTATTTAGAATTACATTAATATTCAGACTGTCCTTTTCTACATGTCTAACTTGGTTAATAATGAGGTAAAACTCTGTCTCCATTCTAACATGCATAGGATGGTCGTAGACCTTAACGCAATAGCAAGTAAAAAATAGACTCAGGTGACCGGAAATCGAACTCGGATTTCCTTTCGAGTGCTCCTACCGCACCGGATTCGATTCCCGGTCCCGTCTACTCTGTTTATACTTTTGGTTCATTTCTGGTTGCAATTCCTTAGGTACAAAAGTTCTTTTCTATTTTGTTCCAATCTTAAGGCGCAGATCGTTTTTCTACTATTACGAATCGAATGCTCTATGTCTCTCAATACGACAAGAATAACTACGTCAAATTTCGCAGCACTCTGATCTATTTGCGAACCATTTTGATACCAGTTAGTCTATGATGACGAATTTCCGAAATATTATAGGCACTGCTTCTTAGCACTGCGAAAGCTAAGTTCGTATAACCTAGAAGGAAAGCTTTAGATTTGCAATCCTCCGTTATCACATCTCCGCATATTTGTAGATCAAATCGATGTAACCTTTCAAATGGAAGTATATAGATGAATTTGAAAAATTGGTGTCAGGATACTAATGCAAAATACACGTATATAAATGCTTGCAAAGCAGCGAGGATGAGGAAGGTAAAGTCTCCATTTGTGCAAACATTACGCAGTAAAACGGCTGTTTGAGTTAATAGCTAGTATGGATCAATATTTCTTTTACTGCAAAGTTCATATAAATATCGTATTGGCTTCATAATTATTACCAAGAATAGGATTTCTGCTCTCTGAGGATTGAAACATGACACATTGCGTTTGCATTAGTTTATGGCCGCGTCCCTTAAACAACACAGTTTTTATCTCTCATCCAACGTTGAAGTCTAAGTATTAAGACATAAGAGTTAATGTAACGGATTTTACCAGTTCATTGACGCATATATATTATCGTTGCCTACTGGAAGTAATTACAAAGTCGCTGATTAAGTTATGCGAATTAATTTTTCTTTTAAACTAACGTAGTAAGAATTACATTTAATATTATTAGCATGAATTTAGAATGTTTCTCTCGGTCTGCAAAATTGTCAGCCTGAAGGCTGTATGGGTACTCAATTCCTCAATACATCATTAGCTACCAAAAGCTTTGGAGTGAGAATTAGGTTACAAAGCAAGATGAGGAGTGAGGTAGTTTACCTTGCTTTCCTCGTAATGTTTCAGCAAGAACATACTTTAGGAAATTCATCAAATCATCTTTGGTCACCATAGTAAGCAGTTACATATTCCATACGTTCATCTTCATTGATAGAATTAGCGGGAAAACAATAGTTTAATTATTATTAGAGCAATTTTGTTCAAATAGCCTAGCTTATATGAAAATAAAAATAATTTTATATAAACATATTATCGATCAATTTATCAAAATATAATACATCTTATAAATGCTCATCTTCGCAATCAATGTAGGTCTTAAGTGGATATTAGGAAATCCAATAAAGTCGTGCAGCTAGAACACTTTTCCTCAATTAGCCAAACTTATGCCAGAACAAACAGAATTTTTACTAGCGGCGAGATATTAAAATGTCCACTGACTTATATACATATTTTCCTAATAATTAATGTTTCCTACCCTATTACGTCGATACGTATTACGCATGGTGCTACGACTTCGCATTACAAAAGCGACGTCACAATCTCGTTTGAAAAAGAATCTCGGGCACGAGGTATGAAAACGTCGGAGCAACTCCTCGACTCGTTTCAGCTTGTCCGGGTATCTGAAGGTTGAGCACACTCAAACAAGCAAACAACACCTCAGGACCTCGAGAAAGATATTGGACAGTCATGCTCTGTCATTCTATTAGAGATCATGCTGATCCCTTGTCATTTGATTTCTCAAACTTCTTTGAAAGTCACGGTAGCTACTTTACACCGTTGGATTCGTGAATGTTTAGCTTTAGAGCATTTTCACCTACTAACGAAGTGTTTTACTTGATAGACAAGTCAATGATTACCTTTTTCATCGTTTAAACGTTCAAAGTTTTCAGTAGGTAACAGCAAGTAAAGGTTTCCTGTTTGTAATCCGCTATACTTTAACTTGAGTAAGATATGTGTGACATATTTGAACACTGTGGAAGATTCGATCATTATCATCAATTAACTGCTATGTATTGATAAGGTTATTACTGTAACTTAAGTGTCCGACAACTTCAACATTGTCACTGTAAAGAATCTTTCTTTAAAAATAAAGATCAATAAAATAAAATTATATCTCTAAAAGTAACATCAGTCGCAATAAGAAAGTGTTGTTGTGTTAAATGTTAATAATAATAATTACAGCCTCGAAACAATTGGAATATAAGATCAAAATATTGTTCAACCATAAAAAACACTATAATTAGTACTTGCTCCATAGTAAGAAGATTTTTAGATAATTACTAAAAAGCAATAAGTGAGTTTAATCACTTTTTCCTTTGCATCCGGGATAGGTGAAAATTTCCACTGTGCTGAGAAGAGCTAAATATAATAATAATAATTACATAAATGTCGATAATGATAACATAAATAGCAATAATTTAATCATAAAAGCATCAAGCAAGGAAGCATCTTCTCTTTCAAAATCAATGTTAAAGTAACAAAATGATAGCCTTAGCAATAATATGTCACAATTAAAAAGTGATATTAGTGGTAGTGACCTACTTGGTAGCAACCTAAATGTCGATAAAAATAACACAAATGACAATAATATAATCGTAAATTTCAAAATAACAAAAAATAACACAAATAACAATAATAAATCGTAAAAGGATCAAGCGAAGAAGCATCTTCGGATTGGGAAAACTTCGAACGATGAAATGTTTATTGCATTTACTTTCATCATCCAGGATATTTGGTCTTCATGTTTTCAAAAGAGCAGATTTCGCTCTTTCTATCCTTTTATTTCCATAAACATTTAATTTTGAGCTTGAATTTTCATTAGACCGTTATACGAGTTTGAGTAAAACGTGAGGAAAGTGGGTCTAAAATATGCAAGTAAAGGACGAAGAGAGAAAAACGGAGGAAAGCAGGAAGCGTGGGATGAGGAAGAGAGAAGGCCGAACGGAAAGAATGGATGTTTCATAATCCATGTTAGACACTCCCAATAACTAATCGCAGATCCGACCGCACCCTGGAATCCATTTCTTGTAATTTTGTCTTAAAATTGGGAAAATAACAGAGAACGATTAAAAGTTAATACGTGTAAAAATCTTTAGACTACTCCTTTTTAGGTAATCTACAGTACAGTACTTACTCCTACCTATAATCCATTTGTTATGCTAGGAATCGGTAACACCCACGATGACTTTTGAAAAGGCTTTCTTTCGGAGATAGCATCTCGGAGGTTTTTAGAGAATCGGTGTTGAGTACGTAGCGATAGGACGATATCAAGAATGTTACACTCCGGCACATATGTATACTATCGATTCCTATACGATTCCCGATTCTGATTCCCGCAATGACTATCGTTCTTTATTTAAGTTTGAGTTGTTTTTGGAAACTAATGCTTAACAAACATAGTATATTTGCCAATAAAATATTTAGCAGAATAATCAATGCAAAAACTTAAGAATAGACTTGATTATCCTTTATTGAAAAACTTGGGTAACGGTTTAAACGATAAAGGGAAAAATTTCCGTGTTTAAATCACATACTTATTACGTTTAAGTCATAACGTTAAGAAGGCTAATTACAATTAATTTTATTATTATATCACATACTTTTAATTATAATTATTGAACTGATATAAACCCTCTGTTCACCCATACGTGCTTTGTTTTGTAATGGGGAGAGAAGAAACGTATTGAACATAGGGTTAACAAGTGAGTTAAAAAAAGTTAAAAAAGATATTAAAAATAAAAATTTTATTTGAAACTCAAACTAACTAGAACTGATAGACTTAATGGAAATTAAGAGAATTCCACAAGAATAAATAAAATAAATTAACGTTAAATATCATATTTAGGCGTTAGTAAGATTTACAGATTTTATTTTACTGATAGTTTAATTAATAAGTGTATATCTTGAAATCGTTCAAACCGGAAATAGAAGATAGAGTTTTAAACAAAAATTCCCTAAGAATCTTTTTAGAATTGTAAATTAGGTCAAAAATTGCTCGATTCCGACATTTCCCATTCCCGATTCCGAATAATAGTCCCATCACTAGTATTGTGGAAAGGGTTTACTTAGGTATAACTTAAACATTTAAAATGCCATCTGCAACTTACTTCACTTCACTGACCAAGTTTTCAGGGCTTCACCATAATAATATTTTTAGTCGACAACTTTTGCACTTCATCCTATAAGAGAAATGCTTACCTTTCAGTTCACCCCCCAAAATAGAGGTTAAAACTGAATTATGCAAGTATTTACCCATGACAACCAAACTCAGACTTGCAACCATGTAACCTTCACAAGGCATAATTATAACCTACAAATTAGTGTCATGGCAGATTTGCAATTTTGCATTTGGGTACTCCTTTCCTTACAAACCTCTTTTGGTTCACATACATCCATATCTATTATCGTAAGTTCTCACTTAATTCTCAGAATGTCATTCTTTGTTTTTCAAAGATCATCCTAAACGTAAAACCAGCTTTACCTCTTTAATTTTACTCTCATTCTTTCCATATATCTGAGCCAATTTTCCACCTCCGCTCATTCTGGTCTCGTAGACTTTATTCCGGCCTAGAGACATTCAGTAAAATAATTTCTGAAGCTGTTTCATATTTTTTCTACAGATGCCCCTCGTATAATTAATTCCAGCAGCATTCAAATCATTCATATGCTATATGTTAAAAAACAATTCAAACAAATTACATTAAAATGTTTCCTTATCAGATAAAGTTGCGTAATGCCTGAGATAAATGGAGTTACCTGGTGCAAATCTTTTGAAATTTCCATTCCCCTGCCCTAAATGCATCCATCAAATCATTAGGTGGCTTTAAGATAGAGTTATCGTGCGATAATTTTATTAAAAGGCTGCATCTTTCATAATTTACCTATTGTGAGATTTATACCTCATTTATACTTCAGTTTATATCCCATGATGCGAAAAGAGGATGGTAATAGACTCTCCAGTTATGTAATTTGTCATAGAAATGCTTGTTTTCCATTAAGTTGCAGCCATTTGCGTCTTATTCACATCATAGCCACCTATTTTAAAGCCGGGATGGAAAATGACCCTCCATTATCTGGCGGAATACCTTTTCTCGGAAAGAGACAAGTATCTTTTATAGTAAGAGGTGTTTATAGAGGAATACTTCGAGTCGAAATTCTGCGTCATTGGCAACCTTGAGAAGTTACATCCAAGTAACTTAGAGCCAAGTATTTTTAAATCCCTTCAAAGATCTTGTTCTAGGTTACTAGAATCCCGTGTTTTTCTAAACATTTAGAAATTTTAAATATTTAGCATTTTTAATACTCGTATTAGTTGTTGTAGTGAATGGGTTGGGAAATATACTGATTTTACAATATACATTTTAAAATCAGTCATTTCGTCAATTTAGAGCATTTATGGATATAGTCTTTACTGATTTTGCAGAAGAACCATTTTGACCGGAGCTCAAACTAAAAAAGTATAATCTGAGTATTTCTAACAAGGAGGGTATATTTTTCCGGCAACGCAAATTCCGATGAAACTTGGTAGTTGAAAAGATATCGATACAAGGATAAAGAATTACCCCACAAATAGGATTTTATGAGCAGTAGTTTTCCGGAAAAATGGCCTTGCTTCATAATTGTAACTTTTGAGCAGCCAATAAAGATCCAGAGCCTAGAAGACTGATTTGAATGAGTTGCTAATTTTCTGCCGTATTAAGCTCGTCAACTAGACGCCATAAAAAAATTGAATAACTGACCCAGCTATAATGGGTTCGAGCCCAGAAAACTCAGGAGTCCCGGTTCTTCTACTCATAAGAATGCATTGTGCCGATGTATACAAAAACTTTTGGTGGAATTCCTGGAAATATATAGAACCCTATATTTAGAGACCGTGACGTCAGTAGTAACGCTAACAATAAGGACATCTATCAAAAGGGTCCTGAGCTCGACTCCAGAAGACTACGAACATTTCTCATAGGTTATACTACTTTTCTTTTGAAATTTTTCATGCCTTTCCCAAAAGGATAACCTGGTGAATATTCACCTTCATTGATAATTAAACCTCACCACTGATGAGGTTCATCTCCATTCTTACACCGACAATCGGTAACAATGCCCGACAAAGAAACCTTTTCATGGCTCATTCCAAGAATTGTAGTCACAGGTAACAAAGCTCAACGTGCTTTAGGATGGAAAAGACAAACCCAAGATGACAATCCTCCTAACCGACATATTATTCATATATTTTGGCTCTTTCCCTTCTTGAATTCGGTCCTATTCTCAAGCGGGGAGTATTTGTTATGCGTAGTAAAAGCTTAAAGATTCTAAGAGAGGTAAATATAGTACTACGAAAAACACATTCCTTGGTCATAAGTTAAGCGCAAACTGGCTCGTCATCAAAAGTGTTTTGGCACCATCCGAATGGAAGGGTGATAAAAAGAAAGCGTGTGGGTCGGATGGCGATGCTAATGTCGAATGACCCGAGGGACAGTGCGTGGGGCCGCTCCTCTCGAAATCCCCCGATGATTATGTTTACTACCCACGCTCTCCAGGGGCAATAACAATAAACAGAACAATCCAAATTTTTCGCATCGCCCATCAGCGACAATGGTTGTCACATTCTCATCGCTGTATCCTCGAATATAATTCAATGATCGATTAGAATTTGGATGAATATATCCGAACAGATGAGGAAGAGTCGTAAAAATCGCTTCCAAATCACTCCGACTAATTTACTTTACATCTTTATATATAATAGAAGGAATGATTTATGTATTCACGATTTTTTTAATCGTACTATTCGAGTTGCATACAAGGTGGACCTTTTTCGAAGAATTTTATGGACGCTTAAGATAAGAGAGGTTTTGTAGATTTATCTCTATGGTTCCTTGTAATCTCCTTTTAGTAACATGTGCTTCGCCGTTTTATTTGTTATTCTTATCTCATGAGACTTAAATGCATGAAGATGGATAACCTTTGATTATAGAGCAATCTTATTAATCAAATCATAGATTACTTTATGGTTTGATTACACTATGATTTGATTACTTCCGACTAACTGGATTGGGTCAAAGAAATCTTTCGTTATCAAAGTAAGGATAGCTATTACTGGTCTCTTTATCCTGACAGCATTAGGAATGCCAATCAGGCAGTTCATGAATAGGTTCAGTGTTTTCACAGCCCCCGCCATACGGCGGCTAGCGGGGTACTAATGCGAATGTAAGGTTATTCGCCAATTGATTGTATGTACACATACATTGAATACATTGTCGCCGTCATCTCTTCCCATTGACTTTCATAATTCCTTGCTATAATTTAAGTAATTTGTAGAAAAGGCTATTATTGGATCAACAATGAATGTTAACAACAAATATATTGGTCACAATTGACAGACTTGTTGAAAATCGAAAATAATGACTAAAATTAATAAAATTTGGATTGTTAATGGAAACATTCTTGTATGAATCAAACAGAGTTTATTTTTATGTTGCTTTGTGTCCAATAGTATATTTGTCTTTTAGAGTTGAGTTCGTCTTCTGATAACTTATAAAATGCTCTATAGAAGAATTTCTCTTGGGAAATAGTCTTTTTCAGTTAATATGGAAGTTCATTCTTTTCTTACATTTACTCGTACGCCTTACACAATGACAACTGGAATTCAAAACTTTTATGCTGACGGCACTTCAGTAAAAGGCTGGATTTATTACTTCGAAGCTGGAGCCTTCCACACTTTTCCTTTATTTAAGGAAACAAAAGTACACAGACCCATTTACTGTTGGGGTGTGAGGGTATGGGTTCGAGACCCGTGAAAAGAATTGGAAACTCTTTCCTTATTTAGTGAGAAAAACTTTTCAATTCTGCTTTCCCTTGGCTTTCCAAGTGCACACCTATACTTGCAAAGTTTAATACTTTTTCTCCATCCTCATTTGCTATGTTTAGTTATAAGAGGACTAAGCAGTCTCAGTCTCGCCCTGAAATAAATTCGTGTTATTATTATTGTTTTTAGTTGTTGTTTTTGTTTTTGTTACGGTTATTGTTATTATTATATCATTACTGTTTGTTATCGTCATTCATCTAAAGTTTTAATCGCAATTTTAAACTCCATTGACTACTCTATAAACCTTTTGACATAATGGAGATTCATGCTTTTTATAACCTCCTAGATCAAAGCAAAGTGTCCAATAAATTTCACAAACTCCGAAAATAACTGAATTAAAATGCCTACTTAGTAAACATTCAAATGTGATTAGTGAAAAAGGTACGATGTTCCCTTAGCGCATAGACAAAATGGAGCTTTGAAACTTGGTGTTCTGATGAATTTTTTACATCGTTAGAACCAATCCTCAGTAATCTTAAGGTGATAAATTTACCTCCCATTCCACAAATGATGATTTTTCCTTGTCGCAAAAAGCTTCTAATTACATCCTCATGACTGTAGAATGCTTCCAGAAAGCATTTCGCGAATAAGGTACACCAACAGAGTCCGCGAAAAAGCTCAAAGAAATTCACACATGAGGAAAAGTGTGAATTCGTCGGGCGATTGCGTTGTGGTGACAGTTTTCTTTTACGACTACCCGCTGAGTTCAACAATAATGGCATTCGTTACATGTATTCTGTGATTTATGTGTAATCAATGGAGAACTGCGCAGATTCTATCAACCATAGGGTCGCATTATCCGATAGCTGCATATAAGAAATGCACACACAGCACGTACGGGGACGGATCCTGAATTGATCAGACGTGACGCGACTAGCTCTTCTTGATGGCGGTAGCTCTCGTCCTGACGACTTTTCCTCGGTGGGTTTAATTCGACAGCGCCATCTCATCTCACAGCGAGGATTTTCCAATGACTACAAGTAATTAGCGTCTCATCTCCTATATGAGTGCAAGCATACCTGCCCATAGCCGTGTGAAAACCCGTGGCTACGTGCAGGAGTGTTCAGACGAGCTTAATGGTGTGGTTCTGCTACTTATAGTCCCATAAAACGTGATCTGATAATAAATAATTAACTCAAGCAATATACAGATTAACTTGTTCCTACTTTATTCAAAATAATCGACTAAAATTGAGAATGCCCGCTGAAGTTATTAACACAGGCGAACGGTTTTGAGGACGTTATATCATCACCAGGCAACCGAAACAAATTTAAGACAGTGTTTACATTAGTGAGGGGGTAAAGATTAGTAGGGGAGGAAGGTAAGGGGAATAAAAGAATAAGTTTGGATACGATAAAAACTCCACTACTAAGAGGTATCGTATTTTTAGGAACAAATTATTTTTTGATTAATATTGATTGATATTCGATGTACTCGTCTTTCTGAACTATATTCAATATTATGAGTATAGTCAGCTCATTTTATGATGGTTAATGTATTAATTTTACTTTCCTAATGTAGAAAAATTGTGCTAAACATATTGGTATTCAGGTACTTTACTTTCCTCATTACACTTGAATATCGGGGTTTTTAATTGTTTCGTACGACTTTATAAGTCCACTTGATTGAAATTAATCATAATGTCTTCTCATTTTCAAGCAGTATTGCTCAATTATCTGTGATCATAAGTCACGCCTTCTACCGTGATCCCCAGCGCATTGCCTAACTGCAAGGATAGTTTATGAGTGCATAGAACAAAGAAATATTTAAATGAAATTTTCTTTTAAAAAACGCTGTTTAATAATACGTGACGTGAAATTGAATAAGCTCAAGTTGTTACTAAACACAAATTGAAGCATTTCCTTCTAAAAATTTCCTTCTAGCATTAAAACTCTTCTTCTATTAATTTAACTGACATGTTCCATTTACTTACCTGCCTGTTAATTTGTGGAATTTCATCGGAAATCAAAAGACAAGAAACAACTATTCCAGTGAGAAATTAGGTCTAGTGTGTAATGGAGTGTACTCAGTTATTAAAACCCAGAAGCTAGATTCCTTCAAGGAAAAATGTTTCCCGTATTTCAACTTTATTTCTACGAACAATAACTCATGTATACCGAGTATTACAATTCAGCTCTCACCCCAGTCCTTAACTTCAGTGCTTTCCGACTCTTTTCCCCATCGGCACATTTACGGCAAAACATTTATTCCGCGAAACACACATGCGATTTGTAAAATATTGTCCGCTGAAGTTCTGTTTTATAAAGAATGGATATTATTAAAATTCCTCAGTGTCAGGGACCTGAAAGTGTGATAACACGCCGTATTAAATCGAAAGCTTCGGACTCTATTCCTAACTACAGATTTTTATTATGGAATCGGCTTCATCTTCATTATACAGCCTTTTTCTCATGAATCATGAGGTCGGATGATGATTTTCGATGATAAATTTAGTGATGATGGATTTAGTTTTGGAGCTTATTTGGAACATCCGATTAGCCAGGACTCGAACTCGGGACCTGTGGGGCTGCAGCACTAGATCGCTAACGACCGTGGTGCGATAGGTTTCATCTATTGTTGATAACTAATTACCGAAACATGTCGCTAAAAATGTGTGTGGTAATTTGTAGAAGCAGCTGATTTTATTTCGTTAATAAACTCAGTGTTTATACAAGGAAATTGCTCTGCTTGATGATAATGTATATATTGAGTATGAAATTGCATTCATACGGTACTCTTGGATATTATCCGGAGCACTAATAGCTTAATTACATGACACCAATTAAGGAAACTTATTTAAGGAAATCTTCCCTCACTTAAACGCTCGTTACTTCATATTTAAGGAAATCCAGAAACTTTAAAGAGGTGAGATCGGACTGTAAACGGAGGTAAAATGTGTTATGTTACAAATACCGCTGTGACATTCCCTATGAATCATTTATCGGAAGTTATTGACTGATAAATTTCGAAACGCGCAAGATTTATATAGGACGTCATCACTTTCTTTTTCATCTGAGGTGTATCGTTAATCGACTGTCATCTTTTGTGTGTGGCTCAGAAAACTTCGTTAGTATTCATAGAAGCTGTAAGTCGATGACCCGGAAGCATCTACTGAATATTATGGATCTTTCTAGTCTGATCGAAAATTCTTTTGAGCCGAAGTGAATATTTACAGAGTACGATAACAAATACCATAACTGTTTGGCTTTCAAGATTGAAACGTATTAGTGAAGATTGCTTGCATATTCTTTCCGAGTGGCTCTTCCTACCTAAAAATCAAATGGGATTACCGTGGTTGTTAGGAAATTAATCATGTGATATCGTCGATACGAAATTGATGAATTACAGTGATAAAATATCCACTAGTTAAGTGTAATGTTCGCAAAATTCAATTAAGTTCTACTGATACAATGTCATGACATGAGCATTGTCAAGGAAAATAATTAACTCTCCTCTTATCTACCTTTATTTAATCAACCAATTATAAGGCCAAGTTATTGGATTCAACCGATTATAAGGTCAAAAAATGCAACAGAGTTGTTCAAATTTGGCCAATGTCAACGTTGGCGAAAAATTGTAAATTTGTGCATAAATAATGTCGATTCTTTACTGCCGAATTATCTACAAGAAGAGAGTCTCAGAGGTAATGCTCTTAATTGAAACAATAAACCTATTGATAAAATTGAATATGTCCACATACATGAGCTTTAAAAATCTTGTGGTATTTCTGATTGTGCTAACTTCCACAGTCTTGGTTTAGATGGAGATAATGGAGCGTATGTAGGTGTTCAGAGATTTAAGAGAGAAATTTAGAGTATATTCGAGCGCAACAAGAATCATGTTATGCTAAAAAGAGGGATTTGAAGGTTGTTACAAAGTTGGAAGAATAAAATTGTCAATCTTTAAAAGAATGCGACTACGAATAACCGAATACGTCGGCGTACTCAGAAATACCAACATTGCAAACCAAAAATATGTAAGCAATTATAACGTTGACGAACAATTAGTGAGGGCAACGAGTCGTATCTGATGTTAAAAGAACTCTCTTCAAAACTTTATTTTTCCTGTAATGGACTCCGATGTTTAGGAGAAATGATTAATCACGCAAACATCTGCCATACGCCGAAAGGTATTCGATTAGGATGTCATCTGTTATTGAGTAATTGATTTAAATCGTCAATTATGATCCTGCTTTATCCGACTAGGTCGAGATCGACCTGTCAGTTGGAATCGAACTTGGTCGAAATTCGACATCTTCCTATAATAATATTTATAATCAATTCGTAGATCATCGAAAGTAGATAACAGGAAGTCAATGTCGGCCAAACGAACTTACCCAAATTGGTTGTCGGTGAATTAAGTGTTGGCCAAGTGAGCATCGGCAAAACGTCGGATATACCAAAGAAAATTATACTCGACAGTTGTTTTGTATCATCGAGTGTTGATATTTTTGTCGATTCATTTCTCATGCGTATGAGGCGTGAGAAATAGAATTGGCAGCTTCTCAGATGAGTATTGTGCAAAGCAGGTCGGATGGATAACAGTTGTTGCTACGATGGGTAGCAGAAACAGGTATTTTCGCCCATTTCTTGCGAATTTCTTAAAATAAGCAAGCTCTTCTAGGCATAGGATCGAGGTTGGGAAAGAAATGAAACGAGAAAAAGCGTTTGAAGGCAGACAGGAAGAATCTGAAACAAAGATGGCCAATTTCCAAGATAATGAAAGCCACAGTTTGCATTCTCGTTTCGCTGCGGAAAATTTCCGAATCGAGTTCAAAAGTATTGGGTGAGGCAAAGTAAAAAAGGCAGCTAAAAAAGTTTTTATTTATTTTTCGTTGAAGAAATTGTTACTATAGTTGCTGGGATCTTCCACAGAAAGTTGGTACATTTCTGAAATGTTTATCATGGTGAAAACTTATGATTAACTAAAAAATTTTATATCACTCAACTATTTCATAAATTGTTCATACCCTATTAATCACCCCATTTGTTGCAATAGTCTTATATTTGAAATATTGTTAAGAATAAACCTGGTTTATTCATGTTCGTAGAGTAGTATTTAATTTTATCATATTATTTATTAATAATAGTAGGTAACCTTTATTCGATTCCTTACCATACAGTAAATTGGCATCTTTTAATTTATAATAGACATCAACATCTACATAAATATTTGTTCCCTTTGATAAATGAATGTCTTTATTAAGGCAAATTTGTGCCCAGTCGGCTCTTCCAACTAATCTGAATTGTTAATACATGCGCTACATTAAGAGTATAAAATTAGAAAAAAATCAACACAAATATATTTAGGTTTTTGGGGGAATATTCTCAAATGAAAGTTGAAAAAGACAAACTCCACTGTCGGGAAAATATTCAAAAGTAAGAGGATAAAAATTCTGAGAAAACAGAACTGCAAAATGTAAAAATTAAAAATATTCAATTAAAACCATTAAAATTCCTACAAATGTTACTACAATCGATAGGGGTAATAAAATGCTTATCAAATAAGAAATACTAATACAAAGCATACATCATAATATACATCCATAATGGACTATAAAAAGTTTTTCGTCCTTTCCTACAGTTAAAGCGTTAATTATTTCGTAATAATGAAATGTAATCGATACATGCGGGATATTGTGTCCCTGTTCGAATATTGATATTTATATACTTCGTACCACTACTTATTATAGAACAGCTTTCCTTATTAAAGTAAAGTATAAGATAATATCTATATACCTATTCCCACTGTATTCATTTCCAAAATACAGTAAAGTATAAGGTAAAATCTATTCACATTTGTCCATAGTATTCATATCCAAAATGCATCGATTGGTCACAGGCCTACAGGCTCATAGATAATTTTATTATTTGTAAGCATAATAAATTGAACGAATAATTGAAGAACCAAGTTGTAAAATGTCAGTTTTTGGGGTCTGCGCAATTGAGTCGGATAGGAAAAACATACTTCGCAACTTTATAAAAATCAGTTTGTTTCAAATAATCAAAAGATTTGAATGTTTTCTCGAAACTGTAACTTTCGTTTGAATGGTTCGCTTATACTGGAAAATTTTCTTTCGTAACACTTGGCTCCTAAGATATCGATATAGTCTTTTTTCGAATTTCTGGCCACTAATTTGGTAGTTAGTGTAGCATAACACTGTTTTAATGTGTTTATTCAGGATCGTAAGTCAATTTCTATTACTTTTAACATATTTTAGTAAAAATCTCCGATGATTTCAACTAAAAGACCTGTTTTGCCTTCAGAATTGTCGTCATCAAATTAAATAACCGCTGTTTTGTAGCATAGTTCCCAGTTTAGCGCCTTCAGCCAATTTATTTAGAGAGTTAGAAGGTTTATGGGCGATAATGAAAAATGCGGATAGCTCAGCAGTATCAAATTTGCGTTTCCTATTTGAGCATAAGGAGGTAAAACATCCTCACACTGCGATCGGACGATCTCTGGGATAGATTTGATATTAAGGAAGTCACCTTCCTAAAAGGTGACTTCCTTAGTTACCGTTCCTCCATGATATCTGTTATGAAAATATGGGACTCCGTTGAGGCTGTTTACTAGTTAGATGCCAATACAGTGTCACCCATGATTATCAACTTTGGAGCAAACTGAACTACTGGATAATGATTGGATTGGAGAATTTTCGGAAGGTTTTTGAATTATGCATCAGGATCATGGAACATTTTTTTTTCGATGTGAAAATTTCCCCACATTTGTATTTACTGTTACAAAAATTTTATACATTTCTAAACTATTACCACATTTATTGTGAATAATTTTTTAGCATAACTCAACACACCAAATTTCTTTAGGTCTTCCAATTTGAGGATTCACTAATTCTTGGAGAAAATCTATTTCATTCTTTGAATTTTACTTGAAGAAAGTTTTCCAATTCATGACGGTCAACTTCTTATGGGAAAAGCGTAATATTACAAATAATTCTTACCAATCTATCTCAAAACTTATTCTCGAGTGCATTCAAATTTTATTTGATTATTTCAAAAGTAGAGCAGTACTTCTCGGATATTTGAAAATAGTTTTTGAAAATCGCTAAGCGAGTCATGCCCGCTAATAGATAATACGCCGATCGCATATTCCTGCGGTTTATTGCTACTTCCATTAATAACTAAAGAGCTTATCCTTGAAAGCAACGCTTAGGTCTATCGCTGATCATGTCTACGGTAGAACAAGTATCAATTATGAAAAGAATGTCATATACGTATGAATATGATGACATACGAAAAATACTCTTGGGTGCTGCGGTTTTCGAATGGTGTAGTGCTACTCGCCGAAATGAAAGAGAGCTTGACAAGAGCTATATCAGTAACGGAAAAGACCAAAAAGAAACCTCCAAATAAATACAAATTAAAAACCAGAATGATGGTATATAGATGGTAAATAGATGGTATAGATGGTGAGTATAGCTGGCTGTCAATTAGGCTTGGATCCGAGTTTAACTTGGGAAGGAATGTGTTATTCGTTCTCAAACTGCGTTTTTAGTTTTTGCATAAGGAGGCCTTTAAAAGTTGCTACGTAATGCTTCTTAGGCTATATGCACTGCAAGGAGACTTCTTTGCTCTATAAATTGTATGTCCAGAAAAAGGGTGATCATTAAAACTAAAATCAGGATGGCATATAGAATAAAACAAATATAGATTATAAATGAAATAATCGTTTTAAACTATGCCTGTTTGCTTATAGAATTTACGGGGATGTTTTAGCCTTCCTTATCTCCACAGCAGCATCAACATTTCTAAAGATATTTTGGCATTACTGAAGAAATATGTAGGTGAAATAAATGTGAATATTCCCAAATTCGTCGTAAAAACTGATTCCTAAACAATTTATGAAAGATCGGGCGAGAGAGCGAAAATGTCTCAATATATACGGGTCGGGTTGGGTTCGGGCTCAATTATGAACGGCGTGGGCCGAAAATTTCAGCCCATGAAAACCTTTAGCATAAAAGCAATCAAACGGACCAAAGAATTCTGCTATTTAAGAATCAAGATCGCCATAAATGAAGGAGGCATGAGAGAAACAGTGTGTAGAGTAGCTCAAGCGATGACGGTATTCTACATTGCTTCTATACTGCTGAGATAGCTTATAAGGAGTTTTTTTTTTGTATGTCTGAGAAAGAGATACAGAAACGGCAGCAGAGAAGAGAACGTTATAACTATAGAGACGTGACGCAACCAAAGAATGGTAAAATATGACTGAATATATGATGGATAAAGTGAGTGACTAATGAAGAAGTTTTTCGACAGACAAACGAAGAGAAATGTATGGAAACTTTGGAGGAAAGACGATGGAGATCGAGCGGGCGCACTTTGAGAAATGAATTTCCTCTGAAAGTAGGACTGGAAGGAATTAAAAGAAAGACCTAGGTCAGATTATAAGAGGCATTAAATGGTTATTGTTAAGGTTAGGGATCATTAGGGAATGAATGGATTTGTTGTGAACAAGACGACTTGATGACGATGAACCCAGGATGATGACGATGACAAATGGTACGAAGATGCTCTACTTATAGCTACGATTAATTCAAGTTTTTTATACTACAATGGAAGTCATACCAAGCGGCTCTAAAGTGGAATTATTTCTGAGACCTGTTTTATGGAGGACACGAAGTTTCTTAAAATATTCCGTTTCATCTTGTATAAAAGAAATTAGTGTGTAGAAGAGGATTCGTAATATTGCTCAGTAATGCTCTCAAGTTATAAGTGCTCATTTCGAAATTCGTCAAAAGTAGAAGTTAATGTTGAACAGGCAAATTCACAATTATTGTAGAATAGGAGTGAATTATTAATTTTACAATTCAACGAGGTATTAAAAATTCGTTCATCTTCATTGCACGAGCTTTACAAATTAAGAGTTAAATGTTTAAACTTGTTAGGCGTTATTTTGAATGCACTTAAAAATAGTAAAATTTGTTACACGTTCGATGATGGAAGTAATTTTGCATAACTTCATTAAGGATTATCTTGGTAAATAAAGTTTATAATCTTGCAACAACCTGAGCAGATTTAACCAATAATATTTATCGTCCGATGGACTTGGTAACGACCTAATTATTTTAATTTAATAATTATAGTTAAAAATGTACCTAATTAATAATTATAAATAATTTATTAATTGAAATATTCCTTTCCATCATTTGCAATTCAATTCTGAACGAAAATGTCAAATTTGAGATTACATCATAATTTTTATCGCATAATACAATATTTTGTTTCCGTAACATTACGATCAAAGGTTTGATATAAATACTTAATTATGGCACTCTTTTTTACGGATTACTATGGATTCAAAAGTTTTTCACCGTAAAGAAAAAATTGTGTATATGTCAATCTCCCAGCATCCATTCATTCCCGTAAATCAATTCTCCCATTACTATAAATTTCACCACAAGGGGCAGTATATCTCAATCTCAGCCACAAACTGGAGTCAACAAACTTTACAAGCATTCCTCCATAACAGGCGAACAGCGTATTTGATAATGAAACAAAAAATTCACGGGGCATCCTTTGCTTCTCTACTACAGATTTTAATTGCATATCTGATTCAATTAACGGGAGGCTATCCTAGGCAGAGAGCACTTGTTAAATAGGACTTCCAAAAAGATTCTCCTCTAAAGAAACGAATGAAGTTTTCCCATAAATATTTGGCGCTCCACTTCCCCGGTAATCGATAGAACGTCGCGTCGTAGGTTGGTTACGAAACTATCCTAGACGGAAAACTTCGTAGACATGAAAAGGTTCCGTAGGAGACGCCCATACTTAAATGTTGAATTACAAAATCTCATAGAAACGCCCAAAAGATATCTATTAAGGTATGTGCTAAGAATTGCCTGAAGCGATCGTTAAGATAAATTTATCCCACGTAATCGTCTCCGAAATCTAGTATGGTAATCCTTCATTCCGTAGTACAATAGGTTCGAGTATGAGTCACGAAGATATAATTTTATCTTTATTTTTTGAATCGCCCAGCTGTTCCTAAATCCAAGAAATCCCTGTTATGAATTAAAATTTTATGTTCTTATTTAAATTATATAGAGTAAAACTGTCGCAATATGCAGAGCGATGTTGCTCTTTCGAGACTTACTTGAAAATGAATGCATATGTATAAGAATCATATGAGCCTTATTATATACCGGTAGAAGAACATATAATTTTCAGGAGAAACGAATATGTTGCCGATCATTGAATTGATTTTTCATTCTTTGTTTTTGAGGGAATATTTAGGTTTTTCAACTGAGAAGATTACCGCTGTTAATCATTCTTAATCATCTAGAAATCTCTCACGGGTTAAGGAGATTAGTTTTACTATATTAATTAATTAGCTTGTGATAATGAAACCTTCTAACAGCCTAAATAATATTATTAACCCAAGGTTCATATTCACCGCGAAATACTCCTCCCCTGTTATTCAACATTATTATGGAATTCTCTCATAATGGGCTGCATTCACGTTGCATTGTTTATTTTAGAGGACAATGGTACCTCGACTCACGAAGTTCATTCGTTCCAGCTACAAGTTAGTGACTCGAAAATTTCGTGCATCGAGGCCCAGTTTTCTATTATTCATTTTCGATTCGTTTCTCGGAATTGTGTTCGTACTTAGAAGGCAAAATGGAGTGAGATAATAGTTTGTAGTTGTAAAAAGTGAAGCGGTTCTTAAGTCGAGATATTACTTTTTATAAAAATAACATCATAACTACTTATTGTTCCGAAATTTCTACATCAACATCCACTTGATAAAAGACGATAATTCAACCAAGTTTACGATCAAATCTTAATACGACTCGAATTAAAAAATCTTTCTTACGGATACTGTGAATCTTTACTGAAAATGGTGTTTCTGCAAGCATGTCTTACATAATTTAAAATCTTTTATTTGTTTTTTAAAGAAAATGTGTCTTTCATTTACCTCTTCCCTCCATTGATATGGAAGCTACTGGGGTAGGAGTGATAATGAATAAAGGTATTGGGCTCCCAGATAGCCGAGTGGGCTACAGGTTCGCCTTTGGTGGAAGCGGTCCCGGGTTCGATTCCCGGTGGGGATTCACGTGCTGAATGACCATAGTTGTCGAAGCACTATTTAACAATACTATCAACCGAATAAAGGTATTCTTCCTTATCACTCCTTATGAAATGCTTCGAAAGGTGTTATACATTCCCTTCTACTTTTTTATCGCAGACATTGTCCTCCAATGTTTTTCTGGCTCTGTGGAAAAAAGCAAGAGCAAACTACCTCACTCCTCATCTTGCCTAGTAATCCTGTTCGAAGCTTCTATGGGGGGATGAAGACCCGATCAGCCGTCGGACTGATGATTTTACGGACAGAAAAGTAAATTTCGCTCTCACATACAAAGATGACGATGTGGTGTAAAAAAATATCGCTCCAGAAAAACGTTGAAACAAAACCACAGGCTGCTTAAAAACTGATGTTTTGAAATTCGTTTCAAAATTCAACATTTATTAAGAGAATGTAATGAACGAATTCTCTTAATGAGTCCTTGAATTTAAACCCATATAAAAGCATGTTCTCCTGTATAAATACAGCGATTAAATCTGATATTTCGCTATCCTCCTCAAAATCATAATAACTGAGTGAGAAAGTTTCCCTTTTCTATATCGAGTTAATTAAATTAGAGAAACTACTCTCGATTTCAAATAATGAGGCATTTTATTTCGAAGCTGGCACGTTTAGTTCCTAAAGCCGAGCGAATGAAAATTCAATAATGAATATCAATCATGCGGATAAGAAGTGTGCGTAAAATGTTCGCAAATAGTACGAACTAAAGTTGTGAGCAGCGAATTTTTTTCTCTAAAATTAATAAGCAGTTTAACGTTGATTAACGACAGAGCCTCCTTTACTTAAGGTTCAGGAAGCGCAACTGACAGTTCATTAAAATAATAAAAACAGATTCTATCTGCTCAATGTCTTCAAAATGTATGAGCAAAACTTTGAGTATTAGAACTTCCTTAAATAAATAACGTAATTATTCCATTATTTAATGACTCTAATTTAACGAAGTTTGAAATGATGAACTCTCATTTGATAGTTCTTTTCTGATAACGTCAAATATTTGAGCATCGAAGATCTATTGCTCCATTTTCTGTGTTTTTGCGAAGCGTAATTTTGTCTCCTCTAGTACAGTGAAAAGCGTTTCGAGAAATTATCTGCTATATGCATTATGTATAATTTTGTCCCTGGAAATTTCTTCTGGCAAGATTTTTCTTAATCTTCTTAAAGATAAAATTCGTAATCCCAATTTTGGAAGAAAAATAAAAATTATGTATTTCTCTAAAATTTTGTTTAAACTCCTGAAAAAAGTTATATCTTTCTTTTCCTCTGATTTCGTTTTTTTATGTGGTAATTGTTCTTTAGCTGTAGTTTTCTTTAATTAGTTCATCTAAAACATTGTCATCAATCTTCCGATGGGTTTTTAAATAATTTATTAATTGAAATATTCCTTTCCATCATTTGCAATTCAATTCTGAACGAAAATGTCAAATTTGAGATTACATCATAATTTTTATCGCATAATACAATATTTTGTTTCCGTAACATTACGATCAAAGGTTTGATATAAATACTTAATTATGGCACTCTTTTTTACGGATTACTATGGATTCAAAAGTTTTTCACCGTAAAGAAAAAATTGTGTATATGTCAATCTCCCAGCATCCATTCATTCCCGTAAATCAATTCTCCCATTACTATAANAATTGTTCTTTAGCTGTAGTTTTCTTTAATTAGTTCATCTAAAACATTGTCATCAATCTTCCGATGGGTTTTGGAAAATTCTTACTGCTCCACACTTCTTCATTATTTCAAGTCGTTGTGAGTTGAACACATAATTTTTTTTGTTTTTAGTCAAAAGCTCCTCCGGATAGTCATGCGGGTAACTCGGTAGACTTCTCAGTTGGGGCTCGCGTGCGAAATGACCTTAGCTGTCGAAGCACTTTTAGATATACTGCGACTACTTTTAGTCAAAAATACTAAAGGAATGCATTGGCAAAATATTTAGAAAATTCGTCAGAAAGCAGCATTGGTTATCGTAAAACAGGAGATGTAGGTTTTAATTCAACACATAAACGCGTGACTTCGGTGAAAGCGGTCCCGGTTTCGTTTCACGTTGGGGGCCTTCGTATTCGTCAATACTATTACTACTACTACATTAACACGCACGTAGTTTCCTCAAAGGAATCCTTCGTTTGTGATCAACTGAGGTATATTATCTTGGTATTTCTGTATGTCTTTCATTCCAGTGATGTCATATTTACCTATGCTATGATCCTCTATCTTGATTTATGTATTACGAACTCGCATTCTTTTGGTGCATAACTAATAGTATTTATACAGGAGATAGATTTTTTATTTTTTGTTATTTTTTGCATATTTTGTTTTGTAAAATTTAGTTTGACAGTCCATCATGAGCAGGAACTTATTTTCATAGTTTAATAAAAAAATGAAAGATGAATAGCAGCTTTTTTATTTAACTCAATAATANNNNATTTATAACATTAGTTATTTTACTACAATCGATTTTATAGTTACATATCCATTTCTAACTTTTATATGACTGATGAGAAGATAATGCGCATTTTCTCTTATTTCATACCTTTATCCAATTATTTCATCTTTCTTTTCTGTGCAGAGAACGATTTTAACTTGTAACTTGGACCCAACAAATTTTCTCTCTCAATTACCTTGACTGGAATACGTTACCCGTTATATTTAACTTCGTCAACATTCAATTGACAAAAAATCTCTTACCCAATTCTCTTAGTGCTCCTTCTCAAGGATCATTAATAATTGCTATCATCCACTTTGGACATCTTCCCAATCTAAGTACCAGTATTAGAATTGCGATGCTGCCATGGCAAAAACTTCGTTGAGGAAGGCAACGGGAAACCACCCGAACCATCTTTCCCAAGCACTACGATTCGCCCAACAGAAAATTGAGTAATGGTTTAAACGGAACCCATTTGAATAGGACCAACGTCTCCTCCGGAAGTAAGGCCATCATTCCATGAAATAGTTACACAACTGATATGCATAAGGAAGAAAAGAAGAGAGTATAATGGAGAAGATGTAAGGATTGGCACACAGGAGAGTCTGAACGACGCTGGGGAAGGTTAAGTTGGGAAATACTGAATGAAGAGTAATGGGATAAATATACTTAGCGTTTGCTGGTGAGAGATGGAGTGACAAATCTGGAGGAGTTAATGGCTGAAGAAACACACAAAGACTAAATTTAGGGCGTAATGGAGGAATTAGGTCGGAGGAAGCATATGAGCGCCACATCCGTAAATAAAGGAAAAGCGCGGATTTTGTCCATATATCTTGATCGCATGCCATAGAAAGATGAAAACTGATTTCCTTTTGGAAATGAAGGCGATGGTTATTTTTCATTGAAGATATCGGCAATGAACTTTGGACAATGAAAAAATAATTTTAGGTATCAGTGAAATCACGCGACTATTTCAAGAATCATGCTATCTTGACGATTACTATTAAACATGTCAAAATGGCGGTAAAGATTCCTTTTCACGTATTAGTTATTTTAAATGCGCTTCGACAGCTAAGGTTATTTCGCACATGAACCTCCACCAGGAATCGAACTCGTAACCGCTCTTACTGAACTTGAACGCGTCGCCCTCGTTGCTAGAGGTTCATATTTAAGTATATAGTAGAACTACTTTGCACTGCTACTGCTCTACTACTGTACTTTGTAAAACACTGAACTGTGCCATGACTTAACTCTTGCTTCATTTGGCGGAATGATGAAAATGGTGAAAACACTTCCACAAATTGGTTCATTTAAAACGGCAGTATTAGGTTGTATCAAATCAACCTCTCTGTGGAGGTGAGAGAAGTGCTTTTATCAAAGGTACCAATTTATTTTCTTACGTCACTAAATGCACAAAATAGCTAAAAGGTCGCTAAACTTACTTTTACAATTTCGCTCAATGCAGTTTTCAAATATTATACTGGCTTGGATTTGCTTTTTCAAATACTATATCAGTTCTGATATTAAATTCAATAAGCATATGATGGGAATTCGATGCTGGAAGGCGTGAATTCGTGGAAAAACATCACTAAATAAAAAGACTTAGTACTTTTCCACATAAATAGAAAGGTTTCTTTGGAAAAATACTGAATCTTTTTATTAAGCATACTAGAATATGGGAACTTTAACGTCTGTCAAGTGAACGTAATGCTTTTCTGATTTATCTTAAAGTAAAACAAATTATGCAATAAGAACGTAGAGGAGTGTATGCGTAACAGAATATGCTGACTGGCGTATGAAATGTAGCTAATGTAGAAAAAATGCGCTTTATCCAGTGACAAAATCGCTGAATTCACATCTGTAGTTTTTATGCCCATT
This sequence comes from Ladona fulva, assembly GCA_000376725.2. Taxonomy (NCBI): domain Eukaryota; kingdom Metazoa; phylum Arthropoda; class Insecta; order Odonata; family Libellulidae; genus Ladona; species Ladona fulva. The sequence continues at coordinate 367,176 of KZ308650.1, forward strand.
ATTATAAGGGCCTTTCACGAAGAAACGCCTTCGCACGTTGAATTTATCGGACAGAGCTTTCCAAAATGACCAGTTTGTTACTTTGTGCCGCTTGGAAATTGCTAGGTTAGAAATCCCTGTAGCGAATTCATCACATAGCAATTACAGAAGATTGATTGAAGTACGGATTTCTGAATGAATTGAATATTTAATTAATCAAATCGTAATTTGAGAAGCGTAGATAAAACCCATGATTCCATGTATGTGCGTCTTGAGTCTCTAAAAGAAGAATTGTCAAATGCAGCAACAAGGAACAGGAAGAAGCTGAAATCTCCTAAATCAAGGACAAGAGGAAATAGAGGGCTTGAGTGTTGTTTCTACAGCAAGCTGAGTTTTCTGTTGGTATTTGGACAACAGAAATTTCATATTTTGAAGCATAGAGAGACGAATTATTGAAGCTTTCTAGGCAAATACAGCAAGGAATTTCACGCTTTTGCCTTCATGTGTTGCATTAACTTCAATGAAAACTGCACAGGCCACAGTGTATTTAGCAGCCATTCTTAATTAATATAAATACATCATTCCTTCTTTTATTTCAATCATATTTAAAACGAGTAAATTGTTTCACTTTCCGAAGTAGATTCCAATCCACGCTTCCACGTTTACGCCCATCGATTTTCTGCTTACAATAGATATAGAAAACTTTCAGGAAAGGAATATAGGCTGCGTAGTGCGGCATTGGCTAAAGGGCAACGTGCGATATATTGGTTAGGCTCCCTTGTCCTGATGCGTCAAAATGAAATTGGTCTGATGCAATATTTTCACTCTGAGCCGCTCCATTTGACCTCTTAACCGGTTTTCGCTGGTTGTCCTTTATTGGTGCCGAAAGCTTCAGAATAATGAAACGGTCATAGCGAGGGAATGATATGGTTTTAGTTCAAGGTAACAGATTTTTCCTCATAGATGTATGATTTTATTTATAAGTAGGAGAGTTAATTCGGACTGAGCTAATAGTTTCCCTACCCTTCAACTGAAAAACTGTAATTCCATCAGTTATGTGGGATAATGTGATGCTATTACGCACCTCAAAATTTAGAGCATCTTTAGTAGGCCTTGAAACTGAAATCCAAATATGTAATTATAATTTTTTTATTATTCTCTCTTCCTCTTCCCTCATACCTGAACGGAAAATATACTACAAAGAATTCCACGACCAATTCTTTGTATTGCAGAAAATATTCCGTTGTCAATTCAGTTAACTCTCCATATGTAATTTTATCATTTCATGACTTCTTAAAAGGTAAACGTTATAAGGAACTGTTGTCATTTACATTACATATTTTTATAGTTTTTCGCTTTACATAAAACTGAATTGCTATTATAAGAATATAGAACATAATATCGATATTAAACAGATAAAGAAACCTTTTCTATATCGTAATTGCTGTATTAATTTAGAGCTGACTTAAAAATCAATTTCAGATCCTTCATGATTCGATTGATTTCCAAGAATAAAATGTGTATGAAAGTATCATATTTTATCAATCTCACTGCCAAATAATGTTATTTTTCTTTAATGCTAAAGATTTCTCTAAATATTTCCTTTCATATTTTGCTTAAGCTATTCTTCGCAAAACATAACGAGAATTAAATTTTTCATCCTTAAAATGTAAAATCAAATAAAGGAAAAAGAATGTGTCAAATATAAAATTCTCTGAAAACATACTCAAATTGATATCTAATAATATTTTTAAATATCAGTGCAAACCACATCATATTTTTTTATAAACTTGCTTGCTTCTGAGGTAGAATACCCGCAAAGAATATCTCTATNTGTTGTGCCTCTCAGAATATTATTATACTTGAAACCAATCGTGAGCGTGAAATTTTGAGAAACAGAATTATGACACGTTATGAAATGACATATAATCAGGAATTGCATATAAATTAGTTATTCCCTTGCTGGCCTCTGCAGCTAAGTAAAACATGATAATAGATTTCTTTACCAAAATATTATTTGATTGAATCTCTTAGATTTCTACTTTAACACAACAAGTTAAAGCTAACTCTTTCGAGATTAATTTATAACATTAATCTTTTATGTGTTTATAGAGGCAAAGAGAGTCTGTGAAAACGTTTACCTTATTACATTAATTTGGAAAGATAATGAGATTAGAATTTTGAGTAAAGAAATAGAATAGGGGCAGAAGAAACGGGTGGACCAAATATTTAGATGATTTGGACAGGTAAAGGAAGTATCTTAAGGTAGTATGCAAGGGGAAAGACAGAGATGAGGGTTAAGTTGTTGGGTTATATTAACCAATGTTGAGAAACATTTTTTTCAGATAGCCGGGTAGAAAATTATCCATGAGTTCTCGAACTTAAGCTGTTAAAATTTTGCCTCGTTGGTGCGCGGATTAGCTTGTTAGTCTGGCAACCCAGGTTAAAATACTGGTCAGGCCGTAGAGTCGGTTTACTACTAATGTTCCAATAGTATTTGGCCAATGGTGGCTGATGATGGGACATTTGCAAATGAATAAATACGTTTCAAGAAACTGAATTGTATATTTTTCGAAAAACAAATTGAAAATCCCCGATATAGTAGTGTCATGATTGTTAATAATTACATAATTGTAATATTAATAGTTGTATAACCTGCAATTTTATTTGTGTATTTATTTATTTATTTAATGATCACTTCCGAATACAGTTACAAGTATGTTTCCGGGCTAAATCTTTTTTCGAAAGCCTTACTATGGTTATAATTTGAATAAAGGAGGATATGGTTACAAAAAGAGGTTAGGGCATCATAAGAAAACTTACGTGAACCTATCGAGTGATAGAAGGCTCATGAATATGCACATCTTTACTGCAAGTTAGGTATTTTAGCTAAGATCTACTTATATTAGATATTTTATGAGCAATTGCTATATAATTTTTGCAACCTTTCGGTTATTAGCAAGGAATGAAGAGATAACCTGCGGGTGCATGTTATCCACCCATTCTCAATTTGTTATTAGCCACCTTGGAGCGATAATATCTTTTGAGTTCCACTCGCAATTTCTTTCTTCAGTCACTGAAGCAGGGTAAATCTTATCGTATCCACTGAATACAGAAAATTTATCTCATTAAAATCCTAATTATAGAAATGAGATTAATTTTGATAAAATTACTTTGAACTGCCTTCTTTAACGTAGTACTATCTCCGTGCGCTGAAATCGCACACTTTTCTAATCTTAGAGTCTTGTTGTGGGTACTGCAAAGCTTACTCAGACAGTATCTCTTCATCCGTGAACATCTCCGCTATCGCACGTTTTTGTTTGTCTTTAAACACACGTAGATGCAGGCGAGTGTGCGTGAGGAAATGCATAACGCATAGAGTTGAACGTCCTCTGCAAAGCACGCGCGTGCAATCCCGTATTGAAGGGGCGTGATCGTGACGCATCCATTTGTATATTCCCGCTCAAACGTCTCCTCGCGATGCTCATTTCGACCGTCTTCTGTTCAGCGCCCCGTTCGACTGTGGCGCATTTGTGCTGTTCCTTTTGCAGCCGCAAGGTAACAAATTCCAGAAACCTGTTTCCAATCCACGGATCCCTGACCAAATATAAGCACATAGACAGTGGTGGATTTAAGGCCAGAGTAGACCCACAGATTGCTTAGGGGCCCATGGATACAAGCGGCTTAGTCTCTCGATGCATACTCCCTTAGAATACCCAGATCACTGGCTATCAAGGTGTATAAATTCTATGGTCAGTAAAAACTGTGATAATCCGTGTAGCTTATGTCTATCTGCACAGAATATATAAGTATATACAAATAAAAATGATTTATAATTGTGATACTTAATCAGTAAAGATGGATGGCGTAAAAGTATTTCGGGTATTCTAGAGATTACTTCCTAATAATCACCTCATAAACTTTGCTTTCTGATAATAACTCTTTTGAGAATTGTTTCCCAACAGCTGTTTTCGAAAGATTATCTTTTAATAATCACTTCACACTGAATTAGCGACTTGCAATCTTCTGCAATTACATTGGCATTACAATTTCACGAAGAAAGTTTGATTTTAATTTATCAATTCATTAGTAACCACATTAAATTTCTATACTCAAGCCGTTATAAAACAGAGAATTCCATTCTTTTCATCCTTGCATCATTTTAACACGTATTTACTTTGATATAATCGACTTCCTCAGCCTTCACTTCGTGGAGCCAAGTTATTTCACTCACGATGAATGACATGTTTACTTTCACTTAGCTAAGCGCAGTTCAATTCAGTAATCGTTTTATTTATGATGCACCACCCTCTAAATTTTGTAATTCTCTCCCATAATAAAGACCAAATTAAAGTATATTGTAAATGAGAAATTAAAGTACATCATGAGCAAAGTGCGAAATTCATTTCAATATCAAATCGACAAATATCAACTAATAAAATCTGATTCACCTTCCAACATTGCAGATAAAGAAGGTGGTAACGATAAGTTTATAATTTATTATTGTATGGTTTTCCATTAATTTGAATATTCAGTTGCTAGACTGAGATGCTGGGGTTTAAAAGCTAACTAGAATTAGCTGACTACTAATCAAAGATACCGAAATATCCGGAAAAAGCAGACTGCTTGTCATGAATTTCTATTTTTCTATTTCTTATGAGTATTATGTTTCTTATTTATGAGTATGCATATAATTATCATGTGGGTAGTGAGCATATATTATGTTTGTATCATTTATTTATTGTGTAAATATCACGTAATTGTGTAGGTATGAGTCTGGTACCTGGCATACAGCCTAAATTTAGTGTAGTCCTAAAAAGACTATCATCATCACGTACTATGGAAACGAATTCCTTAAATGATACTGACACTAAAAAATCAGATCAGTTTCTCTTTCCAAGCAGTAAAGGCTTACTTTTTTGCTCCAACTACATCTAAAGCAGACATGAAAGAGTATTCAAATTAAAAGTGTACTGTTGAAATGTATTGAAACGCATCAGGAATTGCATATAAATTAGTTATTCCCTTGCTGGCCTCTGCAGCTAAGTAAAACATGATAATAGATTTCTTTACCAAAATTTCTCGCACTCAAGGGGTTAATACATTCTTGGTTAAGGGTTAATTAATATTATCACCCTTCAGTGCAGTAGGGGACGCTTATCATTGTCTCTTTCTAATTTTCCTACCTGGATGAAAATATAATTACGGTGGGCAGTTGGATTATGGAGCTGCGCTATAATTTGTTAGGAAGGACGTATGTAACAAATTTAAAGATTTTATTGGTCAAAGGCGAAATTAACTATATAATCATACTGTAATATTCATCATCAGCAATATGGTAATATATGAGAAACATAGGAGGAGCCTTTCAAATTTCCTAAGATACAGTTGGTGCTCAATAATCGGTTTGGTGGCATTTAAAACATACTTGGCGACCGCTCAGCTTAGGGGGAACCCTGGTGTAGATGCCAATCAGCTCACCAACCTGTTTTGTTTACCATATATTTGATGGCTTCCGAAGCAATTTTTTCTCTTAATATTGCGTCTAAATCAGGTTCAGCTGCATTTTACAGCTTTACCACTCACCAGGAAGAAAGTGTGTCAATAGAAGGTGTGAAGCCGTTGAATGATCATTCAAAGGGGAATGCAGCATTTTGGAAGGTGAGATGATGAGTGGTTAATAATTTATTTAGTGACAAAATCCATCAAAAGGAACAAACAAATTTTAACAAAAAGAAAATGAGATTTGTATCGCTTAAGAAAGAGAGAAAAATTTCCCTCCTATCCGGTAACTTATAAAATAATTTCGATTTTTTCAATGGAATAGAATGACGAAGAATGAATTTGTCTGGAAAGCCATCCAAAATATTAGATAAAATAACACATGCAGGAGCATCAAAATAAGAATAAACTAGTGGTAGAAAGCACAACTGGACGCTCCATCGCAAAGTGTTTTCTCGTGAAACTTTTCTCTATCAAAAAACGGCTTTAAAACTTTGTTCTAAGTTATCCTAGCAAGGTGGGCCAATAAATGATACCAATCGTGTTTCAACAGAAAAATAAACCTACCTTATAGCAATTACTATATATGCAAGGAACTCAGAAAAAGCTATCTCCAACTAATACCTTAGGAAACTTTTCAACTCAAGATGAACCTTTCTTTATCTTTTAAGTTCGGAGTCTTTTATGTTGGACGTGTTCGATAACTCCTTTGTTACGTGATCGCAAAAAGTACTCAGGAAATCTCTTTTAGCAGAGAAGAAAAGGACTTAAAAGCAGTTCGTGACTACTGAAATAGCATCGCCGTACTGGAAACGGTCGTTATTATACTGTGCGGAAAATTTACCAATTCTCTTTCTTCTGTGCTGTGGCCTTCCTCAAAGCAACGCCTGACCATACTGATTTCGCTTCTAGAGGATTAGCATAGTTCGGTTAGTGAGTATAGGATGATATTTATTTCATAGAATTACCAGAAACAGGTGAGAAATATCAGTCTCGTTTTAATCACGATTTTTTCTTGTTAATACATGAAAAATGGTCAGATAGCTCTGAAATTATGAAAGCGATGATGCGGCCGGTACTCTTACTTGGAAGTGCAAAAAGAAATACCAAAGGGTGGAAAGTTGAAAGGCGTGGATAAGAGAGTATGACTTCAGTGGAGACGTGGAGGTATTGAAAATGAGGAGAGGAATGGGCAGTGTTAGAAGAAACAAAGAATTGCAGTGTTTCAGCAGTTGCCTCGCGGTCCCCGCGTGGCTCGCAGCTGTGCTCTACTTCCTGTTTGTCATCAGTGGCACGGCGCTCTCTCAGATCAGCCGAGAATGCTGGCGAACGAAGGGAAGTTTGTATTTGAGAAGAGATTTTGGAGAGCATTCTGAAGATAAATTTTTGGGATTGCACAACTTATTGATCTATCTTTTTAGGAGAACCAATTGATGTATAATTAGAGCACTTAGGCACGTAAATACGTACTGCAAAAATGAAGGAGTCTACGTCTTCACTGCTGGCGCTCAAATTTACCACTCGAGGTGCGGTAAAGCATTGTCCGCCAAAGCTTTCGAGAAAGATTTCGCGGAAAGCTAACTATTATCGATAGGAATGATGTGCTGCTCCCACACATATAAGATAAGTGAAGGAAGACCAATTATTATGCATATAGATGTTGACACGTCGCGTAGCGACAAATATCTCCTGCTTCAATTAGTATTGCTAGTAAGGAAGGATGCAGAGAAAGATATTGGAGGCATAATTGCCAACTTAGCAATTTTGTCACTAAATCTAGAGAATTATTCCTTCTTTTAGTAACATTTTTGTCTGTTTTAGCGGCATCTCTTACTCTATGGAGCATGTTCTATTACTTCGAACCTCCTCTACCCACTCTTAACATGTTTAACTTATTTTAAATTAAGGTAGCACTACTTTCAGTTAACAGAAGACTTCTACTATAAATTATTCTATTCTCAATCATTCATACTATAAATTTAATCTGTGTAATTTCTGAACTGATTTTCCATTTATAAGAAAAACATTATTTCCTCTTTAGCAATGCGTTTTCTGAGTTTAGCGTCTTCTCAGCCCCTTTTCAGGGTGTATCTAGCGGCATCTTAAAAATCAATTGGCATCTATGATTGTTAGGAATAAAAAATCCCCTTTGAGAAACATAAGACAAGGTGAGAATTTGAAAACCGAAGCCTTGATTCGTGTAGCTGAAGATTGAGATTCCTCTTATCCTTCATTAATGGGGACGCCAAATGCGAAGAAGGGGATTAATTAAATATTGTGAGAGCACCAAGTCACTATTACTTTCAAACACATCGCAGTGATTTGAACAGTATAGGTGATAACAATCTTCTCTTGGGAATAGTAACTTTCTTTTTTGATCGAAGGTCAGAATTGCATACGGCCTTGTCTCGGGGTGATCGGTAGAAGTCTGGAACAATTGACGTTTATTCGTCATTGGAATTCTTCGTCGTTACTGTTTATTATCTTAATGGAATTTTTCTATATATTCTTCAATTTAATCTTTCGGTTAGACCAAGCATTCGACTGTTTTAGAAGATAGGCATTGGCAACTATATCAGTTATAGCTCTTAAGGAACTATTCTGATGGTTACTGTTAGGCACTGCTTTAACTCACAAGTGAGGAATTTAGTTCCCTCCGTAAGCATATATATAGTCGAAGCAATCATTCAAAGCGGGAACACTGGGGAGACATGTTTTTCAATTTCCATTCTTCAAGAAAAATTATTTCTGCGTCGAACGGTAATTTTTACGCTTGTTTCGGTAAATATATGTAAAAGACACAGTTGTGAAATAATTCGTATTTTGGTCACTGAATCCTTGGCTGTGAATATGCCACTCCTAAAAGTCCATTGAAGAAGTCAATTTGTTGTGCCTCTCAGAATATTATTATACTTGAAACCAATCGTGAGCGTGAAATTTTGAGAAACAGAATTATGACACGTTATGAAATGACATATAAATATGAGTAAATACTCGTATATCTAATTATTGACCATTGAACCAGACTCAAATATTAATTGATTGAATATAACGAAATAAACCGGTAAAAATCATCTACTATATTTTATAATCTAATCCACAATATTTTGGTTTGAAACTAGCCTTACGCAGATAAACGCGGTTTTTGGTATATTAAAACACCCTTCCAAATTTTGCGAATTTTTCACGCAGATTCTGTCAAAGGAAAGATTTTGCTGAGTCTGAGAAGTCGATTTATAGTGAATCTTCTTCCAAAAAGAGCCAAAGAAACTCCACAAATCCAATTTCTTTCTACTTCCGTCTTCTACCTCATTCATCCATCTTCTCTCTGCTATCTCACTTCTGTCTCCTTTTGATATCTTCCAGCACGCTCTCTCTAATCTTTCCTCAATAATTTCTCCTTTTCCCAGTTCCCTTATCCTCTTTCCTTTTTGGATAATAAACAGCAGTGCTTCGCATGTAATTATTTATTGCTGAAATTTCCCTCATCTAAAGGGTTCTTTGTGGAATATATCGAATATTCATATTCAATTTAGTAATAGGGACTTCAAAAATGCGGTTCAACCATTAGTAATAATGCACTCATGAGAAAGCAAAAGATACAGGCTTGATATATCGAAGTATTTCTTAGTAATGATGTAAGGAAAGAAATTTGGAACATGGCTGTTAGTGAATTAGAGGATTGAGACAGCATTCAAAGAAATCTTTAATCTCCTAAAATAGCATTGATAGTTTCTTTTCCTTTACTTGGTGGTAATCCATAATGAAAAGAATAGTAGAACTGATATTTTAATTTATACAGCACCACAAAATACATACATACACTCACGACCAGGTTTCAATGCATGGCACCATCATTGAAACCTTGGTCGTGAGTGTATGTATGTACTCGTATTTTGTAGTGATGTATAAATTAAAATATCAGTTCTACTATTCCTTTCATCTCCTATAGACCTTGAAGTTATGGACGAATTCACGGTTTCATTGCCATTATGAAGTAGTTCTATGGGTCATGAATTTTTAAAATATGAAAATTTACGTCTATAGGTATTAAATGAGAAAGAATAACTTTGTAATTTCCAAAATATATTTTCTTCGTGTGAAGAAGGACGCGACTAGTTCCGTCTTACAGACGTCTACGGCGTATAATATAATTATATAAACTATTAGCTCATTTCAAGCTGAATCTAGGATTATACACTGGTGTTATACGAACGCTAATAACTCTCTTGCTTATTTGCACATCTGCTCCTTGTGTGGACTCAAAGAAATCTGTACTTTCCTGAAGCGGTTAATTCGTCAATAAGTTTCACCAATAAGGATTTTGACCTTATATATAATCACCACCAATGTCCAAAACCTTTTGCAGGTGTAGGCGAAACTATTCTCACATGCAATTCCCAGAACGGAAGTAAACAACAATGAAATTCCAACTACAGCAGAATTAGCTTGTGACTCAATTTTATATGTAATGGGTCATTCGCCCCTTTCTCAAGAAAGTAAAGACATATCATCCCTACAATAACTCCCATGCTTTTTCACCAATGTTAACTAACCTTTCTCATATCAACTCTCCCCAATTACAGGTGAGTATATATTTTCTTATTTTTCGGAACAGTAACTCATTGTACAATCTTTTCAAATCAGTAATTTCGGTTTTACATTGGGTCCATTACCTTAGCGCTACTAATTCGGAGCCGACTTTTATAACGATTTTCTAGCATGTGTGTTATTTTCGGCCTCCTAGTGCTATTGATTAAGGCGACTTTGCCTTATACAAGCAACCGGGACGGCAACCTTGTGCCATTCGAAATCTATGTCAACAAATGCATCTCATAATGCGCTGCTTCGAAAATCTATCCTAGCGTATTTATCATTCTCCTCATCGACATTTGTGATTAACAGAGTCGTCTAGAACTGCAAACAAACCCCGTACCGCTGTGAAAAATGCGTGCTCACTTGCGTAGTGGTTGACTTTTTGATTTCTCTATGGTAATAGGAATATCCTTAACCGTGCGAGTCAAACGTTATCACTAATGGTTACACGTGAGTTCAACGAAATGACTTTTAGTCAATATCATACGAGAATTTTCAAGCGCTACTTTGAAATTAAAGGTTGACGTACCAAAACAAAATATACGAATGGTGCTGATTACTTACATACCTATATAAATTTTCATTTATATTTGGTGAGGTGTCCATTGGCATGTGGCAGATAGAAAAAAGCAAAACCTTTGTATGCATGTAAGTGCGTATTATGGATAAATATGTTCCTATGTGTGTGTGTGTGTGTGTTTGTATAAACATAAATATGTATATAAATACATATATGTATATATACATACGTATGTATGCACTAACTCATATACATACTTACCTACGTACACATATTGATACATAGATGTGTAGACGCACGAATATCTATCACCTTTCGCCATGATTATGATAAATCTCCCAATCTCATGTCATTTGGAAACAATAAAGAGAAAATCGTCTCACATTTCAAAGCTTTGAAGATATTAATATGAAGCATGCTAATTTTAATGCAATGCCAATTTCTTGTTTACTATTTAATTGAGGAAGAAAGTATGATCAAAATATAGGTAAGCTCTTACAATGGCTAGTCTAGTTTCTTCAGTGGTTTGGGTGCTGATGGAGAATCTCGAATTACCAAAGAGCTTATGGTTCTTAAAAGGCCGTTCCTCTAAACATCAATCCATCATCTTTATAGCATTTCTTGGTATTGGTAAACCTGTCTTTGATCCTTGATTCTTTGTCCTTGATGGAATTTGAGCAGATGGTACATACATATTCAGACATATTACGGTCTACTTTGTACGAGTAATCTTAATGCAGAAGCCGAGGAGATGGTGATAATTGGACATTGAAATCCCGTACAATTCTTGTTTATCAAATACTTGTAGTGACGATGAACTGAAATTGGTTTTCTTGCAGTAGCTGTACAAAGTTTTCAGTTATTACAGTTTCTCCTGAGTGTTTAATTTTGGCTCCAAAGTTGTTACGAAAGCATTGCCTAACAACGCAAAACATTAATGATTGCATGCATCAGTATCACTGCTTTGTAACTGCATATGCGTTAGGTTCCTCGCTGTTAAGATTTTACGCTGAAGAAACAGTAAATGCGGAGTAAAACGTTTGGCTGGCATTCCATTTAAGACGCCGATAACCACAGTGGCAACTGCCACAGAAATATGAACTAGTAACGTTGCGAACCTGCCTAAAATTGACACGAGCAATGAATAAAAATAGAAATAACTAGTTACTATTTTAGTTTGAAGTACTTTGGTTAGGTTTTGTTGAATACTGTAACTGCTTAAATTATTATAAGGACTTTTTCATTTTCCAGTAATCGAATAATGATTGATGACGTCTCCGAAATCATCATAATTTCAAATTATTAAAGTATTTTGTGTAGCGCGTGTAATTAGAACGTATTACTACCGACACGCTACACCTAAGTACCGTTACTTCCGTACCAAATTTTTCATTTATCTCTCTTATCTTCTTCCAGATTTGTGCCTCCTCTTTCCAAAATTTCTGCCTACGCAGCAAGTTTAGTCTGTTACATCTTGCATGCGCAACCTGTTGGAGACTTGGAGGAACTCTCGCCTTGGAACGAAAAGCGTAGAGGAAGATTCTGCATTCTCGAATTTTCGAAAGAAAAAAACGCGGTAGTAAAATCCTCCCCCTCCACGAGTTTCTTAACATGTGCGTTCGGTTCCGTAGATGGTGCCGAAAACGCCGTCCTTTTAGCTGACCGCGGGGAACTATTGTCTATCGCAGAGATAGACTAGCCCATCGGAGGCATTCGATGACAAGGCTTTCGCCCCGGGGGCAGAATCCTTGAATCTGCATTTATGCAACTCGCACATCGTCTTGTATCCAAACACTTTCTCCCTTATTCTTATCCATTTACTTTCCCTTTCCAGTGCAGGCCTCCATCCACTCCTTTCCCGCCAACTCCCCCTTTTACATTCACAAAACCCACTCTCCTATCTCCTACATCCCGTCGTACTCCCCACCCTCCACACATCCGATTTTCGTGTTGTGGAACGGGAGGAGTGGTAGGCCGCGAAAGGGGGGTATGGTTGCCCACGGTGAGTTTGTTTGCGGAGGGAAGGGGTTTTGAAGAGGACGCATGACTCGCGATAGGGGAAGAGAGAGGTTTGGGTGGAAGGGGAGGGAGAGGGGAGGAGGTGGGAGGTGTGGTCCCTGGAGGAGAGAGGGGAGCACTGGAGGTGGGTAGATGTTGAGACCGACCGGCTTCAGTGTCAGCGCGAACTCCGTGAGAATAGCATCTCAGTCCAAGGCAGCGGAACCTCTTTTGTATACCACCAAATCCATAAGAACGTGTGCGTCTTCTAAACCGCGTCTCGCCAGAGATTTCGGCGCCCGCAAGCGCAATTTCCGCGAAATCAGCTTCCGCTAAACCGTAGTCCGGAAAGACATCCCGGGTGAAAAAAAAGGGCAGGAGGGCCTGTTCCAGTCGCAGAGAAACATAAAAGATTCCAGGACGGCTATCCAAAGAGTCTTTATCACATCGCGAGAACTAATCCAGCACCGGTCTCCTTTTACCGGCAACAGACCCGATAATCCGGCATCGACTCCAGTAACCCGGCACCTTTTTCCAACCTCCCTCACACCGGTTTCCTTCCCTCCGGCACAGTATTTCCTATTCCGGCAACTTTCGAGTCGGGACTCCGGCACTTTTTCGCCAAGCGAATTTCCTTAACTTCCGAGGGCGTTAATCTTTCCCGGGTAGCGTCTTAGAGTTGGGAAGGGAGAGGCGCCAGCTGAAGTCATTCCCAGTGCGGTAAGGACCTTATCCTTTTACAGACAACTCGCTCGGCGAAGAAAAAAAAAGAGGACGACCGCGGAGGAAGTTGCGCTTTTCCAGCGCTCGCTTTCTCGTGCTACATCAGCGCCGCTTTTCGGTAAAGAAAATAGAGTCGTCTCCGTGACGAGATTCCTAGAGCTCTCCGGCGGCCATTCCAATTTTAACGCGGGGACAGGCACAGAGGGGCCCCAGCCTTTATAAATACGCCAACGCTTCGCGAAGGACGCACGGCTCCGGAACGAAAGAGGAGGGGGAATGGGGAGACAGAGGTACGCCTCCGGAAGCGATTGTTAGTGGGTGAATCGAGAAATAAATAAGGGAAAAAAAGACGGTCGTGTTGCAGACCGATTGTCTCGCGGGTTACGTCTCCTCCATTGTAATGCGAATGATTTATATTCTGGAAACATCCGTGGCATCCATTCTCGACGCGGGGGAGTTAACACCACGTACGCTAGGGGATTAGTTTCTGCATCCGTCTTTTTCCTCACGTTAGAAGCAAAAGAGCAAAGCGTGCGTGTTAGAATCTCACACCTCCACTCACCTTCTTTCTCTATACGCGATTTTATTCACTCGATGCTGTTTTTCCCCCTCACAAGAGTTTAGTCACGATACGTGAGGAATAGCAGAGTGTGTCCCATAAGACCTGAATCCATTTACTGTTCGGTTATTGCCGTCGCTCTTTCGCTGGGTACCATCCAACTTTTCGTTGCAGTCCTTTTGCCCGACAGCTCTCCTCCGAAGAATTTCATTCCTCACATAGCCATTTTCCCTACCGAGATCTTCCGGTGATTCTTCCGTCTTCGTCGCGGGTCTCACTGTTAAGGAAGAACCGCGGAGATTTTAACGCTTTTTCGCAAGTTGAGGAAATAGGAGTTTTTCCGTTGCGGCGCGTGTATTTTTCGGGATCGAGCCGATCTGCGCGGGGACCTCCTCGGAGGCAGACTGAGAGCACGGCTTTTGTTTGTCTCGGCCGAGAATAGGAAAAACTAAAAAAGTGCCGTCCGCTCCCCTCTCCTCAACTCCCTCAGCCAAGAAAGAAAACCCTTTCCCCCCGGTTGTCGTTTTGGCATCAGCAAGCGTATACACGCAAAAAAACCAACGACATCGCTGAATTCCTCTCCCACGCGTTTCGGAAGGGAATTTTTAATCCGGCATCGGGTTTCTCTCATCCGGCACCGACCCCGATAACCCGGCAGCTGTTACTTTTTATCCGGCACCCGGTTCTCTTTCACCCGGAACCTCAGTATTTCGACGTCCAGCTGAAGAATTTCGATCTTCTTTGACGGTCTTGAGAACCTCCTATCGTTGGTTCGAATCCAGTGACCAGAGGCTACAATATCTGGTCCCCTACCAGTTTATTTTGAACCCGTCCTCAAATCGAAAAGAAACAAGGGGTGGTAGAGGTATAGCCCAATTGGTCGACCTTAAAGACTTCCCCTTCCATCATTAATAATTCGCCCCTGGAGGCGATATATCTCCGGAGAAACGCTGGAGTAGACCACGCCCCCGCTTAATTCTTAAATCTCTCCGGACGACTCGGCTTTCTTATTCATCTCCGTAAGAGAGCGTGTCTGCTGACGAGGGAAGGAGACAAGAGGATCCTTTATAGAGCTGTACAGCACGTCGGCAGCCATGAAGTGCAGTGGGCCTAAGAATACCTCGGAGGACTCGAGACCTGTGCTGGGAGGCAGCGGGCAGGTGAGCCAAGTGTTAACGGTGCGGTTTATAAACGGTGCCGAAATGTCAGTGTGTTTTTCCGTCTGAGATGATGCGTGGGGTTGTTTGGGGGATGAGTCTGCCGTAATGCTTTACAAAACAAGAAGGGTTTCGCTTTCCGAAAGCGCGCCCCGGGAGGTAAACACTCGGAGGTTATTGGACACGACACTTAACCTCGAAAAAAAGGGCTTGAAAACAGTGCGTTACGCAACAAAATAGTGGGTGTGATAATGGGGAAATTGTGGGGGAGCCAAAATTGGTTGCTCGGCAATGCTACGGTGGTTTAGCAGGGGAAAATGCTTTCATTTCATTTCATCGGACCTTGAGAAAAAGTTTATACTGTAGCATATGCTTATAGTGTATACTGTTAACCAAAGGAAATATTCCTATTTTTATTCCGCCGAGAAATTAAGTGAAGGCGTAAAACTTTAGGAATTCTTTTCAGAAATTGTTTCTTTCACCGGCACATGAAATTTTTTGGGTAGAACCATACGAAAATTTAAAAATTAAAACCTCTTTATTTGACTTAACGAGAAATGCGAGTTTCAAATACCATACATAAACGGAAGGGTTATAACTTATCTAAATTTACCGAGTATCTTCAGCCTTGTTCTTTGGATAAGTAAGTAATGATTTACTCCCACTTTTTATATCTGGATCTTAAGAATCCAGTTTATCATAGTCCTTCTAATAATAATAATTTCGTATCGTAAATCTGATCCAATGACAAATTATTTGAATTTTATTTGTTTATTCTGGAATCGTTTGATCCAGCAATGACGATAACCTTCGAACTAGTCGATAGAATTGGTTTTGGGGAAATTTTTGAAAATAAACAGAAATCGAAACGAAACATACGAAATAATCGTAAAATGCACTCGATGTTTCGATAAGAATTTTTACTAATTTTAGGACAGCGATATGCATGTTTTAACAAAATTATGGTACTATTGATGCTTTTCTGCTATGGAATTATTTTTCCGAAAACTGTATCTACGAGTATTTTAGGGTTATATTCAGGTTGTTTATATGCAATTTAAATCACGTCTCAAGTGTTTAGTTAAACTGAAAATACTTTGTTATTTTGTATTTACTTCTTTATTTTCTGTACTTGTCAACTGATCTTCCTATACTATAGTAACATTTCTGTATTCTTATATCGCGCGAAATTTTTTATGATATTAAAATACTGCGTTACCCATCGGCCTTGTGAAGTGAGATTTGAAATGCTAGGAACTCATATATAGAATTCACTGAGTATTTTTACTATGGACAAATTTACTATCATTTTATCATGACTTAAATCTTAATTGTCTCAAATTTATACACCTTCATATTCTGCATTCATTATTTGGACTCAATCGCACTACTTCCCGATGTTAAACAACACCTTTTAGGCTTAGGGTACTGTGGAATAAATCAATGCCAAATTTCACACTTTATTTTAAGAAATATTTCCAGTGAGCTGTTTTCCATTTATTCTCCAGTTCGCTGAACTAATCACTTATGCCGATTGAGTGGGAGTGTGTTAACCGTGACGTTGTCCATTCAATGAATGGTTGCGATAATAATTCAATCCGACTAATCATTCTTTCATTTCCTTAAGTCATTTAAATAACTGTGGAAATTTACATGAGTTGGAGCTCGGGGTATGTGTTATAGTAAATTCCTTTCCTCTTTATAATGTCCTATTTCCTTTACGGCGTCATAAATCCTTATTTAAAGTGAACGCACCTCAATTTTTGTCTCATTTATTGCTAGGTTAGGATAATTGATGATTTTGAAGAACGATTCCCTATATGCATAATCCTTTTTGTGTGTGTGCCAGTTTATGGTAGTCTCTTTGGAGAGTTTTTTTTTATATTTTATCAATTGGGTAACGGAGATTATTTCTCGATGAAGTGTGCTTCGTGAGAAGAATAGCTCATTACCCGACTGAGACAGAAAATTGCGAAATATTCGAATTTTCTTGCACTATAAAATTATGCCAGGTCTCTGATTTCAAAAAAAAAATATTTTTAACAATTTTTATTTTGAATCGAGTAAAAAATACTGGTTTTCGACATAAATGTCCAAGAAATGGAATAACCGCGCAAGTTCTCCCAACAGGTGTATACTCAATGTATAATAAATTCTAACCTCGGAAAAGTTTACGAAAATGTTGAAATTGAATCAAATTTGCATACCTAAAGAGCAAGTTTCTTACGATGTTCGACAAGTTTTCGAGTCAAGGAAATATTTTCAATACTTACTTTATCGATTGGGCATCACGACAGAGCATTAAAATCCGACCCGTCCCCCACCTTTATTTAGAAAAATCATTCCTTGGGCACTTAACAAATATCTCTTTCCGACTTGGGAAAATAACCTTGTAACCATGGCTACTTAATATGAAAGTCCTTTAATATAAGTGAAAAAATTTTTCGTGTACGTCATCAAGGACGATATGCAGGTTGTTACGCCCTGAGGATGGAAAGATAAATGACCAGACAGGTTCAACCCAACGACGTAAACGCCCTTCTTTATTCATTGATTTATTAAGGACGAGTTATTTAACATAAATGTGACTATTCCTTTATTTAATCTTATCATCTGTGAATAACTAACGATGATTTGTTTGAAGTAATCAAGAGATTATATGTGTTCTTTTAATATTATCAGGTAGAAGTAGTAATGTTAAATTTGCTTCCATAGTTAAGGTTATTCCGCACGTAGGTCCTTACCGGGAATCGAACCCAGGACCGCTATCACCGAAGTCGAACGCGTTGTTTACTTTGCTATCTGGGAGCCATTTTAAAATTGTTATAGTTAAAGAAGACCTATGCCAGTATTCTGGTTTCTCTTATTTAAATGCAAATGAAAATTGGTTAGACTTGTTCGGAGTTATTTGAAGGCTTTATACTTGGTATAACATTAAAACGTGTTTGTAGGTATGGTAGGTAGTTAATCCCTGCCAGAGGACAATGGTGGCAATTACAGTAACGAGGTAGGTTTTTTGCGATACATATCCGATTCATCGCGGACACTTGCATTATACACGTAACAGTCTTGGACCGTTGTGTTCGCTGGATGAATTTCAGGTATTAAACAAACGGCCCATACCAACTGCAATTCATCGTGATACCTTTGAGAAACCATCACGTCATTCTTTAATCGAACACGTTAAGGAATAAAAACCGAAACTTGCAACCTGTTTTGTAGCATCTTGATTCAGACATAATCAGCTGTATTAACCGCAAAATAGAATCAGCTTTATTAATAATATAAATACGTAAACAGGATCGGTCTTGGTAACTTGGCAACGCTAAAGTCGTAGTTTCTTATTATGGAACCTGGGCATGAGTATTTTTCTTTTCAGTCATTACTATACGATTATGTGATTGGAGTTTCGATTAAAATGTAAAAAGTGATATTAGGGTGCTGACAAGTAATTGAAAAGTATTTTAATCAAGAAGGGAATGTTATTATGTAGAAAATTAATCTTGAAAGGGTTTCTATTGTAAAAGAAGTTCAAATAGCTGAGATAGAGAAAAAATACATTTGAAGGAATTCCGCTAAGGTTTCCTGTAGCGCTGTGACTGGTCTGCAGCCGCAACCTATTATCTGTTTTGGGGTTTCGCAAAAAGATAACTCTAATCTTCACCTATAATAAACATCTTGGAAAGGAAAGAAAAAAGCGGGAAAAAGTTTACCGAGCAGTCACTAGCTGTCATATTTCCGTAAGATAAAGCATGCGCCAGTTTTTGTGTACGAACGTCGTCTTAAGTTGATTTGTGATTTAAAAAAAGGAAAGCAATGATGCATAGGGTAAGCAAAATAAAAAATGACCTTGTAATTGAGATAGTTTATCTCTGTATTTTGTATATTTATCAGAATAATAGCATTGACGAAGTAGTCGAAAAACAATTGAATAACTTCTATAAACCTTTTAGACTTCGCAAAAATAATAGACTTATAAATTATATACCAAAAATGAAATTATCGAGAACATTTACTAAACGTAATAACTATGATGAATTATATTAACACTTTCATTATATATAATAAACCGGCAATGAAGTATTTAGATTTCATTGAAGTTATACTTTTAAATCATTTTATTTACTATTAGTAGTAGCAGTAAGTTTAAAAATGCTTCGACAGCTAAGATCATTTCGCACGGGAACCTCCACTAGGAATCGAACCCAGAACTGCTTTCACCGAAGTCGAACGCGTTACCCACATGGCTATCCCGAGGCACTATTTCATTATGGATGACATGTAGGCTACGGAACAGATAAAAACTTACACCACTTCAAATGCACAATGTAATTTCAAATTACTTCGTTTGCATTGCGTAAAGGCAATATAAACAGCTGATTAATAGCATACAAAGAATTTTTTCTTCCTGTTTATTGAGTTGATGGATTTATGTCATATAGCGTCAAATTTGGGAATGACCTAGAAACAGATTTGTGTTCCTGATTGACGATTAAATTAGAATTTTGTTTACGTTCTTTCGTCATGATTGAACGTGTTTACAAGAATATTTATACGTTCGTATTTCATAAATTAATGAGTTATATTATTGGTTTCTGCCATTTTGATTCATCGCACTCAATTAAACTGAGATTTAAACGCCAAAAGCTTTTCGGCCATAAACATAACAACGCATGTTATTTATTTCATGAACTAATAATCGACAACACTCATTTTTGTCTCAATTGATATTACCCCCGTTAGAAGATACCTACAATGGGAGAATTGACGTAAGTAAAATGGCGAGAGAAATTTTAAGAAAGGCGTGGAAACACGCGGTAAATTTCGAATTTTTATACCAGTGCATGACATTTCAGCAATTCTCCCGCCGCGTATGCATCTCTTTTGCGATGTGCATAACTGTCAAAACAGAAATTTTTTCCGCAAAATTCCTTCAATCCATTCACTAGAAAACAATAACTCCCAGCCATTTTCTTCGTTGAGATTCCATACTCGTGCAATGATTTTCATTTAATTAAATAAATTGTCCAACATCTACCAGGTTATAAACGTATGACAAAAACCCTTCTTGGGAAAGGTATTTTGTCCTACATTAGGAACAGAACCATGTATGTATTTTACCAAGATGGTTATTATCTATTTATTTATTTATATTTTATACTACTACTACATGGTGAAGGGGGGACACAGGGAGGGCTCTCATTTTAATTTATATCATATTATTTCCAAGCATAGGCGCAAATAACCTTGTAGTTGAAGCGCCTCCACTTAATACTACTACTACGATTTTCATTTATTTTTAGTCCAAATGGATCGCTGAAGAACATAAGGGAAACAAACCATTCGAGCAATTTAATCTATTTACAGCTGAATTTCCAACTACCAATGCATTTTTATTTTCGTTAATTCAAATTCGATTACCTCTCTCTAGAGAATTGCAATTTTTTAAATTTTGCGCGAACCAGGAATAATAGAACAAATTACCTAGGAAATGGTTTCCAGTAGATAATAAAATAAGAATTCACCTTTTCATTTACGAAATTATGTAATGCCAAAAAAGTTATCTCAAAGATTACGAACGTAAACAGTTGACGATTCACCAATGTGATAAGATGCGGCCTTCCCAGAGGCGAACGGTTATCAATAGTCTTCGTCAATTGCTTTCTAACTTTTCCGAAAATAATGAATTTTTAATTAGTTTTCTATCTTGAAACAGCTTAAATATCAATGTAATGAAAGAACACTGATACCTTAAAATTTTTTCAACAAGCATTGAGAAATATGGAATAGAAAAATTTACCATAACTTGGATTTGTTTCTCCTAAAGCTTTAAAAAAAGAACATTATACTTCCGTTTCGCGCCAATTTTTATTGCAAATATAACTATTCCTTAGATTTTATCGGATGGAAAAAATTCGTATGCCTTTAATGAAGTCAATGATATGTTTTATCCTGGATTTAGTAAATGCTGATATTGCCATTTCTTGCAAATAATTTCTTTATAGTTATTCTTTGTTATTGGTTATACTTTCCTTATAATAAGTCGCTCTATCTCATAAACACTACTCTTATAGTTTATTTAGTCGAATAGAGGTCTTGGTCTATTCAAGTATGAATTCCATTGATGATAGAGAAGTATAAAAATTCAAATTTAACACATCTCAAAACGAAATATTGTATTGGTCACATAATAAGCTGAGGATTTTAACATCTCAGTTTCATCAAGAAGAGTAATTAATCTCGATAAAAACGTAAAAGATGCGGAGGAATTGAACAAGGCTCGTCTTTAAACCCGATAAAATCCATAAGGTATATAGATTCTAAGAAAGAGAAAGATGAAATATTTTGGAAAAGCGATTTGTCTTACGAAACGACCACTCCCTACCTTCAGCTTCCGGAATATATCTTTCCCGCCATTCCGTCCATCCCTCAACCCTTCCAATACTCCCATGGACCTGCCTTCTTTATCACCTGAGACCATACACTTTTTCTGCCCCAATCGCCACCCTCCTACTCCAGAGAGACAGTTTACAGTCCTCCAAGGTAAAATGCGCCCGTATAAATGCGGCTAATGGGTGTCAAATGGGGAAGAATGCTCCCGCAACAACCGGTGGCTGTGGAATAGGATAGGAGAGACGGCAAGATTTGTGGGTGGGGAGGGTGACATCCTTTAGTTATAGCGACTGACTGGCGCCAACATCTGAAGCCATACGATCAATATAAAAACTCCCACGCGAGCGAAGACACCTTAGTTGCGGGCGCCACCCAAGCGCCCTCTACGATAAACCCTTTTGACAGCTCGAAATCTTGTGCACTTCCTCAACACGTACACAATTCTTCGAGCTTCTCAGCGGAGAGGGGTCGTTGATCTACTCAGCACATTCTGCGATTTTTCGCTGATCCTCTATTGTCAGGTTCTCCATCCATTGAGGTTGTGGGCGCGGTTGAAGAAGATGCCGAACGGGTCCCGTATTTGTGACATTTGACCAACAATTTACGACTTGTTTACTCTAGTAAAACAGTTACGATATTCTAAACAAACTGCTCATAGTATGCAATAGTTGACAATTTTTCATATCCTTAAATATTTACCTATTCCTTTACTTATTAGTGGTTTCATAGTAACCAAGAGTTATATTTTTGTAGAAAAAGGTCGACTGACTAACGAGTCACGGTGAAATGTCTTGGAGAATCCCCACAAAAAACTTGACATAGGGTACTCGCATTTCTTATATACGTGGACTTCAGGATCTCGGATTCGTTAAGAGAATAGTCGATAGGAGCAAAGAAAAAGTCCGTGAGCGATGTTACGTTGCGTTGGTCAGGCCTCTCCTGGAATATGTGTGTAGAGTATGGGATCCTTCAAAAAATGTTTGTATTCGAGATTTAGAAAAAGCACAGTGAAAGGTGATATGTTTTGTAAAAATTGTTACGACGAATCAGTCAGTGTTTCTCAAATGCTTCAGGACGCACGATGGGAATCTCTAGAAGATAGAAGATATAAACAAAGACTCAATTTATTTAATAAGTTCAGAGAAGATACTTTCATAGAAGATTTAGCCAATATGATGCGTCCTCCCCGTTACGTAGGCCGTTCTGATTCTGAAAGAAAGATCAGAGAAATAGATGCTAGAACAAGTTGTTTCAAAAATTCAATTTTTCGCGAGCGATACGCGAAAGTAATCGATTGTGTTAGTAGAGTCATAGTGTGTGCACCCCCTGCCACACGCCGATAGGTGGCTTGCAGGGTACACATGCAGTGCTTTGTGGTATGACGTTAGGAAAAGTAAAAAGTTTCGTTTCGAGTTTCTTGTTTACTGGAGGATGACGCTTATGCCTCGAAACTAGTCGTGCTTTTTTGGTTTTGTTTTTTTGGCTTTGTTGATTTTTGCAGTGTTTTTTATATTAAATAGGATCTAGTTTCCTGATAAAAGTGGTTTCTATTTTTTTTGTTTTTCCTTTTGTAGGAAAGGTTCTGGGTTCAGTTCTTGGTGGTGCTCCTAAATTCCAATGCCGAATTTTATTGGTTATTTGCCTTATATTGTTGGTATTAGTTCATTGTTTCTTCCTTCCTAAACTTTTTATATTTGGTTCATAATTAATTTCTTTAGAGATGTTCTCTAATTTGTTTTTTATTCATTTATAGTCTGTGATTAATAACAGTTCTTAAAACAAGAAAAATTTTAGTCAAGTTTTTATCGTTACATACCTTCATTTGCATTTAAATTGGTATTTTGATAGCTTATGTTTAATTTTATACCTTTTCGTTCGGAATTTCGAGAAAATTTTGTTGACATAAAAACTTAATAAAGCTATTTTATGTAAGTCACTTCGCAGTTATGCAGTTTTAGTGACATATTTTTCTTTTGGAAGTTAGTCTCCGTTTGGAGTTATTAATTAGAGGGCCCTATATAGCATTAATAGTTTCCATTTAATTGCGAATAAAAATCAGATAAAAGATTCGACTTAGGAGTACCCAAGTTCAAATCTTCGTCCCATATATGAAGTAATTACATTCGTTCCCATGCGAAACGTTATCGACGGGAGATTCTCATCCATTTCTCATTCTTTATGGAACAGTGCGTTTGCGAAAGACTCGAGCTTTTCTTTGTTCGAACGAGCTCCAGATGTAATTAGCAAGGTAACTGAATGATTTACTTGTCTTTTAAATTGGTGTGCCTTGGCCTATGGCCGAGTGTTTGCGGAATCGGAGATTCACAAACAAAGATTACCGATTAACTCCTATACGCCGGAGAGTATTATTGTGAAAAAACTTTTAAAATACAGTTGTAGCAAAAATAATAGAATACAAACAGCTTTTTCGTTAAAACCACATGTTTTCCCATTAAATCAAAAGTAAGAATTTGTACGATAGGAAAGAAACGTAGAAAATAAATAATTTAGTAAATTATGAATAATAATAACGTATTATGACCCGAGAGAATTATCATGAGGGTAAATTAGGACCAGAACTCCATTATGAGGATCGTAAATATTTCCAAGTTGTTACGGAACCTGGTTCACTGTTTGGAAAGTATAAAAATTATAGATAAGATTGATGTGCAAAATACTTGCAACACTTGCACTTTAATTCCAAATTTCCTCCTTTAAATCTGTAACTCATTCTCCGAGGTATTCTCGTTATTATATCATATTTATTCAAAAGTTAGAATTAAGAAGATGATTTTAAATCTTTTGTCCTTAGGATCGGATTCTTCATTTCATCGTTGATAAGGTGCTATATGCACAACTTTTCAAAATGATCAACGATCCAAAAGGAATACTTTGAGAGACCGATTTTTCTTCTCAGAATTAGTCGGTAGTTGTAGAAGGAAGAACACTCATTCTATGTATTGGCTTCAATTCTAATTTTCCCCTTCTAAACCTATATTGCTTTCTCGGTGATGTAGTCATAATTCTATCATATCCCTTCCAAAGATAAAATTACATTTTTCCTAAGGAAATGATGCTTTAACTAATGTCGTTTGGATAGCATTGTAAATCTGATGTGGCCAATCTCAAACTTGTGGAATGGTACCTAAAGATTTTAAAACACAGAGGAAATTAGTCTTAATGAATGCTTATTCTCTCTCCATTTTATCCTTGAAAAGGAGCTTTAGGGAGATCTTTTTGAAATAGTCATTGATTCCAAGGAAGTACTTTGAGAAACCCATTCCTATTCGGAGAGTATCTGGATAATTGTGGAAGTAAGAGAGCACTCGTTGCTCCAAACCACGATTTATTGAGACATTTTCGAACTATAGACTGATTTAGTGGAACTTCAATTAAGAAGAAATAGAAATCCGCTTTCGAGACAATGCGTCAGCAAGTTAAAACGGGGAAAACCGTGGAAGAGCCAGAAGTTACCGGAAAGCGAAAAGTTAGAAAAGTGACGCCTCGCAGTGAGATAAAGAAGGATAATGAGACGTTAAGATAGGGGCCACGAGATAGCGCGGATAACAAAGTTTGCGGCTTCCTGTGAGAGCATCAAAAGGAAGACTAGCTCTGGGAAAAGGCGCTCTCTGTACAAAATGCCTCTTCGATGCCATCGTGCAATTATAGCTTCTTTTGATTTGATTAGAATTTATGGGAAAGGAAATGAGGAAACTTTCCGCGATGAAACTGATTGCAGAATATTACCAAGCCAAATATGGGAGCTTTGCTTAGCTGAAATACCGTTAAATTACTTTTTAATATTTTAACGAGCGAAACTTAGCGTTTGAATTTTCATCCGTAACTATTTACAATCTGTTTCTATGGAATTGTTTATTTATAAGATCAGAAATTAAGCTGCAATGTCATCATCCTTATTTTTAATATCACTAAGATTAGATAATTATAACCGCTATAGAAAAGCCATACCACCAAATAAAATAGTTTAGTAGTAACTGAATAAATTAACTACAATAAATAGTAAATGGCTTATTTATTACTTAATATTGGTCTAAATTTCAGTAGAAAGCTTGTAAATGATGTTACCTCTTTATGTTTAATTTAAAATCGATATATTCTTCTCGGATAAAACTTTTAAGTTTAATTTCGAACTGTTCGAGTGTTTCTCTTAATTAAGACGTGAAGAGGATTTCATAAATATTCTAAAATTGGATTTTTTAATCAAACAAAAGTATTTTCATTCGATAAACTTTACAACTTTTTCTTTAACCTGAGATTGTTTCTACGATATATTCTCGTTCATAGCTCTTCCTAAACCATATTGAACGAATTTCTTGCAAGATTTGATAAACAATTATCTCTTTTTATGTCCAGGAAGGTATTCCTCATCGAATTACCCTTAAAATCAAAGGCGAATTTATCATTCATAATAAAAATCAATTTTCCTTCCACGAGGGCTACTGTGAAGGGATAGTTCCGGAAATATTATAAAAATTATTACAGCGGTTATAACGTTCGAAAGAGTGATTTTTACTCATGTCTCAATGAGCAGATTTGTAAGAATAATTTCAAGCAATATCAGAGAAATAAAACGTAGAATTGGTAAAATTTTGCAAATATCATCTATTTGCCTAGGTACAGTGGCGGAAAATGAACTCTCCGAGCAAGCAATAATGGAGACTTTTACGAGTGCATAAGCGTTGAATTTCACTTTTATTAACCGTAAACTCTTTCTGAATTACCTTCAAGTCGTACTTTAAAGAAAATGATAGCCTTTTAAGTGTTTTGTTATACGATCGTATAAATCCATAGGTTTGTGCAATTCTCATTTATCCGAAGGTATTTACTGTTCCCGAGCGAAATAATACATACACAATTCAATTATCCGGGAATTCTACAATTCTCCATCATAAAGGAGAAGCTTGTCGTAATCTAGGGACTCCGTTGGACTTTAGGGAAGAAATCGTAGCGTATGAATGGGACCTCTCATTGCATTGCTATCAAAGTCTTCGGAGTTCTTCCCAAGAAAGGACGTGAAAAAAGGTCTGCTTACTACTTTCATGCTTATTTCTACTTGGGAATTTTCCTAGGTGCACGCCTTGAGGTGCAAAGTCATCCCTAACCCTTTGCCCCGTTTTTGGAATCCATTTATGAATATAATGTCCCATATGTTCGTTTGGAGATGAATTTGACACTGTCTTCTAAGCAAAATCCTAATATTAAATTAATTAATAAACTCAAATGGATTTTTTGAACTTAATTAATTCAGTCGTATTTTTTATTTCACAATAGATATATAAACATCCTAGGGCAAGAACGAAAACAAGGAAGGTTCTAAACCTAAACAAACAAAACGTACGTAGAAAAAGTTGCTGGGGAAACCCGGAAAATAAATTTATTTTGTCATGTTAACGTCGCATGCGGGGGAAGGTTGAAACTATTTATTGCTAGTTGATTGCAGCAACAATTCATGACAACATCGATTGGTTTTATATAAGTTTGCAGCCATTCCAAAGGCTGCAAATCTCGATTCATGAAACTCTTTAAATCCCGTGGGTTTAGCTATTGTGATTAACGGTTTATCATATTTAAGGCAGGAAGAATATTTAATATTACGAAGTCGAGAAATCAGTTACATTCTACACACGTTGATTTTTTTAATATTCCACGCTGCCATAGTAGCAAATAAACAAAGGAAGAAGTAAATCCCTCAACGGACCACATAAAGAGAATCTGTCTTAATTAAACGCTTAAAAAGGAGTAAATTAAGGTAGGAATAAATGAAATAAGTAACGAATCCAGGAAAAGATACACAACGGACTTATAGGACGAGCGAATATCGGCAATAAACTCAGCAAACAAATGAACGAGGAAAGGAAAGCAATTTACTATTTCCGCAAAACTTTTCCTCCTTCCAAGTCCTCTCTAAGTCCCCATATAACTTCAAACGTAACAATAACAGTTTTACCACCTTAAAAAAAGAAACAAAGAGACGAGATGTAACCATGAATCGCGGAGGAAAGCAAAACCGCTAAACTCTTGTTCGTATAAAAAGCAGCCATTTGTTCCCCCGCAGAGTCAACCGAGCATGTTTAATCCACGAGGTAGGATGATAGGTATTTTACGGCCTCGGATTTAGCCTTCCGTTACGCCGAACTGCTGGAGTAACGATCGACTATGTGGCGCCGTATCTGAAATGGCGTCACACGATGCGTTATCACCTCCTCTGATTTAATGCGATACCATCTCGAACGAGAAGCCAAAGGGATCATTCGCCGCGACCCGAACTATATTCCGTTTGTTCTTTTTTTGCTCTTCCCTTTTGAGTATTCATAATGCTTAAGCAAGGGATAAAAAGGACCTTGACTCATCCTCTTCTCATAAACCTTATCGAAAGCAAGGTCAGCCTTCACCGGCTTCCTTCTCTTTTTTGTACAGGATTTTGCTCGAGAATGACATCGCTGCCATGACAATGTTTGTAAATAAGTAGATCGGTTTCTACGAATGTAAGGTGGGTTTGGCGGTCCGGGAACGTTTATTAGCTACCGAAAGAAAACTTACAGCTAGACGAGAGTAAATAAATCAGTTTCCTTTTTACAGGGTAATGCAATTTGAACTATAATGCTGATTTTATTATTTTCTACCGAATAGATTTTTTTAACTTTTTACGAAATAATTCCTTAAAATTATCATGAAATTATTTTGCCATTAATATACTATTTGTGTTGGGAATTAGAGAAAGGAATAGCAAATATCTTGATGTAAATTATTTTGATAACTTAAATTTTATTCTCGCTCAAGCAATATTTGCAAAATACCATTGATAAAATATACGTCTCTCTCATTACATTTTGTGAATAAATCAATAAATATTTAATAAATTAATATTAATTTAAATAAATGTTAACTTGCAAATAAGGAACAGGTTTGGAACAGTGCAAAATCCTAGAATAAATCACAATCAACCTAGCACTATTTGACTCGCGAGTTTTTTCTAATCAATTATTTGACCATCTCAGCATTCTGTTCCTAGTCTTTCAATTAAGGCACATTGTTTTTTGAACCAAAATATTTTCTCACTAAAATATCTGAAAATTTACTCTAATTGTATCACTCTTAATAATGACCTTAACGGAACAATTCGCCATGCTACCATTTACAAAAGATATTTCTCAACTTTGCTGTGAAAGATGATAATTGGTGAAAATTATTGCACACTAAAAATGACTAAATATTTTAACATTCTCGTGAATTTTCCGCTCTACACTTCATCATTTCATATCCTTTTTTACTCTGGGATGCGAATCACTGTGACGTCATTGTTCTTCTTCCTTTCGTAGTGCAAGCTAAAATGGCAAATCATCATTTTACCGTTACGCATCCTAGCTTTAACTGCAGTTCAT
The DNA here is from genome assembly GCA_000376725.2 of Ladona fulva. Lineage (NCBI taxonomy): Eukaryota > Metazoa > Arthropoda > Insecta > Odonata > Libellulidae > Ladona > Ladona fulva. The sequence continues at coordinate 396,006 of KZ308650.1, forward strand.
CAAGGAATCGATTAGCAAAAGGAGAAAGATTAAAGATTCAGAAATATTTAGATATATTCTGCCAGGGGCGCTTCCGAAATTTTTGCTTGGGTGCTGAATTTGAGTATTGTAACCAATAATCTCCCGTTTACGTTGTAATGCCAACTAATTGATTCAAATTATAAGAAAGTATAGCCTAAAAAGTAAGAATTTAAGCGACCAAATATTTATTGATAAGACCCTTGAGAATTTGGTTCTGAACTAACACTTGTAGAAACTTGTGGGGTGGGAGCACCTTGGGTGCGCCCTTGAGTCCCATTGTATGAAAAAGAGACCAATAAGTACCGATAGCGCATAATTCGATGAATAGTTCCGATAGAGCGGCAGAATTTCCATGGAAGAATAATATAGGAATGAAAATCAGTTGCTTCATATTAAAGGATAATTAGTTAATAATTCTCTCCCTACCCCTTCTCGCTTTGATGTCTCTTCCACGTTATTAGCAACTTCCTCTGGAATAATTTAGGGAATTATTTCAGTGTGGCGCAGCTTACCAGTTCACGGCTGTTTTCTTGTGTAACAGTTGCGTGGCGTGAAAATAAGATGTCACAATTATAATTATCGACAAGCAGCCATTTCCTTGATGATCTTTCTGCTTGGAATACATTCGTCGTCATCGCATATAATTGATGCATCATAGGTACATGCCATGCAGCGATGAAAGTATAGAACCTCGTCGCGTATATAGATACCACATTAAATTAACACTTTCTTGCTCCTTGGTGCATTGTTTCTCATAATATCGCGAGAGAGGGAACAAGGGACATGTTAACTTGGAAAAGCTTCACATCTCAAGGCGTACACTTCGTGGAAGGAAAGGTGCTAGAATTTCCCGATCACTTCTTCTGAGAGATGTGATATACTCATACAGAAAAACCCGTTTAAAGAGACCACTTTAGGGACCACCCAAAGGAAGTCTCTTTATTATTATTATTATTTTTATTATCATCATCATCAACAACAACAAACTGCGTGTATGCTGTTAGCCTGGTGACAGTTTTTTTCCTACATATGTACAAATATTTACACAATAAATATTCACTAGATACATGGCATACACCCAAAACCTACAGGATTATTACCTTGTAACATTCATAAATAATAATTAACTGACACCTAAGCAATCCTTACATGATATAAAATGTAAATAGCTTTTACTGGATTTTTCGGGGATCGTGTGGTGATGTTTATGTGGAATATTTTAACATTACCATTTAGACAGGTTATGTTTATTAGGTTAGGTATATTAGGTTATAAGATGTCAGAAGATATTTCTTTATTTATAGGATTTATAAATTGTCATTAAATAGGATCTAGTTTCCTGAGAAAAGTGGTTCCTATTTTTATTTTTATGAAATATCACAAAATAACTCGTTAGTCAGTTGAATTCATATAGTTGAATTTAAATTATAAATTACTCTGAAATTAATTTGTTCGCAAAAATGTTTCATTTAAGTATAGAATGGAAAAAAATGGAAAGAGAGGATGAATGTTAAAATGGGCATAACAAAAAAAGATAACTCGTTAGATTGTTTTGCGAAGTACGAGATTTCATTTTTATGTATTTTTGTAAATCCGTCAGATATTATGTCATTTGATTTAGCTTCTTTTAAAAAATAAAGTCAGCAACCAACAGAAATTTTTAGAAAAATCCATTTTTTTTTCTTTTTAACTTAACCTGAAATACAAACTTTAAGAAATTTAAATTTTTCAGAAAAATTTATAATTCAAGAGTTGTTTTAAACTTGTTACTTTAAAATAGGTATACTTTGTTAATAGCTCACCAATTAGGTGGTCACTGGTCACAGTATAGAGGTAGTCACTGTATGCAAAAAATATTACTATTAATATTACCTCCTCAAAAGTGGAGGTGTATTTCGAAAAACATAACCAATGGAAGCAGTTAAATGGGGGAGTACCTTGCAAAATACTTATAAATTAAAGTTGGCATATGAAGAAGGGTTTTACGTAGAAACGTCACTTGACGCATTTATGGCGAAAGTTCCTATTTTCTGGAATATTTTACGCCGACGCCCGCGACGTTTCTCCATTTTTATGGTTTCCCCAACAATCCCCAGGGGACGAAAACGTCGCGCCGTCTTAAAGAAGTCACCTTTGATCTTGGTCGTCTGCGGAACCGTTCGCTCGAATGCTTTCCTATAAAATACGCAAAATGCCTCTCTTAGGAAAAGAAAGTAAACGAAATACTTCTACTCAGTGAGATATGATCGAAGGAGAAACATGTTTCCGAGATTTTTCTTCGTTTTCCTGGTGTATTTAGAATTGATCCGTATTGTCATTGAACATAACATATTATTAATTTTTCTTTGTTTCGTAACATTTTTGTTGGAAGATTAATATATAACTGTATTTTGTATTTACTACGAAATTTCCATTTGTATTTATTTAATTGCGCATTTAATCTGAATTATGATTGTTTTCATTTAATCAATCCTGTGAGGATAATTGAAGATTTGAATGCATTAATAAAGTTGATACCATCACCTAACTCTTTTCAATTTTCAGGGGAAATTAGCAAAATATTATGATGAAAAATATATTAATTTTTAATTTAAATTTACTTTTAAATTTTTTAATAACTAGCATACCTCCTTTGTTTTAGTAAAAATACTACGCAGAAAGTTATTATACAGGTTTTACCCTTTGAGTTATAAGTAGTTGAGGTAAGAGTTGAAAATCTTTGATGAAATACCATTCAATTTGTGAACAATGAAACCCATAAATCCTGCATGACATAACCTGTGGCAGCATATTGAGAAGGCAGTCCCCCGTTCGAATCCCGTTAGAGACCTATTTCTTCATCAGCTGGTGAAGGACGTCTAATATCCGCCAAATCTATGTCATATTCAAGACGTGCAGTGGCCTCTATTAAGGAAACGTTTCCATGAGAAACAGAATTCGACATTTGAAAGAATACAACGTAACTTTACATTCAGACTATCACAGGGTCTGATCTCAAAATGCTCGCGTCATAAGTTATTTTATTAAACGAATCCGTTTTTCCGAAACGATTTCGCACGCACACTGATGACGTGAACACGCTTTCGTCCGTCACATCGCAATCTTGAGTGGCCTCCGACGGCTGGGTAAACAAGAATGGCATTGACTTTTAGCTGGAGCTAATTTCTGTAACTGTTTACGTTCCGAAAAATCAATTCTCTTTTTGATTGGCTCTCCGAAGTGTCCCCTCGCATCCTTGTCATGCCTTCGGAATTCTTCTGCGCAGTAAAACGCGCGCCAATGAATTAAACAACTATTGCGGTGTACGAGATTATCCGTTACCGCTCTGACGCTTACGCTTGGGAGTGATAAGTTTTCTAATTACCAAGGTGTAGAGGTAGCCTTTTGGAAGACGGAGATAATTGTGATGAACGAATGATTCAGCTAACGAAGTTTGATTTTTTGCTGTTTCTCTGACAACCTACCTAAGTTTCGGTAAATATATGTGCCAAAACATATACTATGCCACTCTTGTTTTTGAGGAAAGGATACATTTTTTTAGTAGTTTTTACGTGTCATAAAATTTGGATATCTATAAGAAACTAATTTTCGTCGAACGACGATTGTGATTTGGGAACTATCGTATCATCCTAAACTAAGATGTTCCTTTACCTTTCAATAAGCCTAAGGCATCTTTTATCTTTATAAAACAACAATTATTTCTACTCTTAGTAGTGACCCTTTGTTGATTTCATCTGCTATAGCATATATTGTAGCTATAGATAGACTGTCATCACGAAGTTTGTCATCTTACTTGATTCCGTGCGCTACAGTGCCAGTCATCTGCATGTTCGTAGTGAAAACAGTAATAAATGTAGACAAATTTAGCTCAAACGTCTTGAGTTTTCGCTATTCTCCATGGCAATAATTAAAGCAGTCAATGCCCATGCATAAAATAGGTAAATAATTAAACTCTTTACTCGGGATACAAGAAGGTTCAGTAAAAATTTTCGGTCAACCACCAATTTAAACACGAGTATGAATCTTGTTGCAAGTTTTGCATATACAAGCTCTAAACTTCTTCTAGGAACCAAAATTCCTATACAGCAATCAGACTAGCACCTAAGATGATGGTTCATGGAATTTCGCTTCCGATTCTATAAAATCCTTCACATTGAACTTAATTATCGAAGGTTTCAGAAACGAATTTACAATCACCAATTTAATTGTTCTACCTTTCGGTAGGTTCATGTGCCTAAATATTCCCTCAACGCCATTTATTTCGCTTCCTGGTAACTAACCCCACCCATAATGTCATCTTACAAATTTTGTCTTTGTCTTCTCGCTGCTTTTTCCCCTGTATTCTGCCCTCAATCACATTCTTTAGAATGTCCCTCTCTCTCTCTCTCTCAATATTTGACCCACCGATTTTCTCTGTCGACGTTTAATTACCAATAATTAATTTAATTATTACATTACTAACAATGATTTACAATGAATTTTTTGCTACTCATGCACATTAAATATAGTGATCTTTAAGCTATTATTCTTCAAGCAAAAATTCCAGCCAAGCTCCTCATTTATTGGTTGCTTTATTTATAAATTACCTTTTTCTGTCCTTTTGTAAAACCACAATGTCACTTCCACTCACACCGCTACGATTACGCCCTCTAGAGAAAGTATAGGCGCGTCCTTTCCATTTCATTACAATGGCATTCCGCTCCGTTTTCCTTATGGGAAATATTTCCACGTTGCACTATTGTGTTTCTTAGTTTAAACACCTATTATTGGCTTTCCCCCGTCAAGACCAAGGTCGAACTTAAGGATATTTTCTTCCTCAGCGTGACTCTGCGTTTATTGAAGCTGTCACTCTGTAAATGAGAGGGAAAAACCAATAGGAATTTATTTTTCGACGTCTAAAAAATTATATGTAATAAATTTAACTGCAAACTCCGAGATCTTTTTATCACTTTTAAAGAAAAATACCGAAAAAAAAACTTTACGAAATCGTCCAATTTTCTTCCGGGCACAATCATTGGGCTATGAATTTTGGTTTTATGGACGACGATTTGTCGTAGAAAGGGATTTTTATATCTTTAAATAGGATTTCCGAGAAAATTTCATTTCATTCTCTGAGAGCTTCCATGTATGAGCAAATATAAGTATCGTAAGACGTGATGCAGTTAATTTTGAATTTCCACCTCCTTAAACGTATTCATGAATAGACTTCTGAAAATACATATCCGCAAGTTATCTCGCAAAATTTTGATAATGGAGAGGATTTCCTTATGCAAGTCTTCAACTCTTTTTTAGTAAACCCTTTGATTATCCTTCGTTTTTCTACCGTGAAATATATTCTTCTCTGGGAATTACTGAATCTACACTCAAAGTAATGAAATAGTCCTTTTTATTACTTAGGCCCGGTATTATAAGGTGAATTTAAAATAGACTGAAACTCAGTTTAGGGCACGGTATTATAATGATTTCATAGAGTTACAGTGAAGATTATGGCTAATGTCCATGGTAATCCCTCATATAAATAAATAGTCCTTTTTATTACTTAGGCCCGGTATTATAAGGTGAATTTAAAATAGACTGAAACTCAGTTTAGGGCACGCTATTATAATGATTTCATAGAGTTACAGTGAAGATTATGGCTAATGTCCATGGTAATCCCTCATATAAATAAATAGGAAGTTAAAAATAACCTTCAGTTTATATAATCATCACGATACGAGCCCTGATTTGAACATTTGTTAAAGTCCACTTTAAGTATACTTCATAATACCAGGCATTCAACGTTACTTAATGAAATTCATCAATATTTCAATAATACCACTTTAATACCGCCTTCATAAATCATTTGGAATTGCTGTCTTTAATTTTACAGTAACCGAGATCTAGAGTCACAGAACATAAATTGAAATTCCTTGAAAGAGCTCATATTGTGTGGTGTAGTAAAAGTTCACTCTAATGGAGCGTTTTAATATTAATAATTACCACAAGATTGTCCCTGACTCTGTATCGTTTATTCCTTGAAAGATCATATATTTATCCATTTATTTAATTGTGTTTAGTTGCTACAGATAGGCATCAGGCAGGTGGTTAATTAAGTATTTAAATATTTAGATCAAGTTATTTACTGTAAAATAAAACACTTTTAAGGTAATCTCTGTAAACAAATTTTGAACATAAACCATGCATTCATTTAACCGTAACTGCAATCTGGGGTGTTCGTGTAACAATTTTTGTAAATTTGTCGAGTAAAATTGCTTCGCGAAAATTTTCGCCTCGATCTGCTAAGCTACATTTTCATATCATGATATCTTCCACACATGCATTAGCCTCTCTTGATCATCGGAGTCAAAGAGAACAGATGCTCCCTGTTTCTGATATGCGTTCTAAAATTACTCCATATGTGGTCCATTATGCGACTCGTGGCGTCAAAGTTCGCCATTTTATTTCCAATTTTTGGTCGTACACCCTTACGAAGTAAGCTTTGCTCCTCTAAAAGATAAACTGATCAGGGCGACTGTAGACACTTTCTAATTAATCCATCTTCGTAGTTTTAACGCTTGCTTAGTTTATATACAAGATTGTAGATAATTAAGGAACGCTTTAAAACATATGGAATCCAGGAATGGTAAAATAACAGGGAATAATTGAAAGTATTATCTGGAGTCGTGATTCTTCAGAGTCTAAATAGTTGTTACATTTAAGGTTGTAACATCAACTGATGGAATTTTTTTTTATAATTACACTTTCCCTTTGACTAAGGCTCAATCGTATCTAGGGACGGTTGGTTGCTCCGTTATATATTATGGTATTTAATCGTTTATAATTGAAGTATTCTTAACTTTAGCCAATAAACATGAATATTAAGATAATTCTTGCTCACTAATTGAATGACTGTTGAGGTAATCATTGTATACAACAAATTTGATGAATGTTGCCTTTAATGGGAACCATTGTTGTCAGTGCTTGATATATTCGATACAATTGTTTAAATATCTCAACAATGTACTCCATATATTCTAATTACGCGGCAATCGTCAGAGAATTAAATTATGTCATATTACAGAACGTTAGGTCTGTTCATTTGGGCTTTCAGTATAACAAAGAAGTTCTTGGCAACGGAAATCTTCAATTTAAACAGTGACTCGATTCGCAGAACAATGACCTCAGAAGATCTTCTCCTGTCTTACATCAAAACAAAACTCCAGAATAATTTCCTCTGTAACGTTCGTCAGCTCATTCACAACAGAAAATTTCCCCGAATTTCCCCAGGTCCCCTCAGATTAAAGGTCCATTAAAAATAGTGACCAAGGCTAAACTAGGACCCATTGTGAATCCAGGTGGTTCATTCTAATCAATGAATTTATTAAGGTCAATAAAATATGCAAATGGGAGCTATTATTACATCCGATCAAAGCGTTTAGACCGCACGCAAAGTTGACAGTCTGACGGACAAACAAAGCCCGTCTCCTATCCGCGACCCATGACCCTTGTGAATCGGTCCGGCCAATTACATTCCAGCATTTCATCACAACCCATCTCCCATCTCAAATCCAATTGCCTTCTCGCGACCGCTGTCACCGCATTCAAGAGTCAATTGGGACTTGCATGTTATATATTTTTTCCAATCGCAAAGTCTCTCTCTCCTCTTAGCATGACGTATCTAACACGTGAGATGGACGTGATTTTGCCCGCACATTCTGTTACCGTGGGAAACGCGGCCCCAGGGACAGAATCCCTGTGTACCCGCGCGACATCTCTCGGATCTCTTTCTGCTCCATGTCCTGCCTTACGCGCCCATAACCAGTTCTCTGTCTCTCTTCCTCTTGTGCTCAATGGATGAATGGTGAATTAGTTCAGTGCTTGATGATTGTTCGGTATCAACTCTCCAAAAATTGTCAGTTTGCTCGACAATGGGAGAAAGTTAGTAACAATGGCGACGTATTAATAATGCAGTGTGTTTTAAATAGTTTATTGTTAATCATTATTTAGTAATATGATGATAATAAATCCGAATAAATACTATTGTTGCTATTCGGGATCATCGGTAATGAAATATCAATAGCTTAGCGCATGATAGGAAATGGAACATGTTTTATATCTGGTCGTTACTATAAATTATCATTAGCTGCAGTAGTATTGTTTAAGGTGCTTCAAAACCTAAGGTCGTTTCACACATATGGGCTGCCAGGGAATCGAACCCCGGACCGCTTTCACCAGAGGCGAACGCGCTATCCTGAGCTCCTTATAAATTATTATTAACATAATGAAAGATGAATACAATCATATCGCATTTTAGCGTCTTTACAGTTTTTCAAATATTTTAGGTTGACATACAACAAGCCGAAATCACGAATGTTTTCAATTCCTAAAAAATTAGTGTTTTCCATCTCCCACATTACAAATTTTACAAAAATTACCTATTTTAACCATCCATAAAGTTCGGCCATCCATTTTGTTCTAAATTTCGTACACTGATATTTAGGCGAGGTCGAGAGTTGATAATTAAATTTAGAAGTCCCTTTAAATCCAGGTGAGGGACACTCTCGAGTGAGTGTGACATTAGAAAGTTCTTGAAACCCGAAGGTAAACGAGCATAATTATCCGAAAGAGCGTACTTAAACAAAAGAAACGACTTTAATGAGTAAATCGGTGGATAATATAATTGGCGATTAATTACAATTGCAGCTTACATACTTATTGAAATTTTAAGAAATGTACATTTTTAGGTTCGAAAATGAGAGGGTCATGATATCCTCTCCAGTATAAGTCACTTCGTTTTACATACTCTAAACCGAACCAATGTTGCACGTTTTATAATAATAATAATAATAATACATCTTTATTGAAGGACTAGATGGAGAGTTTTTATGAGAATTTCAATCCCTATTAGTGATTTTGTTACCAATGCAATCTTAAAAAAAAAAAAAACTATAAAAATCATTGTGTAAAAAGAAAAAAAGCTTTTACTTACAAAACTCACAAAATTCGATGGTATGATATTTAAGATTAGTATAGTGTCGCCAGTATTTTTCTTTCTTCAAATTTTTAGCCACATAAGGTATGAATATCGATAAAAATTATTTGTATTTTAATCCATGATGAAACTGAACTTCATCCTACGTCAGGTAACTTCCAACATTTTATCTTTATTCCGGATTTTTTATTCCCCATCTCTTTCCATTTAAACTGCACTATTTGGGAGTGCTTTCTTTTAAATGGAGAATGGAAAAACTAATATAATTTCAACTGGTTAATCAAGAACAGGGTGTACTCATCGGAGCAGCAGTCGACTCTGGAAACTGAAGAATATTTAAAACCTTTTTTTATTGATTTCTATCTGAATTGCCCGTTGATTCTTAATGGGGAAATGAAGAGTGGTAAATACCTGCGTGCCACCTTTGATCGGGAAACATGTTTCACATGTGTAGCTATGTAGCAAATACAAGGCTATTATACTTTCCAAACCATCAAACCAAATAAATAAATATATGTTTAATTGAAAACGCCATTTCAACTCAATATTCAATCTGTTAAATGAACAACTTCTTACTTCTTAATACAGCATTCTTTGAAAATTTAAAATGTAATGAAAAAAGCCAGAGTGCCTACCTAAATTAGAAGAAAATATAATGTTCTTCGTACAATCAAATTGGATCAAATGGAATTGAAATCAAATGTCCAATCAAATATGTATAACTGCAGCCGAAACGAACAATTTGCGTGTAACTAAATGTAAATGTATTTTGATAAACAACGGTAAACCAGGATTATGGTCGTTAACCAAAACCGTCGTTATACAAGACACAATTTCTTATAAACATACTAAATGTCAAATATACTGATAGAACTCATTTAAATTTTATGAAATTTTTGTAAACATAATATATTCATTTATATTTGCTTCGATGGAATATCATTAACAATATGAAAGCCATAAAAGTGGTTCGTAACAGTCAATCTCCCGTAAACCGAAGCCTGCCTCGTTACCCAAGACATTTTTTTTCGACGTAGCAACTCGTCGTTCAACCAAGTACATCGGTAACTAAGGCCGTCGTTAACGGAAGTACCACTGTAGAGTGCAGCGGTCTCATTATTTGTTTACAGAATTTGAGCAACCGTAACTGCACCTGCAGTTTTTCGTTGAATTGATATCCGCCTCTAATGCACTCCGAACGCTGAAGGCAAAAATCTTTATCTAGGCTTGTGTCGAGTTATGTACTCCTATTTGCCGTGGGTTAATGAACCTCTCAATATGTATGCTTTTTACCTTCACCCGTGATATATTTGTTGCTGTATTAGTAGGACGAACGGTCTTGCTCTAAATTTTTAGCCCGCTTCGTCGTAGATTTTCCGAAGGCAAATCGTTCCACTTATCGCTGCATTTAAGTCTAGGTGCAGTTCGGAAACACTCCACCTGCATTCAAGAGTTGGCATTCAGACCTCTTTACAGAATCGAGGCCGCAAGCGTGCATTTGATTGTAATTTTTTAGTCTCTCGGTTCTATTTTTAACTTCGATGCCCACTGCACTGTTTTCCAACTATGCAATCGATTTTCCTGAGAAAAAAAGGCAGTAACAAAGTTGAAAATGAAATTCTACGGCATTAATCGTAACCGTTCCATATCTGGAATTAGTAATTTTTATCGAGGAGTAGAGATTTTACATGAATGCATATCCTAAGAAAACATAATGATGTAATAATGGCTATATAATGCATATGACCTCTTAAGCATAGTAATTGGTTAAATTATAAATGTTGGAGACCCTTCAACTTAAAGTAGCTCCTTCCGCATAGCATGGAATATTCCCAATTAACACATGAAAATTACGAATCTACAAGTAACAAGGAGTTAGTTAGTAATTGAATCTAACAGTAGTTAATTGAATACAGCTACATTACTACACATCCGGATATAAAATAGTTCAAGAAATAAATTTATATATGGTAAAAGCAAAACAGTGACAGCAAAAAAAGGCTGAAATTAATCATTGACGAGAACAATAAGGGTTAGGTGTAAGAAGGGATTAAGAAGTGTGATTTTGTCCTTCAACAAAGGCGTTTCATTATTATTGTCATCGTTATTATTACTGCAAGAACGATAATTTCAACAAAAGGAACAAAATCATCAGTAATCACTTTAGTTATACAATCCGGTCAGAAAATAAATTAATTTATTTATTTATTTTAAAAACGAAACAATGACAGTAAGAAAGAGCAGTTATTATTAAGAACAATTGGAACAATAATGTCAACAATAAAAACATAACTATCACTAAGTAGAACGACAACAATATCAAACAATGCAGCGACAGTATAAAGTATCTAGCAGTAGCTTAAATATTATTGCATATTTTTCAACCACTCACGAAGTATTTCACCTATTTAACTGTAGTAGCGATTCAATTAGCTCTAATCCGTCAAGAGAGGAAACTTTAAAAGTACACACTTTCAGGTGTTCCTGAGAATCACTCGGTTAACGAATTGATCAAACGATATATTTACGCCAAGCAGTTCGCGGAATCGCCTTTTAGCCCTCGCCCAGAACCAGGATTCAAACCGAATCGGGGTTGCGAAACCCGGATACGGATAATTTACGCATCAATGAATAAAAAGCGAAGAAGTATGCATCTTCGTCGTCATTGGTCATATCCTGCAGCCCTACGTGTGAGTGGATTGAGCGCGGCGCCTGGGGGCAAAAATCAAAACAAAGGGAAGGTAAACATTCGCTCTATCCCCTCGTCTAGGACGGGTTAGAAAATCTCCTAAGCCAAATGGCTTTGCGCCGTTAGAGATCAATTCCCCCGCCGACGATTGAGTGCCCAAGATCAGAGGATAGCACTATTCCCGTCTCATCTATTGTCTGGCTGAGGAGAAAGCAGGAATATCCCGCCGGTTTAGAAAAGTTCAATAGCATCGAAGCGAGTGCCAGGGGGGAGTGGGGCAGCGTACACAACTCCCAAGGCAGTCCATTGCATAATGCGGGGTTCGAGTCATGCTGGCAATTCGAGCAGATTGAAAAGAATGTCACCGGAGAAGTATGCGCGGATAGAGCCACTCTCTAACGGACTTGCTTACGCCGAAGCAAGACGGCTCTAGTCTAATACGTGAGGCAGACACCGCTTTAAAGGGCAGCAGTAAATCGAGAGTCGGCACTCTAACACAGATGAAAGATACGAAAGTCTGAAAATAGAAAATAAAGAAAGTTGCATTTTAGGAATTAACGACGATATTCGACATTAAATTTTAATTTGTGACGCATTTGTCCCATCAATAATCTAACGAATGACTTTATTAAGGTAACAAATAAATTATGATTGTTGCAACGTATTTAGAGTTCCTAAACAACAGTATATAATTAATAATAATAATAAATAATGTCTTCTTGATATTTATTATTTAAGCGAATTTGTTTTAGTTAATTTTGTTACAGTAGTGCTTAAGTGATTTCCATGCACAATTTACTTCAAATCTTTTAGTTTGTACCATTATTAGATTTTGGTGATTTGGTTTTTCACACACCTTTGTAGTTGTTTTACTGCTGTGGATACTTTTTCCTGAGATATTTCCCTGCATCGACAAATCCTTCTTTCTTCTCTGTTTCTATTTACAAATTTATTAATGTATTCATTAACATCTGTGACGTCAGGTTAGTTGGAAGAAGATTTTTTTAATCTCAATCTCGCCTTGATAAAGAACTTATTAACCAAATTTTGTTTTTCATTGTTCGCTACAAAGAAGAGACGGCTATAACTTAAATATGTGAGGAGATATTAAACAATAATGCAGTAATTGAATTTATTAAGCTTACCGTTATCGAATGATTGTACAATGATTGCAACAAACGTGGCGGTACGAAACAAGAATGGCAACAGTAGGTGAATTGTAAACCAGAATTGTTTGAAAGATTCTATAATGAACAACGACCGAGGAAATTGTTGCCCCGGGCGCGGCTACGTGCAAAAGGTCAGCACCTATGTGAGGAATAGTTAGAAAATGGATTCGGTTTGATGTGTGGAGATTTATCAATGGAAGGATTTGTGGTGTCTAGACGTTTGTAATGACGCACTTTCTCGTGGAAATGCTAATCACGAGTGCCTCCAGTTGTAAAGTAGCAAACTGTTACTCTCACATCTGCGATAATTTTCCTTCTTAATCGGGCGGAATAGCAATGGTGCCTGGCTTCGATGGCGAGAAATGTATGGCGAATTTTAATTAGGAAACGTCTGAGGAAAAGCCGGCGGATTAATTGCGAAACTTCCCCAGTTTCGTATTTTTCGCGGATATTCATGAATTTGGAGGCCACCTTCGACGCCTTGACTGAGAAGGTTTTTTTTAATATATATTGGGAGTACAGGTACCGAAAGAGTTTTCGAATCAAAATCTCGTCGGGACACGCTTCGTCCTCAGTTTGCTTTTATAATAATGAAGTGAAAATTTAATGCGCGATTTGATCCACCATGTATCGACGGGCCGTTGAACCTGGTAGCATCGCTGGGATAATTCAGAGGAATTTTTTAAGTATTCAGTTATATTTGAAGTTTCCCGGAATTCAGAGTTTAAGGCAATGGTCATCCGAACGAAATTTAGAATGAGTCGAAGGCTCTTTAACTTAAGTCAACTGAAGGGCAAAGAAAAAATACCCAATAATATAAACAAATAATAAAAAATACCCAATAATAAAATATAAGGAAAAACAAAGAAATGCCCCTTTGGATTTGGAATAAGTTGGGAATTTGCCTGTACTTAAGTGTACATTTAGTATGAAAAAGAGATATCAGACTAGATCTCGCCCTAATAAACCCCTTTATTACCACTCTTTCCCTGGAAACTAATTATGTCTTTCCTTCCCCGGTGACCAGTGTGACACAGACTCAGTGACCCTCTTATTTAACTTTATATTTTTCTCAGACGTGAGTTCTTAGTGTCTGATGGAAAAAATAACACTTGATTCGACGACATGGGAAGATCTGTGATAGACTTCCGTCCCAACTGGATTTGAAGTAGGTTATTTCCTTTTGAGTCTACATAACGTTCCGATGAGGCTAGGACTGCCTCTCCGGATTGTAAGGACTAGATGCGGTTTTGATTATGAAAAATTGCGTCACGCCGTACCCTGCGTCACTTCGCATCCATGATAAATTGCCGCAAGACTTGGAAACGTGATCGCACGCTCTTACAGATTAATCTCACGCTGTCGCAGGGGGTCCGTTAAAATGTTTACCGAATATCTCAACGGAGAGATCTTAACGAACCAATTTGCACCGATCGGTTATGAAACTGCTCGTTTATTCATCGGGTAGGTTTACTCGTCCTGGAAGAAAGCCGGTGTTCTTTTACACATCCCCCGATAACAGATGTTCGAAAGCTTTTCTTTTTTTAGCTGAATATGTCTCTTATTCCGCATTAGAACATGATTTTTTATCCATAAATATCTTTTGCAGCTCCCTCCACATTGATATCCTCCCGATTTCATTATAAACCATTCGCGAAATTTTGTATTTTGCTAATAACATATCTATGTTTAAAAAAATTAAAGATTCCTTTGCGTTTATCTATAAATTTCTGTGATATTTCTCATTAAAAATTGTTTGCCCTCCGTAGTAAATGTTACAATTTTTTTTACTTAAATGCGTTTTTAATTTCTATAAAAAAAATCGTTTGCGCAGTTTTTAAAAAGGTGGTCCTCACTTTTGATTTTCTAATACATTCCTCATTAAAGAATGATTTTTCCTATTTATTTAATTAAAAGAAACCCATAAAGTTCACAATGCCTTTATAATGGATTGAAAACAATTAACCGTGTAGCAAAAAGTATAAAAATTTAAAAGACATTAATAAAAATCACAGAAAGGCAAATGTAGAAATAAAGGATAATACTAATCAAACAACTACAATTTTAAATAAAAGTACAGGTGACAATATAAGTCATGGCGACTGGTGACGGTACCGGATAATTGAATATAGGCATTTACTTTCTTACTCATAATGTTTCCAGCTTCGAAATATCGACAGTTTTACTTACAAAGCACGTGGTTTTTCCCCAGTAACAACCTGATAGGTTTTAGAGATCTAGGAAAGCAATTTTGTATGTACTAAGTAATTGCTCATAGTCCAGGCTGCCCTGTTACATAATATTCGCCATTTAATTAACATCATTTGGTCTCTGTCGACAACCGTCAAACAGACTAAATAAAATGTTAGTTTTGGATACATTTTCGCCCAAAAATGATGAGTCAACATTTAACAGTAGTCATTATTTCTTATGAGTAAATCTAAACAGAAGTCATCATTTCTTGCACTCCAGATTATTATTAACTTACTATTCCTCTCTGACTCAAGATCTAAAAGTATATATATATCCCCTCCTCACACTGCCACAGTTCATTGCCTCATC